>OZ005652.1:64282801-64882801 GCA_963930645.1 Salticus scenicus
CTCCCCAAACGAAATTTAACTATTGTATTAGTAACTAGTCGTTTATTAGGAATCGATTGGCACCAGCTGCATATTTCTACGATAATTTACAGCGAAATTCGTCGTGGCGATTTCATTTTTCTTTATTACCGAATGTACACACACAGAGAGAGATACACGCAATCAACAAGAAAGGATTAAGCTTCAATTAAGAAATTTAGAAAATAAATGTATTTTGATGAATTATGCAAATAATCAAACATTCATTAATTATGGAAATAACCAAATCCCCATCATCAATGAGCATTGTGCGGACATGAAACGTACGTTTGAATTCACATGTGAAAAAATTTAAAAAGGGTCGGTAGAAATAGTGATGATACTAAGTCGAACTGATAGGTCAGATAAACGATATTTTTGCGAAAGATGCTTTAAAAGCATACTCAATGGCCGCCTACTCTTTAGTTTGATACTTACAAATAGGCCGTCGGACTAGACGGCAAAGACAGGCTAGTATACTCTTGAAACTCATACTAATTAGACAACAATAAATTACACTGGTCTACAGTGTAATTTATTTTCTAATTTTTATTTAAATATCTGCAAGTAAAAAAGTCCCACCACGTCACATTTTTCTGTTAGAGTATCAGAAAATGGCAATTTTCACGATTTTTTTTAATCATTTTCACAGTATCACAGGTGATAACCCTTCCTGCTGGCAACCCAGAGTCCTGGCAATTCAGAGTCCCGGCAACCATGTTTGTTCCATTTTTTTGTAAAGTATCAGAAAATGGCAAATTTCACTATTTTTTTTTTTTTTTTATGATTTTTACAATACAGTCGACAGCAAAAGTATCCGAGCACTAGCCAATAATTCCGATGTCAAAAAAGTACATTTAATACTATTTTTTTTAAATAAATCCTTGTCGAATCATATTCTTAGACTGATTAAGAACATGAATCAACAAGGATTTATTTAACAAAGCAGTATTAAGTGTAATTTTTTCAGACAGGGATTATTGCTAGTACTCAGATACTTTTGCTGCCGACTGTATCACACATGGTAACCTTTCGTGCTATCAACCCTGCCTCCTGACCATCCTCTCTGCTGGCAACCCTAGTTTGGCAACCGTGTATTCGTACCTTATCTGTTTTTTTTTTTCTTTCTGGTATTCTTGTTAACAGATATTCTTTGTTAAGTACAGTCGGTAACAAAAGTGTCCGAACACTAGCAAAAATTCCTATGTAAAGAAAGCACGCTGAATACAGTTTTGCTAAATAAATCCTTGTCGAATCCTGTTCTTAGAATGACTAAGAACAGGATTCGACAAGGATTTATTTAACAAAACAGTATTAAGTGTACTTTTTTTACATATGAATTTTTGCTAGTGTTCGGACACTTTTGTTACCGACTGTATGATTGTGCTGTTTTATATGTTTTTATTGTTAAAGTTTCATGTTCAAAATGGCAAGTTTTCAGTGTAGAACTTGTAAAACCGTACCCGATAAGTTTTGCTGTATTTGTGAACAATTCATATTAAAATAACAAGGTAGACATTTTACACAAGACGTAAAAAATCCTATTTTTTGTATTGTGGCTTTAAAATAACAAATAATAACAATTCAATCATTTAGTGTATTTTCCATGTTTTTATATTCTACTTAGTCTACAATATGTATGTATATTATCTCCATATTAATAGTATTCCCATGCTAAATTAATAATATTGATAGTAATAATGCTTGTCTTCTAAAAACTTTCGTACATTGCTTCTAGTACAGATTAAGTAATCATAACAAAAAAAAAAAAACCGTACGTGTTACAGATTTTTCAATATTATTTTTTAATTCTGCACTACAAAATTAGTTGTAAATAGTTAATTTAATTTCTGTTACTCCCCCCCCCCCCCAAATTTTTTTTGTCGACTAGTGTTATTAGTATGCACATGTGTAGCGATAATATTTAATAATCAAACAATAGCGTAGAAGAAAGAAGTGATTTTTTTTTTGTGAATACGTATATATATATATATATATATATATATATATATATATATATATATATATATATATTAATAAAATTTTAAAACAAAATGCTTTAAAAACAATTAAATGATATTAAACATTTTAAGATAAATCTTTTTCAAAAACTTATTTTAAGTTTAGCTTTACTTTATTTTTCTTAACTAACAGCCTCCAAATACAAAACTTATTTTCATATGTATTTTTAGTTTATTTATTTTTTAACATCTTATTATATACTTTACTGAAAAAAAAATATTTCGAGCAAATCTTATTAACTTTTCAATAGATCGTATTTAAAAGAAGTAAAAAGTCTCTGTTTTCGATATAAATTAAACTTAAAATGAAATATTCGAACGAATTGAATTAAGATCCTTCTCCTCAAACTCTTTTCTAGTTGAAGGTTTCAGAAGAAGGATTAAAAATTGAAAATACACAAAGAAAACCTTCTCTTATCTCTGTCGGAATAGATTTAGAAAACTGAAAATCTTTCCGTTAAAGTAGCGAAACCTTTACAAACAATTTCACAAAAGTGCGGTGTTTATGTTTTATAATGAGAAATTAATAATTTTAAAATTTTAAAATTAAAAATAAGTTGTAAATGAAAAAAAAAAAGTCAATGGTTAATTTTTTTTTTTTACTTTGTAATAAAAATTTGAATGTTATTTAATGTTAGTGGTTTTCGAATTACGTTACACTAATATATGAACAGTGGGGAATATGGAATAGTTAGGTAGAATAGAATACCATTTTTTTCACAGCTGTATGGTACTGTAATCTAGCGGAAGCACGTTAAACTTCTTCAATAGGCCCAAAATATGAACGCTAGTTCACTTTGTGCTAATGAAAAGAGCAGCTTCTGTGTTATAAAACTTGTTCAACATTCAATAGAAAAGAACATTTTGATTATTTTTGGGTAGCCCTGTGTATTGTATTTAATCAATATGCACTATAAACAATACTGTGTATTTAAAATTCATCTTACTTGAAAAACATCTAACACAGAAGGAATTATGATGTTACATTGTACATGCCAGAAATTTTCCCATAATGTATTTGAATTCTCTTGGGTGTCCCTACACGAACCATTTGCTTCATCAAACCATTTGCTTGAGGTAGACGAACCATTTGCTTGATCTCAACGAAAAGTTCAGTGTAGTATTCCTATATGATACACATTTGGAGTACCAAGTTTGGTCTTTCTGCTATTATTTGTTCTTGAGATATGCTGATAATATACAGACACACACACGCGCACACACACAGACGAACCGCTAAAAACATGACTTCGGGATTCAGGGAACCTCAAAATGTGTAAATATAATAAAAATTCAATTTCAAAAATTTGACCCCAAATCAATACTTTCTCTACCATATGGATTAGAGAAACTAAAAAGAATAATTTAGAAATCTGATATTATGAATTGCTAATTAAAACTGTTTTAGATTATAACTGTTCAATTATTCTTTAAAAATCTGATTGAAATATGAAGTACAAAATGTGCCACTCATATGATTAAAAGACCTGTATTTTTTAAGAAGGAAAATAATCAAAATATCTAAGTTTATATTTTAAAAAGGTAAGTACAAAACATTTACGTCAAAGAAAATGAATAATAATAATTAATAGTGTGAGATAAAATAAGTGGTTGCCTTTACTTTAGTTGCTTTTGAAGAAAAAAAAAAAAAAGAAAGTCATTGGAATTATAAAGTTTTTATTTTTTTTCATTTGTTAGTAATTGTATTGTTAATCATTAAAAATGAAATAAAAATATGAATTGATTTATGATCGAAGAATGTGATTTATGTTTGTACTCAATGTACAACGATGAATAAAAATTAAAGACGTGGCAGATTTTTGAATAAAGCATTGTTTAAAAGTATTCAACATCTACCCAAATCATAGCATAATATTTTAAGATGGCGCAATATGGGCCGGTACGAAACTATTTAAATTAGGAATAAAAAGAATAGAGTTCTTTGAAAAGATTGTCCCGTTCATAACTGAAGGAAAATACGTCATCCTATAGAGAAATTTTTGTCTATGTTAAGGAATATGATTATCCTTAACTGGTATTCAAGATTTACAAAGTATATCAATGCTGAGGAGGATTTTGTCAAGTAGTTCTTATAGCATTTACTTGCATTCCTGTAGGAGCGCTTATCTTAGCTGCGAAATTACTATTGGCAGAAAGACCTACACATGTTTTATAGGATTTATGTCCAGAAAAATTACACGCGAGTCTATTATTTAAATACCTACATAATATTAGAGTTCTACGATTGACACAGTATGACGAAGCGTGCCGTTGTAGGTCATAATGAGGAAATCCGAACACACGGCACTCTAAACAGACGTTTATATGGCATGTAAAACCTGGTACTATCACGACACCTGTCACTCTCCTTAATATAAAGGTGAATATGGAAATCAAGTATACAATACCTTTCCTTACGAGAACTCCGGCATCCCAAAAATGTCTCTTTTGGATAATATTGGAAGGGTAAATGCGTGTTCCCTTCCCTCTTCACATGTACTAAGTATGTGTATGTACAGTCACCCCCCCAAAAAAAACGCCACCCCCCCCCACCTAATTTCGCCGTAAATTATCGTAGAAACATTTGACTGGTACCGATCGATTTGTAATAACATCTAGTTTATAACGGTATAGTTACATTTTGCCTATGGGGTCGTCTACATATTAAAACTGGCATTAACTTCATTTTTTTCAATAGCAACCCCTATTTTTGACTTCATAATCAGATTTCTGAGATCAAGGCGGTTCGAAAAACATACCTATTTATATACCTTAAATCAATTTTAAATAGAGTTACACGTGAAAATGTATTAGGGGTCCGTCTATACATTTAGAATATATAAATCATGATCTACCACCCATTATACATTATTTATTAAGTTTCACACCGGAAAAAAATTTAAGAAATGTTAATTATAAAAAAAAAAAAAAAAAAAAGACTAATTCACAGAACTTTCTGAGTTAGTTTATGAATTAAAAGATTTTTATTGGTTTCTATTGATTAAACATCGGGTAGTTCACTTCATACGAAGAAAATTAAATAGCTTGAATAGATATTAAAATATCTATCAAAAGAGAAAAAAAAAAGGTGAATGGTTTTAAATTTGTTTGAAAATTCAAAATTATTTTAACTCAAGCTGCCGTTGTCGTTAAACTTTTAACGACGTTATAAAAATTATCATTCAAAACCATGTCGCTACTTTGGCGACGTATGTTAGAACACAAATAGACATTAATAGTCATTTTCAGAATATTAAATTGAAATAAGGTAAATATCTTACCTTATCGGTCCAGAGTCGTGGGGACTGCAGGCCACTGTTGGTTCATTCCAATTCATTGGTGTGAATTGACGACACAAATCGGAAAAAATAGGATATCAATTACTGATACATACATTTATTACAACAAAGACGAACACGAAGAACACACTGAGTAGAAAAGAAGAAAACAAAAACATTAATATCGGCGCGCAGCGCCATCTACAGGTTTTAGATTTGACCAATAATTAATACATTGGCCCCGGATGAACATTAACTTTATGTTCATTTCTAATTGTAATTATCAAAGAGAATTTAAAGTTCACCCAAAAGTCATAGTTTGTAAATATAAGTTTTTAAAGTTTATTTTAGTCTCTTTCAAAAATTTCAACTGGATAAATCAACTGGAAAGGACGTCTAAATGTACCTGTAGCTGTTTTTATCTCACAAGATCGTACCTTTCCATCTCTACCGGGAAACACTTGAGTTACTACTCCTAATTTCCACAAGTGCCTTGGCAACTTAGCATCGTGGATTAAAACAACATCGTTTGGCGAATATTCTCGAATACTGGAGTGTGGACTTGTCATGGCGTTTTTCAGCTGAAGAAGGTATTCCTTCTTCCATCTTGACCAGAACTGGTCCAATATTCGTTCTTTTTGATTGAAACGTTTCACATATGTTGGAGAAGTTCCAGGAAGCACATGTGGTTTCATATGCACGATAGGTAGGGTAGTAAGTCGCTGACCTACCAAGAAGTGTGCTGGCGTAATTGGAGAAGGTTCTCCTGAGTCTGCATAGATATATGTGATGGGTCGCGAATTTATTAAAGCCTCAATTTCACATATAACTGTATGTAGTTGTGTGTGTGTTAAAGTGGTTTTGCCAACCACCTTTCTTAAGGCAGTTTTTACGGATCGCACCAGTCTTTCATAGAAGCCTCCCCACCATGGCGACATTTCCATGATATATTTCCATAATATTTTATTACTACTATAGTAATCTTTAACGTCGGGATGGCTGATTATTTTCCAGATGTGCTTTAACTCTATATCAGCTCGATGAAAGGTTCGTGCGTTATCGGAGTATACCGTATGGCAAAGACCACGCCTTGCTACTATTCTTCTGAAGGCCAATATGAATGTTTTGGTAGATAGGTTCTCTACCAATTCTAGGTGCACTGCTCTAGTAATTGCGCATGTGCACAACAATATATATATTTTGCTATCATTATTTCGGATGTATAAGGGGCCTGCAAAATCAAAGCCTATCACTGCAAAGGGCTTTTGTTCATTGATACGATCTGCAGGTAACGGAGCTGTTATCTGGGCTCCAGCTCTAGAATTAAATTTTATGCAAATTCTGCATCTTCTTAATACGCTTCTTACTGCCTGTCTGCCCTTGATTACCCAAAATTCCTCCCGTAATTGAACTAATGTATCATTAATGCCAAAATGAAACACTCGTTCATGCGCATTTTTAATTAACAAATCAATTAATTTACCCTTTGAAGGCAACAGGATCGGGTGTTTTTCGTTAAAAGAATAATTTGATTTCTGAAGCCTTCCTCCGATACGCATTTTTCCCTCGGAATCCAAAAATGGTGAGAACTCAATTAAATTTGAATTTTTCAAAATAGGTTCCCCATTTATCAAACAGTTTAATTCATTCGGAAAACTAATTTTCTGTGTATATTTAACCCACATTGTTTGCGCACTACCAATTTCTTCTGCCGATAATGGACCCTTTCTCGTTTTTAGGATTCGCGTTGTTAAGAAATCTCTTTATCCATGCCGTAATTCTGAGGACTCTTAAAATATTACTATATTTTTCAAGATCTAATATTGGTTCAACTGTTTCTATAGAGATTTTAAACTGAATTATTTTTTCAGGTGTTTTCCTTTTTTCTTCGGTAATATATTGCGTGTATACCTTTTCCCCAATATCATTACCTTTACCATTTAGCTCAGATAACCATTTTGGACCTTTAAACCAAAAATCATTATTAACTAACGCATTTGCGCTAATACCACGAGTAACTAAATCTGCGGGATTATCCTTTGTATTACAATATGACCAATTTTCGGGTACTGACAATTCCTGAATTTCAACTACTCTATTTTTAACAAAGGGTTTCCACTGTTTCGCCGATCCCTTCACCCAGTGTAAAACAATAGTAGAATCTGTCCAATAAAATTTCTCGATGTTAATTTCTTTAAATATATCACAAATATATTTCGCTACTCTAGCTGCTATCACCGCTCCCATTAACTCCAATCTTGGTAACGTTAGTTTCTTTAGCGGCGCAACTCTAGCCTTCGACATAATCATGCTTACATAACATTTTTTATCATTACTGATAACCCTAAAATATGCAACACAACCATATGCAAGTGGTGAAGCATCTGAAAAAATGTGTAGTTCTACACCATACGTGAAATAGCATCTATCTATTCGAATTTCTTATAAATCCTTAATTTCGTTACACCACTTTATCCAAATTCCCTTAAGATCATCCGGCAATTCGTGATCCCAATCCATACCTCTTTCCCACATTCTTTGAAGAAAACACTTTATCCTAATTAAAAAAGGAGATATAATCCCAATAGGATCAAAAAATTTTGCAGCTGTATGCAATACATATCTTTTCGTACATACCGATATATCCAAATTTTCAACTATAGATTTCAAAGCTAATCCTAATTTATCACTATCTTTATCCCACACCAATCCAAGAATATTTATTACACTATCATTGTTTACCTCCGAAAAACAATCATTTTTATCCCACATGTTCTTTAATTTCTGTGAATTCGTACTAAACTTTCTCAATTTCATTCCAGCCTTTGCTAAAATATTTACCGCAGTAGAAGTTAATTCATAGGCACCGTTTACGGTATCGGAGCCATAAAGCAAATCGTCCACAAACAGAGCTGAATTTAACATTTCATAACTATCCGGATAAATTTCCCTATATTCCTTAATGTGTTTCTTAATTGTTGCCGTTAAAAAGAAAGGAGAAGTTGTACAACCAAATGTAGCTCTGGTCATTCGTATTATTTTATAATTCTGAGTGTCCTCGTCAAACCATAAAAACTTCAGAAAATTTCTATCGGGTTCCGCGATTTCTATCATTAAAAACGCCTTTTCAATATCTGCGCAAAACGCAATCTTAAACATTCGAAATGTATTAATTACATCCAAAATTGGTGGTGTAAGACATGGCCCTTTTACGAGACAATCATTTAAGGATTTACACCCCGAAACTCTACTGGAACAATTAAAAACAATTCGTACCTTTGATGTTTGTTTTTCCTTTCTAATAATCGCACGATGTGGGGCGAAATACTCCCTTTGAGAGCGACCGCATTCTTCAACTATCCCTCGTTGTTCTTGTTCTGTGATTATCTGCCTATATTGCTCAAAAATCCATTTATCTGCTTTTAATCGTTTTCTCAAATAATTGAATTGCCGTCTAGCATTTTCAAAATTATTCTCAAATTTATCAATACCATGGTCATTCCATAATAAATGAGTAACATAATGACCCTGTTTATATTCTAACTGTTTATCAAATTTATTTATTATTTCCTGATCGGAAGTAGAAATCAATTTATCATCATTTATTCCCAAAAAATCCAACGACCATAAGCTTTGCAAATCATTACCCGTACAATCGGATGATTCATTTATTTTCATGCATGGATGGTTTTCATGTAAACAAATAGAGTTACCACATTCAATCTTTAACACAGAGGCGCCAGTAATTAAGTTGTCTGGATTGTTTCCTGAATTATTATTGCCTGACAATGTCCATCCCAATAATGTATTTACAGCAAACAACGAACGATTAATTTTCTTTTTATTTTTTTGCAGTTTCCAAAATAAACCTGCCCCTATCAATATGTCTGGAGCCTTCGAATGCAATTGCGAAAATTTGTTTCCTTCCCCCTGACTCGAAACTAAAACTTTTCGAAATGATGCGTCATCCAGTATCTTTAACTTCGTAAAAGATATTTGATTTACGACCAATGCCTCTACATAACATTTCTGTTTGTGGTTTTTTAAATGAGACAATTCGAAATTTACGACTGAATATTCATTTGATTGAGGTTGATCACAAGAAAACGGATATATGATTAGAGTTTCTTTTCTAATCACCGGTAATTTTAATTCACGCGCGAGTGATATGTTTATGAAGTTTCGTTGAGACGCATTATCAAATAATATGGCACACTTTAGAGAGTTTAAATTAGAATTATTTGTTATTCTTGCGAAGCAAGTTTGTAAATATATTTCATTATTCTCAAGCGGATTTTGTACAGGACACTCATAGGACAATACAGAATTATCACTTTCGCAAGCACTGTTCTCAGAAGTATTTGTTTGGGTATGTTCGATGTGATTTTTATCTTTCATATGAGCCGTTGTTGGAGTTTCCGATTTTTGCTTATAGCAAATTAATGTATTGTGTTTTCCTGAACATGTGTCACATTTGAGACCCGATAAACAAAATTTAGCTGTATGTTTACCTCTTTTGAAACATAAATAACAGATTCCCTGTTTGCGTAAAGACAATTTTTTGTCCTCTAAATTTAATTTACACATTTTACTGTCATGATCATTTACTGCATCAACACAAAATATACATTTACTAACAGTTAATTTAAAGGCTGATGCCTTTTGCATTGGGTTAGAATTTTTATATCCCGAACCAGATTTCCGGTAGGATGCATTATTATTCTCCGATGATTTTGAATCAAATCTGGAATTTGAGTTTTTATACCCGCTATTGTGAGTTTCTACTTCGCGTTTTAAAAATAAAAAGGTTTTTTCCCTAGTCTGAACTTCTAATTTTAAATGTTTTAACAAATCTTGTACATCCCATTCCTCGGATTCTGTTTTCATTTTATTATAGTCTATCATAATACTGGTAGGTATTAATTTTGTAACAATTGGAAATAACAAATTTCCGTAGGATTTTAAATCAACTCCTAAATTTTCGAGAGATTTAATATTAACATCAAGGGCGTCGTGCAGTAAGCGTAATTCTTTAATTTGATTTGGAGATTTAACAGGGTTCAAATTTAATAACACGTCAATTTTATATCTTATTATAATATCTTTTTTTCCAAATCTAGATTTTAATAAATCAATTGCAGTATTGTAATTTTGATCTGAGAGTGCTAAACCCTGAATAGCTGTTAAAGCTTGGGCTTTTAAAAAGCTGCGTAAATATACGAATTTCTGAACATTAGATATATCCTTGTTTTCATGTATTGTTACTTCATACTGGTTCCAGAACTCGATCCAGTTTTCCGGAGAACCCTCATAAACAGGAATTGATATCTTGGGTAATCTCACGGAACTTGCATTACTTCTTTCTAAATGCAAATTGGGTGTTTGCTCATTTCTTGGCTGTGATAAGATCGGAGTGACATTTAAATTTTTAATTTTCTCTATCTTATTCATAATTTGAGCTTTTACATCAATAATTGAATCCCTATATTCTTGTCTCGATTCTATTTTAGTTTGTAGCTCGTTGAGATCCGTGATTTTGGACTTAATTTGATCTTCAACTTCTATAATTTCGTTATTCTTGACTTACAGTTTTTCTAACTGGGATTCAAATTCGAAAACATTTAACCCTTCGTCGGGTTCATTTAACTTTATGTTTATCGTATTCATCAATTTAGTACACAATCCCTTTAGGGTAGATCGTTTTCTTTTTAATTTTTCTAGTTCGGTTGCCATATTGATTTAATTTAGAAATTTGGAATATAGAATAAGAACAACGCTAATTCACATTTTAAGGGACTGGCAGTCCCTGTTCGGGCGCCAAAATTTATGTCGTTAAACTTTTAACGACGTTATAAAAATTATCATTCAAAACCATGTCGCTACTTTGGCGACGTATGTTAGAACACAAATAGACATTAATAGTCATTTTCAGAATATTAAATTGAAATAAGGTAAATATCTTACCTTATCGGTCCAGAGTCGTGGGGACTGCAGGCCACTGTTGGTTCATTCCAATTCATTGGTGTGAATTGACGACACAAATCGGAAAAATAGGATATCAATTACTGAGACATACATTTATTACAACAAAGACGAACACGAAGAACACATTGAGTAGAAAAGAAGAAAACAAAAACATTAATATCGGCGCGCAGCGCCATCTACAGGTTTTAAATTTGACCAATAATTAATAGCCGTATAATTGTCTGAAACGGCGACACTCAACCTGGTTCCCACGGCCGTTTCACAGTGACAATGGGAGTTTGTTCTGATACTGCAGTACTTTCATTTTCTTTAATTTAATTGACTTTTTAAAAATATTAAAACATATTTTTTTATTTTTATTTATTTATTTTTTTAATTAATTATTTTTTTTTCATGACATTATTAAAAACTTTTACATAAATCTCCACGATATTCTTTTGCTTTTATATTTTATAAAGTGTAACAAATTAATATGCAAAATAATAAATCCTACTACTTAATGGGATGTTCTAAAATTCTACTCTTTAACACAGATACCGAAGTGGACGGTGGGTGTAGAAAGGCTGACTACCCTTAATCTAAATCTTCACTTGAAAAGGTCAAAATGTTACATAACTCTTTTTTCTTAAGGAAAAAAGAAGATAAGGAGGAGGAGGAAGGATCAAAACGAATAGAAAGCATATTAAACGTTAATACCCTTTAAACACTGGAAAAGGGCGGGGTTTCGTATTGTGTGTCATTTGGGAGCTGTAGAGTGCCAGAAAATTACTTTATGTAATAAAACTTTTCATTTAAAGGGTATTTAAAGCAGCATTATGTTTAATACATAGACTATTCAGAAAAAAGTACCATTCATCTGGTTCATGAAAAATAAAGAACATTTTCTGGCACTGCTCTATGTATATACATTCTTGTCAACCTAACCCGGAAGATTACTGGTCCCGCTCCTTTCCGTACATTTTTTTCACATCAGTCTTTTTAGCGCCATGTCAGCCATCGGTGGCTGACACTGATCTTTCCATTTAGGCCAAGTCAGCCGGCAGTGTAAAATATGATATAAAACTACAGAACTTACATAGTTTTAAGTAATTACTGACACTTTATTTAAAATTTACTTCATGTTTTTTTTTTTTTTTTTAATAGGATTTTTCTAGGATTATATCGTTAAGGCCTAATGGGGTTTATTGAAACTCGATAAACATAACACGCTTCTAAGCAGCACGTGTGGCCTGAATGGGATTTCCATAAATATTCGCGTGGCGCTCAATGAGTTAATCGTAAATGTATTTGAAGTTAATTACTCTAAAAATTAAATTGTGTACACACAGGGGCGGGAACTAACAATGTTACGGGTTAGGTTGGCAAGTATGCATATATATTTTGCTTGAATTATAAAAATTTATAACACATTTTCTTCTTTTTTTTAGTATTTTGTGTTTATATGTCTCATTAAAAATAAATACAATATTCATATATAAACATTTCCATACAGTAATGTATATAAACATATTGATTAAAGAAGTTTTGTTGATATTATATAATTATTCTTCTATCTGTATAGTATATTAAGGGGGTGCATCACGGATCGTCAAGGTCATCCAAAGCCTACGTTATTCTATGGCGAAATTTGTCTATAGAATTACACATTACCTAATGAATTTTTTTTAATTCTGTTTTCACAATCAGAAAATTCACAACCATACACTGAAGACCCGTGAAACAAAAACTGTTATATTTAATTTTTAACCCTTTATTTTTAAGCTGTAAAATGCGAAAAATACACTTGTGTTGCTTTACTAGCCTCTAACTTATCAACAAATTGCAATATCTGAAATCTGTATAGCGTGTCTCTTTCTCAAGAAAACCAAGCTTTTTATTAATGTTTTTATAAATTGTTTTATTTAAATCTCTATTAATGAGAATATAAGAAACTTTAATTTTTAAATTGAAAAACCTCAATTTCAGCAGATTTCTCCGCCTCCCATCGGAAACGCCCCGCGAAACTTACGGGAAGTCATTAAGATTGATTGATGATATCGTTCATGTCGAAAGGGGAAGGGGGATAATGGTGTCGTTAAAACATACTTTCTGGGTCCACACAGAATTTTTCTTTTTCAGAGTCCAAATGCATTAAAGGAAAAAAAAAAAGAGAGAGAGAGAGAGAGAAAGAACTCTTTGCTTAAAAATCTAATATTTTTTTTATATATATGGCAAAAAAAAAAAAAAAAAAAAAAAAAAAAAAAATGTTTGTGTCTCCGACTACCTCTTTACGAAATCTGAACGCCAAAAGATGAGAAATAACTCAAGGACTCAGAATTGAGCATTTAAATAAAATTATTTCAATTAATTAAAAGACATTAAATAAAATCCCTGTAATAGTTTTAGAATTATTAAATATTTAATTAAAAATATAAAAATAAATAAATAAATGAACCTATGAGTTTATTAATTAATTTAATTAATTTATTTTGTCCTTGGCATAAATTCATTTACACGCGAAAAATAAAAATAAAATAATAATAATAGTAATGATAATACATACAAACATATATATATATATATATGTACCGGTACGATTTGATTGTGAAATTTTTCTCAATTTGGTGATAGCTTTTCCTAAGCAGAGCAATCGTTAGATTTTTTTTTTTTTTTTTTTTTTTTTTTTTTTTTTATTACTAGGGTGCTCTGCCCCTTACTCGCTTCCCTTATTTACCCCTGTGGCACTCTGCACGTCTATTCGCCGCTTTACCTTTCACTGAATAGGGATATTACTAGTGCATAACATAAACCAAAAGTAGAAAAATGAAATTCAAGAAATCTTCATATTTATTGTCTAATTGAAATATATAAGTACTATTTAAAACTTTTTATTACGAAATATTATTCTAAAAATCAGTAAGTATATATTTATATATAGATATATATATTTAGAATAGAAAAAAAAAAATAATCGTAATATCTAGACCATTTTGCGTTACACCTTTAGTATACGACCCCATTGGCAACTTTTAAATTTTTGTTTCTATTTAGAGATGATTTTTTTCGTGTAATTGTTCTTCTTATCTCTCTCTCTTATTAAAAAAAAAAAAAAAAAAAAAAAAAAAATCTAGGATACCTACTTTTTCTAATGCCTATACTTTTTACTAATAATCTTTTAGTTAATTTGGGACGGTATATAATGCTTTCTATATATTTTTAATGTACAGTTAGATAATTTTACCATTTCGAAAACATCTGGTTTCCAAATGTTTTCGTAACTAACTGAAATTAGCTATTACATTTATTATATGCACTTTTTTGACATAATGTAAGGTCAAAAAACGTAAAATTAGCCTAACAAATTAGACACTTAACAATTTTCCAGCGAAAGAAAACTGATACATGTGTAAAGTTATACAAACAGAGTTTACATACCAAGTTAAAAAAAAAAAAAAAAAAAAAAGGTAGAGCCGCTTTTAAAAAATACTGATTTCCGAGATCTAAAACTGACCTACCTAATGAGGATGATTGTCAATTTTCCTGTAATAGCCACGTAATATATGCGAAAGGATATCTAAAATGAGATTTATGTAGCAATTTTCAAGAAAATCGTAAGAGCAGTTTTTGAGACATCGACATCCACCAAAGTTTTTCAAACTCAATTATTGACAACAGTTACATACGAAAGGGTATCTAAAAGAGATTTATTATGGCGAGTTTGTACAAAAATTCCTACAGCCGTTTTTAAAGAAATGCACTTGCGAGACCTCAAATTCATTTTCATGAACTAACCAACTATTACATACGAAAGGAAATCTTATATGGTGTTTATATAGCAGCTTTGAAGAAAATCGTTAGAGTCGTTTTTGCGATACGGACTTAGGGTCCTACTTCCGGCTTCATATATCTCCCTTCCGGCTTTCCAAATTTTAACCAAAAGTTAAAATTTATCTGCACATCAGACCTAACTCAATTCTGAAGTTTCATTGTTCTACCTTTATTGGTTTCACAGATATGACAGTCAAAAGATTCACCCCATACACACACACTGACCAATTGCCAAAAACTGCTTTTTTGGACTCAGGGGACCAGTGAAAACTCGACATGAAATTTTTGAACCGAATACAATACTTCCATTACCTACGGTAGTCGGATAATGAAAGTAAAAAGTTTATTATTATTATTATTATTACTTTAATTTGGGAAAATCTCCTTCAATTTTCCGTGCCTAAAGCTTGAAGTTTTAATTTTCTATCTACTTCTTAAAATAACAAAGGATAAAACCTACTCGATTTTTACTTCCATTACCCAACTACCGTAGGTAATGGAAGTATTGTATTCGGTCAAAAATTTCGATATCGAGATTTCACCTCAATTACATGTTTTAAGGTCTCCTGTGTCCAAAAAAGTGGTTTTTGTCAATTGGTCAGTGTGCGTGTATATGTGTGTGGGGAATTTTCTAGCTGTTATATCTCGGAAACTAAAACAGATAGAACAAAGAAACTTCAGAATTGAGATAGGTCTGGTGCACAGATTAAATTTTCAAATTTTGGTGAAAATGGGAAAACTGGAAGTAGAACATCGGAAACCGGAAGTGCGACCATAAGTCCGTATCTCAAAAACGGCTCTAACGACTTTTTAAAAAATTAATGTATAAGCACTCCCTTTCAAATAATATAGTTGGTTAGTTCCGAAAAATTGATAGGCGTCCTGTATAAATAGCTAAATTTCAGGTACTGCAAGTGCGTTCCTTTCAAAACAGCTGTACGGATTTTATTCAAACTTTCAATCTTAAACCTTTTTAAAATATCCTTTTGTATGTAATTGTTTTCCACTCAACAAATGAATATGCCAAGTTTTGGTAAAAGTCGGTATCTCAAAAACGGCTCTAACGATTTTCTTGAAAATCGTTACATAAACCCATTTTATATATACTTTCTCATGCTTTACGTTGTTATATACAGGAAAATTAATAGTTACCCTGATCAGACAGATCAGTTTTAGATCTTGGAAATTAGTGTTTCAAGGAAAAAAAAAAAAAAAAAAAAAAAAAAAAATCGCTATGTAATCTCTGTTTTATATGTTTTTACGTAGGTATTAACTTTCTCTTACCGGAACATTTTTAGTTGTCTATTTCTTTAGGTCAGTTCTATGTCTTCTGGTCACATTATTGCCAAAAAGTGCATATAATGCGAGTATAATGGGTAATGGAAGTCGTGTCTCATGCGATAGATGTAGCCGATCATAGCATATTATATTTGGCATAAAACTGTTGACATTTTATAGTTGATGGAATAAATCAAATAAATGTAGAAAATATCATGAAAGAAAATATTATGTACATCACGTATAGTGTTGTTCATATGTAACTGCGATTCAAATATAAAACTGCTACTTCAATTTTTTCGATATTGACCGTTTTGAAACTGTCACCTGATAAGTACCCAAATGGAAGCCTATTTCACAGGCCTATTGTCACAGGCAATAGGGACAGGCACCCGAGAGTCTGCGAAGGAATGTGTCGCTGCGAAAACAGCGGCGAAGGAAGCGGGCTTTTGAGCAATTTCATGGATTATATATATATATACATATATAGAAAACGATATAGAAAAGAGTTTCCATTAAATGTAGTGTCCATAACGAAACAGGCAGCGCCTTCGTTGATTCACTACCTCAATTGATTTCACATTCCGTCATTTTTGACGGTGTTACATGCCAGTAATAATAATAATTTTGCTTCTGATCAATTTAAATTTATATTGGTGGGTGTAAACGGTATAAGGTTTATAAAAGTATCAAATTTTAAAGGCAAATAAAAAAAAAAAAAAAAAAAAAAAAAAAGAAAGAAAGAAAGAAAGAAATTGCGAAAATTTCTCAAGGGTTGCTAGTATAATCAATAATAATACAATACAATTATAAATTAATTTTAATTCTACTTTTATTATAACAGAGCCAGGGCTAGAAAAATTAGGCCATGCTACAATCTCGCTAATACACGATGTCAAATAGTTTTTGGGATATAGTCATCTGCAAAATCCTATATCTTGAATAAAAGCAGCACCACTACACTAGCTGGAGTATTCGAGACCAGAATCTCTAGGTTATTGATCGGGAAATTTAAAAAAAAAAAAAAAAAAATGTAAAATTAGTATTTTAATTAAATAACTAATATGGAATTTTATTTATTTATTTATTTCTAGCAGACCCGTGCGAAATTTTTGCACTTTATTTTTTTTTTTTTCTTATTTACCTTAAAACTTTGAAACTCATAAATATTATACCAATTCAATCACCTAATTAAAATTTTAATTTACAAGAAGCCAATTCTTATTAAAACCAAAATCTTTCAAAGAAAGGTTTCCAAATAATATTCATGGTTCATGACCCAATTTTCATGCTTCCACAGGCGGTGCAGTTTTAATATAGGACTCCCAGGATGCCTTTTAAATTTTTATCGTCATGTTGGCGGTGACTTTTTATTAATTTTGGTATATATATATATATATGAATAGTTAAAAAAAAAAAAATAATAATAATAAAATAAAAAAAATTCCTATTTTGATTATATTTTTTATGATAGTGTTTTTTATTCAAATTATGACACAAAAGTTCATATTGTGTATATATCTTTAAAGTATTGCTAGGTTTAAAATGACGCTTGCAAAGGTTTTAAAGAAGCATCTGTTAAAAAGACATTGTCCCGTAAAATAATCTCATCAGACAAATGTCGTCATTTTTTCTTATTAGTTCATTGAGCTAAGTCCGCGTGCTTAAATATTGTCCATATATAAATGTCACCTTTTCTCCTTTCGTATTTTATTAATTACACCATTATCGTATCGTTTTGACAAAAAAATAATTGAAATTGGTCCACATTAGAGAAATGTTTTATAGATTTTTAATGTATACCTATACAACGTTTCAACTGTGACATGAATAAATCGTTGTCACCCAGATACAAAATAAAGACAATAGAGAAGACACTGCTGAATTCAGCAAGACCCGAAACCAGCTTTTGTACTAATTTAAAGGATTTTCTTCTTTTTATGTTTTTATTTACAAAGCGATAACAAAAAAAAAAAAAAAAAAAAAAAAAAAAAAGAAAAAAGAAAAAAAGTTTTTTTTTTTTTTTTTTTTTTTTTCATTAAAGTATATTGATTATTATAGCGGGAAAATTTAGCTAAGGTTTTAAGAAATTTATAAATTATTAAATGGCTATCAAAATATAATATAGTAAAAAATTATGAGAAGAAAAAGGAGTCTTCCTATACATAAGCATCAAAATTAAAATAGTATTACATTTATTTAACCCGTTAACGCCCGAATTAATTTTGCAAAATATTATTATCTGATTATTTCACTTCTAAATTAATATAGACAACTGACAGCGAAATATATTAACTTAAACAATTCTTCTGACAGTTTTAAATTTAAAGCCTATCCTCATTTACTGACGTTTAGTAATCTAGCGAGAAAACTTCGAGATAGAAAAACTTTGAGATAACAGATTAATTTCCTATTATATGTTGGCAAAGATCTCGAAAGTAAAGTATTATTATTCAACTCGATTTGAATTAGTATACCTGCGCAAAAAGCAAATATATGTGCGACGAATGAAAAATCATAAAATGACTATTCCAATTTATGAAATAATAATTAATAGTAGGCACATAAAAACTTTCAGGGATCATTTAGAGTGACGCTAATGGGTTAATAAATAAATAAGTATAGCTAATATATATATATATGCATTTTTTCATGGTTAAAGTTATTATTATTATTCTTTTATTTTATTTATTTATTTTTTTTTTAAGATTGATATTGGCATATCTTATTCCTATTTAAAAATTTATTTAATAAAGTAATGGGAAAGTACTGCCCACAGTACTGCCTGCATTTTACACTTACATTATACGTTAGGAGTCTATCCAGGTTTTTATCTTTTGGGGGCCATTTTTGTGAAAAACAAATTATGTGACACCTTCCATTTTCCTTTTGAATAGAAGATATGGAAGTCAAATTGAAAGCCGAAAGTCACAGTAATTGTTGTTTCAAACTGAAGAATAATGTCCACCCTTTACAGAAGCCGAAGTACAAACCCTTTGTAAAAGGTTTTTTAATGTTGAAAAATGGATAAATACTATTCACTTTAGCATTATATATTAATTATCCTTATCCTGCTTTTGTACACAAGTACGTTATGGGAAAATATTCTTTTCGGTGCTTCTAAACCATATCCACCTGTATCAAATGAGGCAAACACGCAATGCATCAAGTACACAAATGTTGTTAGGTTTTCCAGTTCAAAGTTATGTGTGGAAACTGTTCTTTTGAATTTTGGACATCATAAGCACCGCACTTATACAAATCTTGAAAATAATGAAAGAAAATTATATTGAATATTTACTGAAAATTTTAAAAAGGTTTTCATTATATATATATATATATATATATATATATATATATGTAGCATATTAAGTTTTAAGATCAATAGCATAAGATAATAAAAATAATGTACTTAAAAAAAAAATCTAAAATTGTGGAACATTTTTAGAACATATGGAACAGTTTTATTTCACATGTATTTCTTTGTAAGAGGGATACTCCCCTCCTCCATCAAACCCACTTATTTATAATGCATAATTGTAAAAATAAACAAATGAATAATAATCAAGGCTGTTACTAATTTGACTTCAAACTTGACAACCTTGCTCAAAATTTTAAGTGGCAACCTAATACGAACTTCAAAATACCACTTTTGAATTTCCTGCATTATCTGTTTTTATGTTATTCTGATAACAGATATATATACAGATCAACCGCTAAATAATGGACTTTTATAATCAGGGAACCTCAAAATGTGATATTATGAAAAAAAAAAAAAAAAAAAAAAAAAAAAAAACTAGAGTTGAGAATAAAATTACTAAAAGTAATTCGTTTACATACAGTATGGATATGAAAAATTAATTTTGCTTCGTGAGCAAGTGTTCGTCGGCATAATAAAATATAGCAAAGCACTTCCATCAATTACGTTCAATACAAAAGAGCGTTTAGCTTAATTTTGGGTAGCTCTGCATATTGTCGATAAACAATGTTGTGTATTTAAATTTATTCTTACTTGAAAAACTTCTAACACAAAATTAGTTATAATTCCAGCAATTTCCAAGTATAGCCTCAATATATCCAAATACTGTTAAATTGTACTTATCAGAACATAATTTATTTGAACTTTGAACCCCATAAACATCATGTATTTAAATTCTCTTGGATATTCCTGTACGTGAACCATTTGCTTTGTCTCAAGGAAAAAAATTAGTGTAGCATATTTATATGAAACCCATTTAAAATACCAAGTTTGGACTTTCTGCTATTATTTGTTCTTGATATATGCTGATAACAGACAGATACACACACAAACCAACCGCTAAAAACATTTTCCAATTCAGAGGATTTCAAAACGTATAATTATATAATAAAGAAAAAAAAAACTCAATTTCGAAAATTTGACCCAAAAACAATACTTTCTTTACCCTGTGTATACGTGAAAGAAAGTAAATAGTTAGAATTTAAAAAAAACTTTTGAGTAAACATATTTCCTATTAAAACTTAAAAAAAAAAAAAAAAAAAAAAATCAACCACTATTTTTTAAAACACACTACCGTGGGTTTGAATATTTCGACAAGAGAGAGAGCTATTTTATGTACTGTTTGAAACTATATATGTAGTTTAAATAATTCAATAAACATTGTTTTATAATATTCATATATTTTATGCATGTATTTATAATTAAAAAAAATATTTTCTTCTGTTCCGAAACATTTTGTGTAAAGAATTCTCATTTATTCATTAAGATTAAATTTCGTGACATTAGAATTTAAATCTTAAATCTATTTATTTTAGTGATTTACGTTTCACAAAATATTTCACTGAGCGATGCGATAGTTTGTATATTTTTTTAGCGGCGTTCTTGTAGATAATTGAATACAGGTGGGAAACTGTGTCTTATCACCTCTGTCACCCCACAGCTAGGAGAGGAAGTGTCAAAATAATTAGGTAGTCAAGAAGATAATTTTTCAACTAATAGGGGAATTCTACTATTCACTGATTGGAGCTAATGGCTGTCAGTTTTTAAAGTTAGGCCAACCCCAATTTTTTCTTAGAACCTGGGAAAATACCTTAGGACCTTAGGAACCATGTTGAAAAGAAATCTTCATTTCCGGATGCACGCCCTTAACACAAATATATTTTGTAAATTTCGCAGCATCGAAAAACAGCAACATAGCTTCCATATCAAAGCTTAATGTAAATAGGACGTAAGCGTACTGTAGCTAGTGTTGAAGTTTGAAAAAAAAAAAAAAAAAAAAAAAAAGAATAACTGTGGGCTAAAAATGCCCCGGAATAAATTAAAATGTTGTTTATTCTGGTTTTAGTCAGGTGATATCACTCGTGCTAAATAGCTGGATCCGCCGTCTCTTAAGCTCACGTTCAGCTCATCATTAAAATATTGTTTTTAATATCTGCCGCACCAAAATGTTCAAAACACAAATGCCAATTTTCATATATTTTGAAATCTTCCCGTTTCAACTTTAAAAGCATTTAGATTAGTTTATTTTATTTTGAATTTTTAAATTTAGACGTTTAAAGTCTTTTAAATGAAATTTCAGGATTCTGTAAGATCAATATCTATATATTTGAAAGTAATAAGACAATTCCTTTGTTTTAAATTTTTATTCCATAATAACTGTGACTTTGATTTCGTGATTAGGAAATTGAAAATAAATACTGTTGACCTATGTTCCAATAATAGATCTTATAAACTTAAAAAAAAAATATATAAATAATAAACCAATTTTTCACTATTTGATTCTGTATTAAAAAACTTTTAATAGAAATTTGATATTTTATTATGTTACATTATGGGATACATTTTAAATAACACAAAGCTTACAAACGGTACAGTAACCAAATGCAAATATGTCACAACAAAATTTAAACAGAAAATTTATGGTAAAAAATCTTTTTAAAATTATTAAATATTCATAATAATAATAATAAAACGGTTGTCAAATGCATAATTGCTGTTTCATGCAATCAGTTTCGCTGTACCGTGTTTTCTAAAACATGATATTTAACTAGAGGTGTACGTACTCTTGAATATTGAAATGCGAAAAAAAGTGTTACAGGGTTAAAATAGAATTTTAGCAGCGAAAAACTAGAAAAAGATATTTAATACTTATGAAGAAAGACTTAACATATTAGGATCGGATATATTCCTCTCTTGTACCGTAAGCCACGCCTTTTCACAATTTTTCTAAAACTTTAAAATATAAAACAAAATAATTTTGCATATTTGTAATTAAATCATTTAAGTTTTGTCTTCAATAATCGATGTAGTAAATACCATTGTGATTTATGCATACCAGCGTCACATATAGAGTCAAATAGGAATATGCAAATTAGTCTTTT
Source organism: Salticus scenicus (assembly GCA_963930645.1). Classification (NCBI taxonomy): domain Eukaryota; kingdom Metazoa; phylum Arthropoda; class Arachnida; order Araneae; family Salticidae; genus Salticus; species Salticus scenicus. The sequence goes on from OZ005652.1 coordinate 64,305,549, forward strand.
TTCTTAAATAGTGTTTCAGCGAATCAGAGGCTTCTTTTCTTTTGAAATTCTTTCACAATCCCTCACCTACATTGTGATAACTTTACAAAAATATGCCAATTTGTATAATAAACATCGAAATATTGCTTAGGAAACAAAAAAAAAATAACATAAAGGTAAATTAAAATAGTTTTCCGTCAAATTATATACAAACATTTACTTATAGAGGATACAGATTATAACAAGTGACGGCCCCCTAACAGGAATAAAAAGTGAAATATCACTGTAACTCAAAAAATAATGTTAGGAACGAGCTGTAAATTTGGAAACCCATGTTTTTGATCATGCCCGTTCTATTCGTGCAAAAATTAACATAGGTCATAATTCATAATTTTTTCAAATATGAATTTATTAATAATTTTCATAATTCAAAAAATGTTTTTTTAGCAAAAATTTGCATGGAATATGTTTGGGTCACTTCATTCTAACGAATAAAAAAAAAAAAACAGAATTTAAATATCATAATTATTTCGGAAGATATGATTTAATGTTTGTCACATTCATTTAACATTAGCATCCCCAAACTTTGACAGCTTATAACTCTATGAAAAATTGAGCGAAATATATAAACTATACCATTTTCCGTGATGATTTGATCCAAAGAATTCAAATAAATTATAAAAAATGGGGGTTACCATTGAAAAAAATGAAGTTGACGTCATTTTTATTATGTAGACGACCCCCTAAGTAAAATCTAACTATAACATTATAAACTAGACGTTATTACAAACTGCTTGGTACCAGTCGCATGTTTCTACGATAATTTACGGCAAAATTAGGTGGGGGGTGGCGTTTTTTTTTTGGGGTGACTGTACACATACACTTACTATACTAAACTGGCTCGCATCTGCAAATGAAACACAACCCATTTTGATTATGATTTTTTAATTTTTTAATTTTTAATTTTTTAATTTTTGGAAACATTGAAACCAATTTTTTAGATAAGCATGCCTTATCACATTGCAAAGATCATAGTGCAGATAAGATCACCTCTAATGGAGGCTCCAAGTCACGATAAAGCATAATATAAAAATCCAGAAATCTGTTACATAATGTTTGTAATTTCACTCAATGTGTGATTTTTTTTTTTTTTATTTTTTTTTTTTTATACCTGTAAGATAATATAACGACCACCTATCATTATTGTTGCTTCTGTAAAATAACTACAAAATGCTTTAAAATCTGTTCTTGTCGTTCAACCCTTTCCTTCTCACTCCCGTAAAAATGATGGGGTTAGTTTCCGCTCACTATTTCTCGTGCTCGTGATATTAACAGGCTGAAGTGCTAAAAAAAAAAAACGCATTAAAAATAACGGAAAACAAACCATTTCTGACACCCGGACAAATATTTATTTCTTATTTTACACGATAGATGGAAGTAGCAGATTATTTAAAATGTAATTGGCGATAAGTAAGTTTATTTTAAACTGTCCACGCCACCCAATTTTAAATATTTGTAATTCATATTTTGTAATCTTGGTTCACAAGGAAACATTCAAAAGGTACCGTCTTGAAAAAAAAAAAAAAAAAAGAAAAAAAAAAGAAGAAGACGTGATTGTACTCTTCATAAAACACAAGAAAGTGAAAACATTATCGGCTGAAATGATTTACAGCGATCACAAAAGAAACTAGTATGTTGTGGCCACCACAAGACTTTCTTCTATATTTTCCTATACATATTCAATCAGTAACAATATTTAAAAAAAAAAAAGTACGATTTTTTTTGTAAGGTTTTTTTTTTTTTTTTTTTTTTGTTAAAAGTAATACATATTCAATCAGTAACAATATTTAAAAAAAAAAAAAAAAAAAAGTACGATTTTTTTTTTTTTTTTTTTTTTTGTTAAAAGTAAAAAAAATTGATAACTTTGTTTTAAATTATCACAGATTTATAGTTCAACCATTCGTTTTAAAGGTATTGACGAGATCTTTCGAAAGATACCCATCTTGAAAATTTACCCCCCCGGGGAGGTACTTCCCCCCCCAGGGCGGTAAGCGATGCCCCCACATGCACAGAAATTTTTTCCTAGTTAACTATTACTATTATCAATAATTCATATTAATTTTACAATCACAAGTTAAAAATAACTCTCATTATGTACATTTATACGAAATTTTGTCCTATACTGCCATGTTAAAAATTTAGAAAAATACGATCACAGCGCCACCTGTTGAGCTATTGATCCCCAAATGTAATCAGCACCACTTTATGTCGGGGACCAAGTTTGGTTAAATTTCGTTAAAAAAAAAAAAAAAAAATTGCGATTTTTTTTCTAAGTTTTTTTTCGTTAAAAGTAAAAAAAAAGTCGATATCTTTGTTTTAAATTGTCACAGATTTATAGTTCAACCATTCGTTTTAAAGGTATTGATGAGACCTTTCGAAAGATACCCATCTTGAAACTTTGCCCCCCCGGTGGGGGGGAACCGATGCCCCCACATGCACAAAATTTTTTTCCCAGTTAACTACTACTATTATCAACCTGATCTATCGAAAGATACCCATTGTGAAAATTTACCCCCCTGGGGGGGTATTACCCCCCTAAGTGGGGAAGCGATACCCCCCCATGCAGAAAATTTTTTCCTAGTTACGTACTACTATTATCAATAATTCATATTAATTTTACAATCACAAGTTTAAAACAACTCTTATTATGCACCTTTATACGAATTTTTGTCCTATGCTGCCATGTTAAAAATTTAGATAAAATACTATCACAGCGCCACCTGTTGAGCTATTGATCCCCAAACATAATCAGCACCAGTTTATGTCGGGGACCAACTAAATACCAAGTTTGGTAAAATTTCGTTAAAAAAAAAAAAATAAGTTTTTTTTTGTTAAAAGGAAAAAACATCGATATCTTTGTTTTAAATTGTCACAGATTTATAGTTCAACCATTCGTTTTAAAGGTATTGACGAGACCTTTCGAAAGATACCCATCTTGAAACTTTGCCCCCCCGATGGGGGGGAACCGATGTCCCCACATGCACAAAATTTTTTTCCTAGTTAACTACTACTATTATCAACCTGATCTTTCGAAAGATACCCATAGTGAAAATTTACCCCCCTGGGGGGTATTTTCCCCCTAAGGGGTGGAAGCGATGCCCCCCCATGCACAAATTTTTTTTCCTAGTTACATACTACTATTATCAATAATTCATATTAATTTTACAATCACAAGTTTAAAATATAGAAGAAAGTAATAACTATTATTATGCACATTTATACGAAATTTTGTCCTATGCTGCCATGTTAAAAATTTAGATAAAATGCGATCACAGCGCCACCTGTTGAGCTATTGATCCCCAAACATAATCAGCACCAGTTTATGTCGGGGACCAACTAAATACCAAGTTTGGTAAAATTTCGTTAAAAAAAAAATACGTTTTTTTTTGTTAAAGAAAAAACATCGATAACTTTGTTTTAAATTATCACAGATTTACGGTTCAACCATTCGTTTTAAAAGTATTGACGAGACCTTTCGAAAGATACCCATCTTGAATCTTTGCCCCCCCGGGTGAGTACTTCCCCCCCGGTGGGGGGGGGAATCGATGCCCCCACATGCACAAAAATTTTTTCACAGTTAACTATTACTATTATCAACAAGACCTTTCGAAAGATACCCATCTTGAAAATTTACTTCCCCGGGGGGTACTTCCCCCCAGGGGGGGGGGGAACCGATGCCCCCACATGCACAAAATTTTTTTCCTAGTTAACTACTACTATTATCAATAATTCATATTAATTTTACAATCACAAGTTTAAAATAACTCTCATTATGCCCATTTATACGGAATTTTGTCCTATGCTGCCATGTTAAAAATTTGCATAAAATGCGATCACAGCGCCACCTGTTGAGCAATTGATCCCCAAATCTAATCAGCACCAGTTCATGTCAGGGTGCAACTAAATACCAAGTTTGGTTAAATTTCATTCATTGGTTCGTGAGATACAGTGTCCACAAAAAAATGATACAGACAGACACACAGACAGACAGACAGACAGGCAGGCAGATAGACAGACACACAGACAGACAGACATTTTCTAAAAACTACCAATTCGTGTTCAGGACACCCCAAAACGTGTAGATCCGTCAAAATACGGAGGTCGAAAATTTTCGCGAATCCAATACTTTCTCTATATTACATATAGAAGAAAGTAAAAAAAAAACTAGTATGTTGTGGCCACCACAAGACTTTCTTCCATATTTTCCTATACATATTCAATCAGTAACAATATTTAAAAAAAAAAAAAAAAAAAAAACGATTTTTTTTTTTTTTTTATTTTTTTTATTTTTTTTGTTAAAAGTAATACATATTCAATCAGTAACAATATTTTTAAAAAAAAAAATTTGTTTTTTTTTTTGTTAAAAGTAAAAAAAATTGATAACTTTGTTTTAAATTATCACAGATTTATAGTTCAACCATTCGTTTTAAAGGTATTGACGAGATCTTTCAAATGATACCCATCGTCAAAATTTCCCCCCCCGGGGGAGTACTTACCCCCAGGGGGGAAAGCGATGCCCCCACATGCACAGAAATTTTTTCCTAGTTAACTATTACTATTATCAATAACTCATATTAATTTTAGAATCGCAAGTTAAAAATAACTCTCGTTATGTACATTTAAACGAAATTTTGTCCTATACTGCCATGTTAAAAATTTAGAAAACATGAGATCATAGCGCCACCTGTTGAGCTTTTGATCCCCAAATATGATCAGCACCAGTTTATGTTGGTGACCAACTAAATACCAAGTTTGGTTAAATTTCGTTAAAAAAAAAAAAAAAAAAAAAAGTTTTTTTTCTACTTTTTTTCGTTAAAAGTAAAAAAAATCGATAACTTTGTTTTAAATTATCACAGATTTATGGTTCAACCATTCGTTTTAAAGGTATTGACGAGACCTTTCGAAAGATACCCATCTTGAAACTTTGCCCCTCCCCCGGGGTGTACTTTCCCCCCCGGTGGGGTGAACCGATGCCCCCACATGCACAAAATTTTTTTCCCAGTTAACTACTACTATTATCAACCTGATCTTTCGAAAGATACCCATTGTGAAAATTTACCCCCCTGGGGGGGTATTTCCCCCCTAAGGGGGGAAGCGATGCCCCCCCATGCAGAAAATTTTTTTCCTAGTTACGTACTACTATTATCAATAATTCATATTAATTTTACAATCACAAGTTTAAAACAACTCTTATTATGCACCTTTATACGAATTTTTGTCCTATGCTGCCATGTTAAAAATTTAGATAAAATACTATCACAGCGCCACCTGTTGAGCTATTGATCCCCAAACATAATCAGCACCAGTTTATGTCGGGGACCAACTAAATACCAAGTTTGGTAAAATTTCGTTAAAAAAAAAATACGTTTTTTTTTGTTAAAAGGAAAAAACATCGATATCTTTGTTTTAAATTGTCACAGATTTATAGTTCAACCTTTCGTTTTAAAGGTATTGACGAGACCTTTCGAAAGATACCCATCTTGAAACTTTGCTCCCCCGGTGGGGGGGAACCGATGTCCCCACATGCACAAAATTTTTTTCCTAGTTAACTACTACTATTATCAACCTGATCTTTCGAAAGATACCCATTGTGAAAATTTACCCCCCTGGGGGGGTATTTCCCCCCTAAGGGGGGAAGCGATGCCCCCCCATGCAGAAAATTTTTTTCCTAGTTACGTACTACTATTATCAATAATTCATATTAATTTTACAATCACAAGTTTAAAACAACTCTTATTATGCACCTTTATACGAATTTTTGTCCTATGCTGCCATGTTAAAAATTTAGATAAAATACTATCACAGCGCCACCTGTTGAGCTATTGATCCCCAAACATAATCAGCACCAGTTTATGTCGGGGACCAACTAAATACCAAGTTTGGTAAAATTTCGTTAAAAAAAAAATACGTTTTTTTTTGTTAAAAGGAAAAAACATCGATATCTTTGTTTTAAATTGTCACAGATTTATAGTTCAACCTTTCGTTTTAAAGGTATTGACGAGACCTTTCGAAAGATACCCATCTTGAAACTTTGCCCCCCCGGTGGGGGGGAACCGATGTCCCCACATGCACAAAATTTTTTTCCTAGTTAACTACTACTATTATCAACCTGATCTTTCGAAAGATACCCATTGTGAAAATTTACCCCCCTGGGGGGGTATTTCCCCCCTAAGGGGGGAAGCGATGCCCCCCCATGCAGAAAATTTTTTTCCTAGTTACGTACTACTATTATCAATAATTCATATTAATTTTACAATAACAAGTTTAAAACAACTCTTATTATGCACCTTTATACGAATTTTTGTCCTATGCTGCCATGTTAAAAATTTAGATAAAATACTATCACAGCGCCACCTGTTGAGCTATTGATCCCCAAACATAATCAGCACCAGTTTATGTCGGGGAACAACTAAAAACCAAGTTTGGTAAAATTTCGTTAAAAAAAAAAATACGTTTTTTTTTGTTAAAAGGAAAAAACATCGATATCTTTGTTTTAAATTGTCACAGATTTATAGTTCAACCTTTCGTTTTAAAGGTATTGACGAGACCTTTCGAAAGATACCCATCTTGAAATTTGCCCCCCCGGTGGGGGGGAACCGATGTCCCCACATGCACAAAATTTTTTTCCTAGTTAACTACTACTATTATCAACCTGATCTTTCGAAAGATACCCATTATGAAAATTTACCCCCCTGGGGGGGTATTTCCCCCCTAAGGGGGGAAGCGATGCCCCCCCATGCAGAAAATTTTTTTCCTAGTTACGTACTACTATTATCAATAATTCATATTAATTTTACAATAACAAGTTTAAAACAACTCTTATTATGCACCTTTATACGAATTTTTGTCCTATGCTGCCATGTTAAAAATTTAGATAAAATACTATCACAGCGCCACCTGTTGAGCTATTGATCCCCAAACATAATCAGCACCAGTTTATGTCGGGGACCAACTAAATACCAAGTTTGGTAAAATTTCGTTAAAAAAAAAAAAAAAAAATACGTTTTTTTTGTTAAAAGGAAAAAATATCGATATCTTTGTTTTAAATTGTCACAGATTTATAGTTCAACCATTCGTTTTAAAGGTATTGACGAGACCTTTCGAAAGATACCCATCTTGAAACTTTGCCCCCCCGGTGGGGGGGAACCGATGTCCCCACATGCACAAAATTTTTTTCCTAGTTAACTACTACTATTATCAACCTGATCTTTCGAAAGATACCCATTGTGAAAATTTACCCCCCTGGGGGTATTTCCCCCCTAGGGGGTGGAAGCGATGCCCCCCCATGCACAAATTTTTTTTCCTAGTTACATACTACTATTATCAATAATTCATTTTAATTTTACAATCACAAGTTTAAAATATAGAAGAAAGTAATAACTCTTATTATGCACATTTATACGAAATTTTGTCCTATGCTGCCATGTTAAAAATTTAGATAAAATGCGATCACAGCGCCACCTGTTGAGCTATTGATCCCCAAACATAATCAGCACCAGTTTATGTCGGGGACCAACTAAATACCAAGTTTGGTAAAATTTCGTTAAAAAAAAAATACGTTTTTTTTTTGTTAAAGGAAAAAACATCGATAACTCATATTAATTTTAGAATCACAAGTTAAAAAATAACTCTCGTTATGTACATTTAAACGAAATTTTGTCCTATACTGCCAAGTTAAAAATTTAGAAAACATGAGATCATAGCGCCACCTGTTGAGCTTTTGATCCCCAAATGTGATCAGCACCAGTTTATGTCGGTGACCAACTAAATACCAAGTTTGGTTAAATTTCGTTAAAAAAAAAAAAAAAAGTTTTTTTTCTGTTTTTTTTCGTTAAAAGTAAAAAAAATGGATAACTTTGTTTTAAATTATCACAGATTTATGGTTCAACCATTCGTTTTAAAGGTATTGACGAGACCTTTCGAAAGATACCCATCTTGAAACTTTGCCCCCCCCCCCCCGGGGTGTACTTCCCCCCCCGGTGGGGTGAACCGATGCCCCCACATGCACAAAAACTTTTTCCCAGTTAACTACTACTATTATCAACGAGATCTTTCGAAAGATACCCATTGTGAAAATTTACCCCCCTGGGGGGTATTTCCCCCCTAGGGGTGGAAGCGATGCCCCCCCATGCACAAAATTTTTTTCCTAGTTACATACTACTATTATCAATAATTCATATTAATTTTACAATTACAAGTTTAAAATATAGAAGAAAGTTATAACTCTTATTATGCACATTTATACGAAATTTTGTCCTATGCTGCCATGTTAAAAATTTAGATAAAATGCGATCACAGAGCCACCTGTTGAGCTATTGATCCCCAAATCTAATCAGCACCAGTTCATGTCAGGGTGCAACTAAATACCAAGTTTGGTTAAATTTCATTCATTGGTTCGTGTGATACGGTGAAAAATACGAAATTTTGCGATCACAGCGCCACCTGCTGGGCGATTGATCCCCTAATCTAATCAGCACCATACCCCGTCAGGTTCCAACTATATACCAAGTTTGGTTCAATTTCATTCATTGGTTCGTGAGATACGGTGAAAAATACGATATTTTGTCCTATACTGCCATGTTAAAAATTTAGAAAAAATGCGATCATAGCGCCACCTGATGGGTGATTGATCCCCAAATCTAATGAGCACAATGCCCCGCCAGGGTCCAACTATATACCAAGTTTGGTTGAATTTCATTCATTGGTTTGTGAGATACGGTGAATAACGAAACCACAGACAGACAGACAGACAGACAGACATTTTTTAAAAACTATCAATTCGTGTTCAGGACATCCCAAAACGTGTAGATCCGTCAAAAAACGGATGTCGAAAATTTTCGCGAATCCAATACTTTCTCTATATTACATATAGAAGAAAGTAAAAAAAAAAAAAAAAAAAAAAAAAGCATATTTGGCGATTTCACACTGTTAGGCGATTGATTTTGAGTACTTGGCGGAGAAACAAAACACGGTTCTGTTTGTACACGGTAATTTCGGTGCTAGCGAACTTATCGCCTAACAGCGCTAAATCATCAAAAATGCTTAATTTTGATAATATTTTGTGGTGGATGTAATTCATTTCAGCCGATAATTTTTTCACTTTCTGGTGTTTCATGAAGAGTAGAATCACATATATTTTTTACTTTCTTCTATATGTAATATAGAGAAAGTATTGGATTCGTGAAAATTGTCGACCTCCGTTTTTTGATGGATTTACACGTTTTGGGATGTCCTGAACACTAATTGACAGTTTTTAGAAAATATCTGTTTGTCTGTGTGTATCACGATTTTTGTGGACACTGTAGCTCACGAACCAATTAATAAAATTTAACCAAACTTGATATTTAGTTGCACCCTGACATAAACTGGTACTGATTAGATTTGGGGATGATCGCTCAACAGGTGGCGCTGTGATCGCATTTTTTTTTAAATTTTTAACATGGCAGTATAGGACCAAATTTCGTATACATGTGCATAATGAGAGTTATTTTAAACTCGTGATTGTAAAATTAATATGAATTATTGATAATGGTAGTTGTTAACTAGGAAAAATGTTTTGTGCATGTGGGGGCATCGCTTCCCCCCTGAGGGGGAAGTACCCCTCCGGGGGGGGGTGTAAATTTTCAAGATGGGTATCTTTCGAAAGGTCTCGTCAATACCTTTAAAACGAATGGTTGAACTATAAATATGTGATAATTTTAAACAAAGTTATTGATTTTTTTTTTAATTTTAACAAAAAAATTTTAGAAAAAAAATATTATTATTTTAAATACTGTTACTGAGTGAATTTGTATAGGAAAATATAGAAGAAAGTCTTGTGGTGGTCACAACGTAACAGTTTCAATACGTTTTGAAGACGACACCTTTTGAATGTTTCCTTGTCAGTTAGGCTTTTAAATGCACGTTGTTTTGTGCTTTGTAGTAATATATATATATATATATATTAAATATTGTATGCATTATGTAGTCAAAATCCCAAAGTGACTCGTATTCTGATTTTAGTATAACTACATCTGAGAGTGATTCGGAAATAAGTGATATTTATGAAATTTTATTTGGCGAATCTTAGAAAAGTGTATTATACGTATAGTGTTGTATTATATGTAAAATTCTGTTTTAATGTTTAAAACACATTTTTTTTTTTAAATTTTTTCTATTTACTGGAAAATTAACATTCAGACAAAATAACCCTGATTGCTGGTTTTTCTGAAAAGTAAAATTTTCTTGGTTTCCAGCTGAAAAAAAAAAAAAAAAAAAAAAAAAAAAAAATCCAAAAATTAAAAGTGATTTCATATATTGCTCATACTCTTCAGTTTAAACTATTTTCTTGACTTAAAAAAAAAAAAAAAAAAAATAGGCACTCTTTTTAACCGTTTTCTTGAATATTACGAGATCGTTAAGGGGTTAATTTGCTTTCCAGGCTCATGAAATGATGTTATCTCCATCTATATTTCTTCTACTACATTTATTAGATTTTGACCTTCTTTCAAGTTCTCATTGACACGACTTTGTCATCCAGATAATATTGCGTATTGCCTGTTAATCATATCACACTGTGCAGCAGCTAGACGTCATTAAAATCACTCTACACCACGTAATAGCTTTCATCAAATTAAAGAATGTACACTGTCTCTGTTCTTATGCCTTTTCGAGACTCTCCTAGCTACAGCATAGGTATAAAAAAAAATATATATACGCTTTAATGCTCTATTCCGTAGTGTATCTCCTGAGTCTATTGATTTGTTTTCTTGTTTCGCTACCCATTTTGCTAATTTCTTCTCGTCATGCCTTTGTGCACTTGTATATATACAGTCGACAGCAAAATTATTGAAGCACACAATCACATTTTTCATAATATTTTTTTTTCTTAGTTCGTTAGCTAATTTTTATCATCAACTAATTTTTTATAAACAGCATAAGACTAGGATCATGACTCCACCAATATTTACTTAACAAAACTGTGTTAGGTGCAAATCTTTAAGGTACAAATTATTTCTAGCCCTTCATAATTTTGCTGTCGACTGTATGTATATATATTTATATACAACGGGTGTCCTATAAGTCTGTAGACCTTTTTAAAATTCATAACTGTTGAATGAATTGATAGAATTGAACGCGTTTTGCTAAAAATATCATTCTCGTGAAGGGGGATTTTTTACTTTTTTTTGGCAAAGAAAAAATAATAATTAAGATATTTGTCGATAGAGGGCGCTGTGCGTGACCAGGTCACACATTTTCGTGAAAAACTGTACTTATTCGCATGCAAATGTTTACAGCTATATATATCCTATTCTATGTGTCCATCGTCATCATAAATTACAGTTTGCAAACGAGTTATAATACTGCTAACTGCAGCTTCAGTCGACTGTTCTTACCTGAGGGGAAACATCTTCACCAATAATGCTTTATCCAACAAGTCAGCAACGCAATTAAAACTTCATGTATGCACAAGTACAGTCGGTAACAAAAGTGTCCGAACACTAGCAAAAATTCCTATGTAAAAAAAGTACACTTCATACGGTTTTGTTAAATAAATCCTTGTCGAATCATGTTCTTAGACTGACTAAGAACAGGATTCGACAAGGATTTATTTAAAAAAACCGTATGAAGTGTTATTTTTTATTTATTTATTTTTTTTTTTTTACATAGGAATTTTTGCTAGTGTTTGGACACTTTTGTTACCGACTGTAGGAGGCAAAATAAGAGGTAAACTGTTCTATTCGCAAAACTGTTTAATTTATAGGACTTTCATTTCCATATTTTTCTTTCACATCAGTGCAAAAAATTCAACTATTTGTCTAACCATCATCGAGAAAAAATGTAAATATATATTTTTCTTTACAAAAAAAAAAAAAAAAAAAAAAAATCTTTACTAAAAGGATTTTTTCGCAAACCGCGTTCAATTCTACCAATGGACTCTTCCCACCTGACGTCAGAGGTCACATGATAGAGGAAAAACAAATAGCAGACGAAGTCTTGTTTATCTAGAGCGATTGCTGAAATAACATATTTTCTATTCTTATTTTTGATCAATCGTATTTAATCTGTGTTATTTTTTATACATCATCATTTTTAATCCATTTTATATCATTATCCATCATCTTTTGTTTGCTGTGTACATTTACAATCATCATTTAGTTTATACCTGTTATTGATGTTCATGAAGACCATGTTTAAATACTCTGATTTTTGTACTTAAATCAGTGACAGTGCAATATCGTACTACGTAAATCCATTTAGACCAGTAACTAAGTTAATTAACTTGTTGTAACACCTTTATGCAATTAAATTAAATGAAAACATTTTAAAATTTCAAATTATAATCCAAAAACATTTCACAAGAACAAGCTATTATTTATTGCTAGATCAGTTAATGTACAGTCGGTAACAAAAGTGTCCGAACACTAGCAAAAATGCCTATGTAAAAAAAGTACACTTCCTACAGTTTTGTTAAATAAATCCTTGTCGAATCCTGTTCTTAGTCAGTGTGAGAACATGATTTGATAAGGATTTATTTAACAGAACCGTATGATGTGTACTTTTTTTACATAGGAATTTTTACTAGTGTTCGGACACTTTTGTTACCGACTGTAACAGTTACACAAAAACATACAAAAATCGATTCTTACAGGTGAAAATAAATAAACACATAAAGTATTTTTTAAAAATTATTAAATTTACAAATACAATTATTCTACTGTTTACAAATGCACAATATTACTTTTATTTTATTTTATATTAAATATTAACACTTTTATTCTTAAGAACAATATTTAATTGTATTCGATTCTCAGAATTCGATTATTCGTTTTCCTCTATCACGTGAGTGAGCAGACGACGGTGGGAAGAGCCCATTCATTCAATAGTTATGAATTTTTAAAATGTCTACAGACTTATGGGACACCTTGTATATATAATGCTGAAAATATTTTTACATTTATAGGCAGTGAGATCAAGATATAGAATAAAAAAATTCGAATGATTGTAAGTAATTGAATTTTGATACTGTAATGACTATGTAGTGTTGACATTTCAAGGCCAATAAAAAGTGAAAATTTAGGAAGAAGAGTTGTGTGGTTCTTTGGCGTGATGCTATCGTTTTCTTCTCCTGTTTGATTCCAGACATTTTCAAACCCACTATTTTGCAGTTACTTTGAATCTGTATAGATAATTTTTAAAAAACACGTCGAATAATGAAAGATATTATGTGTAGTTCAGCCTGATATTATATCCCAAATTTATTTGAAAAAAAAGAAAATCTTAGGTCATATTCACGAATTGTAAAAGTAAAATCTTTTCATCAAAGTGTGTGAAAAATATTAATAAACTACACAAGGTACAAGAAAAAAATTCGAAAAGTAACTTTCATTTTACTTTTTGCAAGAAAAACACGAACATCATTGGAAAGATATACATACAGTCGGTAACAAAAGTGTCCGAACACTAGGAAAAATTCTTATATAAAAAAAGTACACTTAATACAGTTTTGTTAAAGAAATCCTTGTCGAATCCTGTTCTTAGTCAGTCTAAAAACAGGATTCGACAAGGATTTATTTAACAAAACTGTATTAAGTGTACTTTTCTTACATAGGAATTTTTGCTAGTGTTCGGACACTTTTGTTACCGACTGTACATTATTGGAAAGATAGAACATTTTTTATTGCACTGCTAGAATATCGACGGTTAAAAGACTTACATAATGGCTTTTCTTGAGACATTTCATGAGAAATGTGATTATTAAAATTGAAGAGAGGAAAGTTAGGTGTGCTTCTAGAAAGATGACGGTAACTGATTCAATAAAGAAACTATGCTAGAAGCTATATCGTAGTAGTCGTAAGAGCATCTAAGTGCCTTGTCAGCAGCTATTTTGACCAAAAAAAGGCAAACACAAAACCAATGCATTTTTTCCTGGTCCACGAGGTGGATCTTGCATGACAATGGATTGCACTTTACAATGGATTACATAAGCTTTCATCCCAAGTAAAAAAAAAAAACAGCAAAAAATTTTTTAAAGAGAACCTTCAGAAAACTGCAGGAAACGGTGAAAGTATTTCGGACTTCCTGAAAGAAACTCGTAATGAAACCTTTAACCCTTTATCTACTGACGGTACTTTAAAGTACCATTACTTTAAAAAGAGTATAAAATCGAATTTATAGAAGAAATGTCAAAGATATTTATAAGAAGGGAACTGATGTACCTCTCTTTAATCTCACTACAAAGTGTTAGACGATACATATAGCCATTTTTGTTCCATAAGGGATTTTATGGAGTGCACTTGCTGTTTTTACTTGATATTTTTCACGATCTTCATGTGTGTTATAATTAATTCCTATATTATTTCAAGAATATCCCACTAAACTTAGAAAAAATATGAGGAACATAAAGAGTAAATATTTCTCTACACTTTTTTCATGTCGAAATAATTTTTTCGACCTCTATGTACCAGTAGTACACTAAAGTACGAGCTCACAAAATTCTCATTAATTATTATGATGAGGTGATATGCATAATTTTTAACATATATATCTTTAAATAATGCATTTTACTAACTAAAAATATATATTTCAAACACAATTTTTGTCTGTGTCATAATGCAGTAGATAAAGGGTTAAAAAACTGAATATTTCCTGAAAGAAAACTACTGATTTTGTTTTTCTTCAGAACACATGTGAAAGTCTTTAAAATATGTGCAAAATGTTATAGGAAGTCCGAAATACCTGCAGTATACATACAGTTTTTAGCTGATTTCTTTTTAGCAGGAGTGGGTAAAGAGAGAGAGAAATCACGTGGCATTGAACTTGTAGAAATTGTTAGAAACTGGACGCTCTTTCGATTACGGAAATAGGATTTCTTTCACAGTTTTATTTGAAATTAGCTTTCATCATCTTTATCACAGAATGCACAATTGTTCAGCCTCTTCAAGCTTAATTATCATCTTTCTCAAACCCTGTCTCCAAAGAGACCTTTTTCGTAAGTCTTTGAGACGTCGATATTCTCACAATGCAGTTGAAAAATGATCACCAATCTAATAAAGCAACCTGATCGGTACAGTCGGTAACAAAAGTCTCCGAACACTTGCAAAAATTCCTATATAAAAAAAGCACACTTAATACAGTTTTGATAAATAAATCCTTGTTGAATCCTGTTTTTAGACTGACTAAGACAGGATTCGACAAGGATTTATTTAACAAAACTGTATTAAGTGTACTTTTTTTTTATATAGGAATTTTTGCTAGTGTTTGGAGACTTTTGTTACCGACTGTAAGTCTCTATATTTTCTTTTCTAAAGGCGTGGTGGGAAAGAATTTTTGCGTCATTGACCATTACCTTTTTAAATGTTCAAATTTGCAAAATGTAATTTATACATTGTTGGAAAAGCACCATCTATAAATCGAAATTTTGACTATTAATTTTTATTTAAGATCTTCTCCCCCTTCCCGTGGTCAATATAATGTATATACCAAGTTTGAACTAAGTACGTCTACTAGAATGGTATCTGTGTAAATCGAAACAGGGTAAACAGGATAATTTTATTTATAACTATCCTGTATATAATATATATATAATGAAAATACTTTGGTGAAAACTCTTGATAAATTTTAGAAAGTACGTAAAGAAAAAGTTTTGCTATTTTTATTTTAATAAATTTGAATGATGATAACGAACATATTTTGCATAGTAAAAATTTTGTCACAATATTAAAAAAAAAAAGATTTCCTTTTTAGTTCGAGGAAATCTATCTCAAAAATTTAAGTAACTTTTCTTCGAACACTTTGTCATTCTTCTTCTGAAAGTTGAAAAGCAAATTCATAATGATAAAATCTTATTAAAGCTTAAAAAACTTCGAAAACTAAAGGGATAAAGTAGATTTGTGTTTCGAAGAAAATAAAATTGAACCGAAAATTTTGAACTGTATTAAGAAGTTCCTTTTCTTTTGGATGTTACAGATTCCATATGAAGGTGAAGGATTTAAAACTATTAATGAAAAAAATATTATATAATTTAAAAATTTCTTGTACACATTAATTATATAATATTTTCTATTTAATGAAGAAAATATTGCATAATATGCATAAGCAGGGTGACCGTAAAATAATTTTCACTGTTGAAAGAGGCTTCTACAGCAAAAACTAATTAACCATATGAAGCGAGATTTCATCTCCAGACGGTGGAAGACATGGGGAAATGATGAAAGCAAAGAAAAAAAATGCCAAAAATTATTGATAGGAGAAATTTTGATGTTGCTCCCAGGATTGCACTATTCAGTTTGTACAATCAAGATAGATTATTCAACTTTTCTAATGCATATATGATTTTGGAGCTGTTGAAAACGAAATCAGCATATATAGTTACGTTCATCAATGCCCGACTCTGTCACGGTTTAGGCTTAAGAGATAGGCTTAAGAGATTTCCTTGGACTCTGCCTGTGCGTGAACGCAAGTTGCTATCAAATTTTCATACTTTAGTTAATTTAAAAAAATCTAATTGTCCAATCGATAAGTTGTTTCATCCGACGGATTAAAAAAAATCGCCCCATTCATTTGGTA
Organism: Salticus scenicus; assembly: GCA_963930645.1. Lineage (NCBI taxonomy): Eukaryota > Metazoa > Arthropoda > Arachnida > Araneae > Salticidae > Salticus > Salticus scenicus. The sequence continues at coordinate 64,322,136 of OZ005652.1, forward strand.
CCTTATTTGAAACGAATTTTTGATTAGATTTTTAAATATTAATTAAAGCAGAAAAATAACAGCTTTAAAACAGACATTTTAATTTTTAATTGTTGCCATTTTTTTCAGCATAAAAAGAAATATGCTTTCACGTAAAATACAAACAAACAAACAACAACATATATATATATATATACATATATAAAATATTAAATTTGCTCATGCATATGAAAAACTGACATACATGAAATAATATTAATAATTTTAAATTTTAAAGGTAACGAAGAGATAAATAAAGCGCGAAAATTTCGCCTGGGCTTCGCGTGAATTATTTCAAGTGAAAAATAAATAAAATGCAATGATCATTTTTTAACGGGCGCCTTAGTCGCAATACAACTAACTAGTAAGTCAATATGTTTTAAATAAATGCACGGAAATTGGATTAAGTAAACAATGACATACCGCATAAACGGTATGTCCTTCATTTTTGCTTGTGCATATTTAATCGAACATTAGTAAGTTTAACATGATCCATTTTGCGTGTATTTATGTAAAACCTTGCTCATTTCGTCTTCACCAACTTCATTTGGTAGCATAAAGCGATTCATTCGTAATTAATTTGTGGTTATTACTCTGGAATATTTTGGGATTTTGCATCTGTTTCCCGAAAAATCTCTCCGTGTACTATCTTTCAACAGCTATCCCTCTTTAGTTTGCAGCTTTACATAATGCACATGTGCAAAATTTCTCCTGTGTAACAATGCATTCTGCTCAAAATATATGCGAGGGAACGGCATGAGGATTACATACAGCAAGGGATATATCTCAAGATATATAGGGATATATCTCTATATATCTTGTTTGGGCCATCTTTAACACCAATTTGGCATTTCTGAAGCACACTTCCTTTACTAATTTAGTTTGTCTCTAACAGTTTTTGCGTATATGACGGGTATTTTTGAGGTACTTTGTATAAGCTTATCAATTAAAAATCAGCACCTACATCATGGAAAAAAAGATGATCTGTCAATAATATCGTTGATCAGAGAAATATCTCTGCAATATTTCAGTAGCGTGGACTAGTTACGGTTAAAATTTTTCCAAATGATGCGATAGTAACGTATGGTGTTATCTGATTGGTCAACCCAGATTTAAAACATAAATTCGTCTGCTACAGACAAAGCAATTATAAGCGCTTTAGCCAGAGATTTCGGCTACAAAAATTTAATTTAATACACTTAAAAGGCACATTTCTTACAAAAAAAAAAAAATAAAATAAAAAAAAAATAAAAAAAAATAAATAAATAAAAAATAATAAAAATATAATTATAAATATACAGACACGACATTATTTCATTATTTAAAACATGAAAATCTGACATTGACAGATTTTAATTTAGTGCCAGAGGCCTACTGCTAAACTTGTTAATATCGACAAATTCTTCTTTAGTTAATTCGTGACGATCTAAATTCCATGATAAAGTTTTCATTAAATCAAACCAATGTGTTTCAGTTGCAGATACTGTAACAAATAACGTTGAAAGTCCAAACTGTCTTATAGCCGCAAAACAACCTTTTTTGCTCTTTTTCCCAATGAGGGGGAGGTGTGCCTTGGGGGGGGACTCATGTCAAAGGTGTGCCTTGGGGGGGACTCATGTCAAAGTTGTACCTTGGGGGGGACTCATGTCAAAGTTGGGCCTTGGGGGGGACTCATGTCAAAGTTGGGCCTGGGGGGGACTCATGTCAAAGTTGTGCCTTGGGGGGAATCATGTCAAAGTTGTACCTTGGGGGGGACTCATGTCAAAGGTGTGCCTTGGGGGGGACTCATGTCAAAGTTGTACCTTGGGGGGGACTCATGTCAAAGTTGGGCCTTGGGGGGGACTCATGTCAAAGTTGTGCCTGGGGGGGACTCATGTAAAAGTTGTGCCTTGGGGGGGACTCATGTCAAAGTTGTGCCTTGGGGGGAGACTCATGTCAAAGTTGGGCCTGAGGGGGGAGACTCATGTCAAAGTTGGGCCTTGGGGGGGACTCATGTCAAAGTTGTGCCTTGGGGGGGACTCATGTCAAAGTTGTACCTTGGGGGGGGACTCATGTCAAAGGTGTGCCTTGGGGAGGGGACTCATGTCAAAGTTGTACCTTGGGGGGGACTCATGTCAAAGTTGGGCCTTGGGGGGTCTCATGTCAAAGTTGTGCCTGGGGGGGACTCATGTCAAAGTTGTGCCTTGGGGGGACTCATGTCAAAGTTGTACCTTGGGGGGGACTCATGTCAAAGTTGGGCCTGGGGGGGACTCATGTCAAAGTTGTGCCTTGGGGGGACTTCATTCAATAAATCCCCATTCAATAAACCGACTGAAATAAGCCCTTAGCACTATTAAGAGTGTATTATAAAAATCCGACAACGCTGTACCGACTGAAATAGGGGTACCTTGGGGGAGACTCATGTCAAAGTTGTGCCTTGGGGGGGACTCATGTCAAAGTTGTACCTTGGGGGGGACTCATGTCAAAGTTGGGCCTGGGGGAGACTTCATTGAATAAATCCCCATTCAATAAACCGACTGAAATAGGCCCTTAGCACTATTAAGAGTGTATTATAAAAATTCGACAACGCTGTACCGACTGAAATAGGGGTACCTTGGGGGGGGGGACTGATGTCAAAGTTGTGCCTTTGGGGGGACTCATGTTAAAGTTTTACCTTGGGGGGGACTCATGTCAAAGTTGGGCCTGGGGGGGGACTCATGTCAAAGTTGGGCCTTGAGGGGGACTTCATTCAATAAATCCCCATTCAATAAACCGACTGAAATAGGCCCTTAGCACTATTAAGAGTGTATTATAAAAATTCGACAACGCTGTACCGACTGAAATAGGGGTACCTTGGGGGGGACTCATGTCAAAGTTGGGCCTGGGGGGGGACTCATGTCAAAGTTGTGTCTTGGGGGGACTTCATGCAATAAATCCCCTTTCAATAAACCGATTGAAATAGGCCCTTAGCACTAATTAAGAGTGACGTATAAAAATTCGATAACTGTACCGACTGAAATAGGCCTCTAGCACTAATAAAATAAAAATAAATAAAAATAAATAAATAAATAAAATAAATAAATCATAAATAAATAAATAAATAAAATAAATAAAACATAAATAAATAAATAAATAAATAAATTGAAAAAAAAAAATTAACTTTTTGTGCTGAAACATATGCTCAAAAATTTCATATTTGGAAGAATTTAATGCCAGTTAGGCTTCACATTTGATGGTGGCTATTCGAAACGACGGTGGGAGCGATATCTATTATATATTTTTAGATTTTTCATTCATTATAATTAGAATGAATTTTATTTTTATCTATTTATTTATTTTGTAGATATATTTATAAACTACGTAATTTCTGTTATGTAAGTTGGTATGGTAATCCCCTCAAATTTTAGGAAATAATTGATTTTTAACGTAACATTAATTTAATTCTAAGAAATTTTAACTTAGTAGAAGATTTTTTTTTCTCTAAATTTGAAATTATAATGCAAATCTCTTTTATATAAAAAAAAGGGGCGGGGGGAATTGAAAATTTTCAGTGATTTTATTTTCGAGATTTTTCTGAAACTCATATTTGGTAGATAGGCATTATCAAGCAAATGTTCTGAGCGGGATAGGCCAGTATATTTTACTTGCTTTAGTTTCTTTTGTAGAGAAAGTTAAATTATCGAAATGTTAGTGAAAATTTATCTCGTTATTTCTTTGGGATTTTCTTTTCTTAATAGAACTCTCTTACTTATAACTTCTTTATTCTCTTGTTTAACCCCTTGAACTGAAATGACGAGTCCAGCTCGTCATGAATTTCCCGACACTAATTATGTTCTTATATGTATATATAACAATAAACATTCATATAAATGTGTGAAACAAATATTATTTTTAATAATAACAAAATATTTGAGCAACAAAACCGTAAGTTTCTATATCAATCCCTCCTCTTAACACTAAGAAAGTTAAATTGTCTACATGAGCAGTGCTGACTGAAAATAAATTGCAATTCAAGGAGTTAATAATACTGATAATAAAATCAGCGAACTTTTGTAATTTATTTATACAGTGTGCTTTTTTAACAATGTACTTTTCAATATAATTTAAAACTTCTTCCAACATCTTAAATACTTTTCTAAATAATTAAAAACTTCTAAGATCTTAATTCTGTAGACTACGTATTATAGGACAAAAAAGGCTTGGTAGTGCTCAATATATTTTATATCACTAATGATCCGCGTTTTAAAGCAGCTTCTATGCAATTGCACTTTTTACACTTTTCGAAATATAAAAGAAAAAAATATTGGATTCATATGAAATATTTTGATTTCTGGTTATTTATGGATTTATACGTTTTGGAGTGACTTGAATGCTGCACGTGATTTCACTATATTAAAAAATATCCCTTTCTGTACAGTCGGCAGCAAAAGTATCCGAGCACTAGCAATAATCCCTGTCTAAAAAAAAGTACACTTAATACCTCTTTGTTAAAAAAAATCCTTGTCGAGTAATGTTCTTAGTCTAGGATCATGATTCGACAAGGATTTATTTAACAAAACAGTTTTAAGTGTACTTTTTTGACATCGGAATTATTGGCTAGTGTTCGGATATTTTTGCTGCCGACTGTATTTGCATGAGTGTATATTGCGTTTTACCTAAATTTTTCTTGGTTCTGAAGTTCAAAGACTAATAACGGGCTTAATGAAATTTTGTATGTATTTAATAAATTTTGAAACAAATTCTATGTATCGTTTATACAAATTTTCTGTTTAGAGTTCTGCAGATGATGCTGCTATGATGCATTTACTATAATATTTGTGTTTATTATATCTGGGAATTTATTTAATATTTGTAGCTAAATTTTATGTAATTTAATATGTTTTTTATATGGGAAACTGTGTTGAATTAATTTTGTGCATTTTATTTGATAGTTGACTTTGCAATACCACATTTTTTACAAGTAACAGGGCAGATATACCTTGACCTCTGTAGCACAGAATAACACTAAAATTTCTACGTATACTTGTTCTGTAAAACTTGAATGTTTCAATTTTAATTTTGTCATTTCGAAAACAAAAAGGGGGAAGGGCGGACTTTTTTTTTAAAGCTATGCTTTACTTGATGAATCGTAAAGTTACGTGATGTCCACAGATGCTTGTTTTTTTTAATGAAAAAATTAATGACCAAATGTTAAACATATTAAAGAAAACTCAAACAAACTTTTGGAATAAATTATCAAACAGCATAATGATATAAATTGTTTATTTTATAAATTTTTGAGCAGAATGGTTTCTCATAAATATACATGAAGTATTAGAACATCAAATCACCATTGATATGTTCCAATTTGTTCCAATTCCTTTAAAAGTCAGGTTGAAGAATTATTGAATCTATTTTTTTTTCAATTCATCTGAGTAGAATTGCCTGATATTACGTCAGATATTAGTTCCATATAAATGATCACTTTATTACATGAATGATTTTCTTTTGTGGTAGATATGATCCATGTGATGAAAACAAAACTATAATAATAACAAACAAAAAGTATCAAACAATTTAAAATTGCAGAAAACTGAAACGAGAAGATTTATTATACATTTTTATAATTAATAATTAAACAAATTAATAATATGAATATTTTATGAGCAGAATTTCAGTTATTACTAAGAAATAATAAGGATAATCAGATAGAATTTATTTAATATATTAATTGATCCTTATGTACACTGGAAAAAATATTTTTGTTGGAAATGCCAAATTTATTTGGTTGACTGATCTTAAGTTTTTTTTTTTTTTTTTTGTGGTCATTTTAACATTATTTTTGCGCAGTGGTCAATCCAGCTTGCTACGATTGATCAAAAATATACGATGGAAAGAAGAATTGCTATTATTGGATAATTTGATAAGCTTTGTCATCGGTGAGTGAGTGACGTGCTGAATCAACAAAACTGTTTATTCAAATTAACAAGATAATTTTGCTGGTTTTAACAAAAATTGGTTAAATGAACAAAACTGTTTGTTCAAATCAACAAGATATTTTTTCTGATTTGAACAAATTTTGGTTGAATGAACAAAAGTGTTTGTGGAAATCAACAAAATAATTTTGTTGATATGATTACATATTGGTTGAATCAAGAAAATTGTTTGTTCAAATCAACAAAATAATTTTACTGATTTGAACAAATATAGGATGAATGAACAATAGTGTTTGCTCAAATCAACAAAATACTTTTCCTGATTCGAACAAACGTTGGTTGAATGAACAAAACTATTTGTGGAAATCAACAAAATAATTTTGTTAACGTGAGCATCTATTGGTTGAATCAACAAAATAATTTTACTGATTTGAAGAAATATTGGTTGAATTAAAAAAACTGTTTGTTGAGATCAACAAAATAATTTTTCTGATTTGACAAATATTAATTAAATAAACAAAACTCTTTGGTTAAAAATACAAAATAATTTGAGTTTCTGTTAACAAAAATTTTGTCGTGTCTTTTTTTTTTAAAAATTTGGTTGATTTAACAAAGTTTTTCTTTTGTTGATAAAAAACATTTTTTTTTCTTTACATACGGTACTGATTAATGCCACAGAAATAAACGCCTAAACTGAACTAATCCTCAACTAAATCGTAGATCCTTACTAGAAAATATTCTCGTTGGAATGATTTTTTTTTAACTAAATGAAATTTCCTTCACGACGCTGTCCATATCCCATATAATGCAAACAGTAGTGCGATAACATTAAATGGCAACCTGGATGGATAAACATTATTTGGCACAATTGCTTAAAAGCAATATGTGTTTTCATTGGCTCTTATGGGATATGTATAACTCCAAATGGTGGTTATTTGTTATTGTTGGTGATGTTCAACATCAAGTCATAAGCAGCCAATAGATGCTGCTTTATTTTGGTCGATTGCCGCTAGATGGCAATATATGTGCAGACCTTCTTCGAGACAACTTATCACCGTTTGTCAATGTAAGGATTAAACAATATTTATTAGCAAATTTCAAATTGCAGGAAAGAAGTGACATGATATGTATTAAATAATTAGATAGTTTTATTACATGAGTCATTCATTTTTTGAACGAATTAAGCAAATAAAACATTGTAAATTTATGCAAGATTCTTGCACATAAAATCAAAATCAGTATGATATTCATTCACAACTCAGAAATTATCATCTAAATCAAACTATATAGTATAAGAGGAAATACATATTATAAGAAGAACTACATATTATAAGAGGAAATAACCTTATCGGAATCATTTTATCAAATGAAATTTCCTTTCCGATGCTGTCCGTAGAATATAAACTAAAATGCAATAAAATTAACTCTTTTTTGACACGGTTGTCCAGAAGCAACATGTATTGTTATTGCCTCTTATATAACATTTACGCCTCCAAATCACCAGTACTACGGTAATATTGGTTTAGTACTTCGCACTATCATCCAAAACTGACGATCATTGGTGAAAATCGAACATTTTATCAATTTTGCCCGCTATTGTCCGATGTTGACCAATCTTGTTGAATTTGTAATCTTGAATTTTATGAAAAGTTCAACATTTACATTTCATTTTATTTTTTGAAAAATAGATGACAAAAATAATTTTTAGTAGCATTATGAATATAAAAAACCTAAGGGAGAAAATATTTTCTAAGGGTATGACATACTGTGATACTGGCCAATATCGGAAAAAAAAATGCCGTACAATATTGGCCAATATTATTGTGCTACTGAGAATGACTGTTTTTCATTGCTGCTGTCTCATTTAACATCAGGTTTTAAAGCAGACAACAGACGTTTTAATTTGACCGGCTGCCGTTAGATAGTAATACACTGTAAGAAAAAAAAAAAATGTTTAAATAATGGACAATTTTTGAAACTTTCAATACTAGTAATTTATTTTTTCGAAAATTACACAAATTTAGTTAACTACAGTCGGTAACAAAAGTATCCGAACACTAGCAAAAATTCCTATGTAAAAAAAAGTAGAGTTAATACTGTTTTGTTAAATAAATCCTTGTCGAATCATGTTGTTAGTATATAGGGATTTTTGCTAGTGTTCGGATACTTTTGTTACCGACTGTACATCTCAGTCTGACAAAAAGAAAAAAAAATTGTAATCAGATAAAATTTGTAACCATAAAATTTGTGCCATTGATAGCGATTTCATCTGGTTCATATTCGTCTTGTTTTGCATACAGAGAATTAATATCAAAGCAGGATTGGCAAGTACTAAATAACAAGACAAAATACGTTTCCTTGGCAAAGAGGAAATATTGTCTCCTACAATGCGGCGGTCTGCGGTTCGATCTAGACTAGTAGAACCGAAGAATTTTATTTAATTTGAGAATTTTCGCAGAGTGCTTTACAAAAAAAAAAAAAAAAAAAACTGTTATGGAGGAATATTCTCCGTTTTGTTTTATTACAGAAATTTTTTCACAACGTATTTTTCGCATAGCATATGGATATCTTCAGGCAGCTTTGTTGGAAGAGAATTTTTGTAATATAACAAGTCCCCCCCCCTTTTTTTTTTAAGTGTACGTTTGTAAACCTTCAAGAAAAAATTTCGTCATTTTCTAATCAAAGAGTTAAACAAGATTTAATAGCAAATTTCAAATTGCAGAAATGCGATGACATGATATATATTAAATAATTAAACAGTTTAACTATATGAAGCATTTATTTTATGAATGAATTTAGCAAGTTAAAACATAAAATCATGTGTCAGATTCTAGAACATCGAATCGGGATCTATAAAATATTAATTTACGACCCAGAAATTATTATCTAAATTGAACTACACAGTATTACATTAGAAAATATCCTATGAAATTCATTTTCTGATTCATGCTGTGCTGTTCATATAATGTAAATAACACTGCAAAAAGTATAAGCAAGATTTACAAGCAAATTTCTAATCGGAGAAATGAAATGAAATTATATATACAGAGTGACCATAATTAAACTCAGCCTATTCTAGAGAGCCTCCAAGTAGAGAGACGTCAAATGATGAAATTACGCTACGGCGCATGCTCGTAGCAGACATTTTTTCTACCAAACTGGGTTTTGGTAGAAAAATTCGAACACTTCTCAGTCGAATATCAACAGCAAAAGATTTACAGATATCATTGTTTTTTGGTAATAATCCTTTATTTTAGCTATAGTTTCGAGCACAGTGCTTTAAAGCCATCAAAAAGCCTTTTAAAGGAGGAATTTTGTCAAAAAAATTTCTAAGCCAATGAGAAGTTTACTCGCTATTGTCGCCTCTCTCCTTGTAGGCCCTCTAGCCTATTCAAAGCACACTCTGTAGCTGTAACTAAAATGTGGTTTGAGTCAAAAACTCGTATATCGACAACTCAAAGGATGCGCTCAAAGATTCTGCAAAGAAAAAAATAAAATTAATTTAATTAAAATCTTTTCCACTAGGGAGCGAATAGAAGTTAAAATGCGTGGAATGTTATGCCATAAATAACTGTTATCTATTTTAGCATTTTCAAGCATTTTACCATTTAAAACTGTTATTCTTATATTTCGCAAAGGTTTTACGACAAAAGTTTACAGATGACAGAGTGGTTAGACGATCGTATTCCCCTCGTTGGTTGGCCGGCCCGTTCTTCTGATCTTAATTCATGTGACTTTTGGTTATAGTGACATTTAAAATGTTTGTCTTACCATGGAAATGTTATAACTTTGTCTGAATTAAAGGACCGCATATCGCCACATGTGCGACAAATCACTGGCGTTCATCTGCGGTCAGCTGTTGAACACACTGTTTATTGGTTGCAGATTTTACAATTTAATGATGAGGACCACATTGAACAATATGCTCTACACTGCTAAATAGTCTCGAAAAAGTAATAAAAGCGTCTGTAATAATAAATAAAGATATTTGTATTGAAATTGGAAGTTTATTTATATTTTGATGTATGTTCCCCCTAGTTGTAACATTTTATTTTATTTTATTCATTTATTTATTACTTTTGCGGAATCTCTGAACGCATACTTTCAATTGTCTACATACAACTTTTCGATAAAATTCGTGTTTTAGTTATAGCTACAGAGAGCTCTGAATAGAACAAGTTTAATTATGGACACCCTGTATATTAAATTACTAAACAGTTCAATAACACGTATCATTTATTTTATGAACGAATTCATCAACTGAAAATTTTTATGAATTTATAGAGATACTAGACCATCAAGGCAGGATCTATACGGATGTATGGATGGTTGGGTTTTACGCCACACTGATGCAGCGCAGTGGGCAATTGACGACGGTCTGGGACTCACCTCAAGAGGTGGTCCGGACAAATGCCATCAGAGGATATATACGATATTCATTCACGTCACAGAAGATATTATCTAAATTGGATGAATTGTACAGTGGGTGAGTGGATTTTACGTAGGTCGACTAGTTTATTTAGATTGAATTTGAAAACAAATAGGCGGTGTCCCCGAATTTCAAGGACAAAATAAATAAATCACCTTAAATTGCAAAATTTTTGTAATTTTTAGATTCTTGGATTGGTAGTAGATTCTTGGATTGTCCTCGAGATTCGAGGACATCTGGTCACTCTAATTTTACGTAGCACTAGTGCTACGTTATGGGCGATTGGCGACGGTCAAGATACAACCTTAAAGGTGTTCCGGAGACATGCCATCACAATATTAATCCTGCACGGAAGGAATGGCTCATCCGCTTTGGGAATTAATTATATAATGTAACATTTGAAAAATATCTGCATCCGAGTGATTCTTTCATCACATGTAATTTATACTATGAAAGATGTTGCAGTACTGCTTACATTAGCTGGATAGTAATAACGAATGAGATTTATTAGGAAGTTTCAAGCTTCAAAAGTGAAATGAGAGTATATACTTTAAGTTAGTTAACAATTTCATGTAATGAAATATTTTATTTCATGAATATATTGATCAATAAGAAACACTATAAATTTACAACAGATACTATAACGTAAAATTAGGACCATACGATATTCATTCACGAAACAGAAATAATATTTCGAATCCAATTACACAGTGTTATATTAGAAAATATCTTCATCAAAATGACCGTTTCATCGTATGAAGTTTTCTTTCTGATAGATGGTATCCATGTATTGTAAACAGTGCTGCAACGATAATAAAGAAGATTTATCAGCAAATTTAAACTGCAGAAATTAAATAAATAAATAAATCATTAGACAAATAAATTAACATTTAACAATTAAACAATTCAATGCGTTACTCATTTATTTAATGAATAAATTTAGCAACAAAAACATTATAAATTTACACTAGATACTACATCATCAAATCAGGATACAAACTTGATCAGGAGTTGTTTCAAAGAAGTTATTAGGTAATTTGGAAGGGATAAAAAAAGAATCTTAAATTTAACTTATTATCCAAGAGCTGCTATGGAAAAAGAAGGGTAATAAAAAACGTTAATAAATGTTGCACTTTTATATTGAAAGAACAATTTTTAAGGTAGTATGTGTGTGAGTTATGACGGACAGTATCATCGAGGGACTTAGAACGGAGAAGTAGAAAACCCTCCGAGAGAACAGGGGGGGGGGGGATCTTAGACTGTATTCTGGTGACATTCGAAGAAAATAATAGAAAAATAAGAAGGCCTAGGCCACCGAGCGTGACTTGGGTTCGAACTCGGCATCTCTTGTCTTTCAGCCCCTGGGATAGGAACGATGCTCGTACGTATAGAAAAAGATTTTTCCTAGTTGACTGTTACAACTGTAAATACATCTTTTTAATTTCTCAATGAGTGGTTAAAAATATTTCTCACTGTGTACATTTATACGAAAGTTTGTCCTATACTAACATACTAAATTTATGAAGAAAGAGATGGCAACACCACTTGTTGTGCGATTTGCATCAAAATTTGATAGGTACTAACTTATGTAAAGGTGGAATTACACAATTTTTTTTATTAAATCTATGCATTAGTTCTTGAGCTAGAGCTGACATGAAAATTTTGTAACACACAGACAGACATTTTCTGAAAAAGGTAAAATCGTGTTCAGGAAACTTCAAAACGTATAAATTCCCCAAAAACTGGAAGCTGAAAAATATTACAAATGCAATACCTTCTTGCACTGAATATAAAAGAAAGTAAAAAAAAAAAAAAAAAAAAAATTCAGAATGTTTGATTAATTGAATTTAGCACAAAATAAATATATCAAAATATAAATAATTAAAATAGGAATCACGTATGCGTAGCTAGTAGTAATAGAAAACAAACAAACAAACAAATAATAATAATAATAATTATAGGCTGAATCAGGGGACAGGAATTATTAATAATATATCGAAATTTCGTAATAATAAAATAAATAAATAAGAAAGAAAGATAGAAAAGGAAAGGAAAGAAAAGAACCCCCCCCCCTTTTTTTTGTAGATAGTTCTACATAGATAGCCATAGTTGCCAATATTTTAATTTATTCCAGAGCATTTTTTGCCCCGCCTCTATTTTGCACCACTTTATATTTACAGGGATGGAACATGGGCGCAGAATTCATACCACTATCAATGTAAGAAAATTTTCTACCTGTTAAATCAACGATATTATAGGTAGAGAAATTTCTTAAACACATTCCGGTATGAATTCTGCGCCCGTGTTCCATCCCTGTATTTATAAAATATTTTTCACCAATATATAATTACGATAAAATAAAAAAAAATACTCTTAAAAATTAAGTGGTATGGATTAAAGGCGGGGATAAAAATGCTCCGGAATAAATTTAAATGTTGGCATCTCTGAGATACATCTTAATTGGTCGCTTGTTTACCTTTCCACGTGATTCGTGGTAGAACAGAGTTATTGCACCAAAAGCATTTTAGGAAATAACACTTGATATTTTAATGTGAATAACTTATTATCCAATTACAACAATATATATGATTTAAAATACTTACAATCATCGAATCTTTATAAGACGGCGGTTCAAAATCTTCATTCTAAAAAAAAAAGTTGAATATCATTTTTAATTAAGAGCAAGAACGATAAATCATGCTGTTCTCGAAGATTATAAACACATTCCAAATGCACTATTGCATCGTTTAACCTTTTATGCATTTTCTTTCATAATTGCACCCATATATACTGTCGGTAACAAAAGTGTCCGAACACTAGCAAAAATTCCTATGTAAAAAAAGTACACTTCATACGGTTTAGTTAAATAAATCCTTGTCGAATCCTCTTCTTAGTCAGTCTAAGACATGATTCGATAAGGATTTATTTAACAGAACCGTATGAAGTGTATTTTTTTTTACATAGGAATTTTTACTAGTGTTCGGACACTTCTGTTACCGACTGTGTATATATTTTAAAGAAAAGCCATATAATAGATGGATTTTGTACAGCCATCATCAGGGGTGAAAGTGTTTAGCGTTATTAGCACCACTATTTTTATTTAGAAATATGAATCGCATTTTTGCATTAATTTTTCGTGATTAAATAGGATTAAGATTATTCTTAAAAAATACTGGTGGAAGAGTTCCGTGAAAATGCGGAGCATTTTCACACCTGGCCATTACTTAGTTATTTTTGTAGTATATTGTCTAATAAGAGCAAATTCAAATGTATATATTTTGTTTTGCTATTCATTAAAGAATCATACAAAAACACCATTAGAGCTTTATTTCTAAAGAGAAAATATTAAAAGGATTGCTTTTACATAGCCTTGTATCTCGTATAAACTTTGCATACGCACAATATTATGTATTAAAAAATCTCCACATTACTGAAAACTTCGATTAAACATTTCCCCCTTATATCTTATAATGAATCAGAACGATTTTGAGGGAGGTTCTGCAAATTAATCAGTTAACGCTAATCATACCTTATTTTACAGAAATTACTTTTTCTATCTTAAAAATACATAATAATTTCATTGTCTTCTATATAGTATGAAGATAATAAATTATGCTTTAAAAATATAGTTCTGATAGATCGTAATGTATCACAAATCTTTTGCGAATTCCTGTATTGAAACCAGTTGCGCTTTTCATACCAGTTTCAATACAGAATATGCCATAGTAATTCATATATTAATTTAAAGACATCCTATAAATATTAATAGAAATTTGAATGCGGATAGATAGACGTTCAAGAAGACAGAGGGACTAACTGAAAAAATAATGTCTTCTATAGAACGAAATGCATATGTATTCGTTTGGATATTCATGTACACAAATCAATCATGATATTACTACCATTTTCAATAGAGAACATGGCCTAGTGAATTTCAATTTCCTATATGAGTTTAAAGAAATTCTGAAAATATTTACTGACGTTAGAGCGCAGACAGGCAGACGGTTAAACTGAAGTCATAAGCAAGTTTCGACTTTGCTGGAAAGAGTTATAAACAGCGGTATTATAATATGCATATTATATGCAGAGAGTGATTATAAATAAAAATTCGCTGTAAATTTTCATGTTCTTTAATTTTTGTTAAATATTTCCATATACGCGTGTAAAAGGATATTTTGATTATTTTCAAAGGCTAAAATGACATTATAAAACAATTTTTAAAATTATTTTTAGAGTAACTTTATAAACTTTTCTGGTGTAGTTACAATTTTTTTTTTCTGATAACGGACGATCGTGTTATTCTGTTATTCTATGTTGATATACAGGATGGTTAGAATTATTTTACTGCTATAAATAGTATCTATTGCATAGGCGATGATAAAAAAAAAAAAAAAAATAAATAAATAAATAAAAATTCGGTGTAGGGGTGGGAAAATAGATCTTGGAATTCTCAGTTCTCTTTTATTTAAAATCCTAAGGTAATAGTTACAACAATCCCCCCCCCCCGAATAAATAAATAAATAAATAAATTGTAATTTGTTATTGTTCTGAAATTATCTGTTATTGTTTTGTTTAATATATATAGTGAAAGTACGGAATGCAGTGTATGAACACAACAAGTAATCTTGATTAATCCGTTCAATCTTTCTTCGTTTATGTCATGGATAGGGAAGCAACAAAATATACATTTTGTTGCTTCCTCTAAACAAATTGCTGTGTTTTTCCATGTCAGGTGAACCGAGTGATGTTCAGCAACTAGAACTTGTGCAAAAAATTCTCTGATTGTTTATGCTTTCGCCTTTTATTTCAAGAATCCTTAATTATGATTGGTTTCTAGTCTTCGCAGGGCTTACGATATTTCCAGGCTTTAATTTTATGTCTTTTCTAATCGCAGTCCATAGCTGCCAAGTTTTTAAATTTATACCAGAATGTTCTTAGCCACACCCTTTTTTCAAGCCGTAACCTTTGTAGAAAGATTTTCTTCAATATATAATTACAATTAAATATTAAGAAAGCTACTCTAAAAATATTACGGTGTGAAAAAGAGGCGGAACTAACAACATTCCGGAATAAATTAAAAAACTTGGCAGCTATGGCAGTCAGTGGCAGCTATGGCAGTCATTTTGCTCACAAAATTAATTTTAAGGTTCCTACCTTTTTTGATTCTCGCGTTATAAAAATTTTAAATTCGAGTTTGTAATCTTTATTGTGTTGTAAATACACAGACATGCAAAACTGAACTTTTTGAAAAATACATGAGAAGTTTTCGCTGATTTTTATGTTATTTGGTGTACTCATTAAGAAAATGACCTCCATTTTTTCCCATCACGTAAGGATTTTTTGTAAAATCAATATCGATAATTTTTTTCTCTATCAATATTGCATGTATTATCCGGCAAGCGTAGTTTTTATCCATTTAAATATCTTCAAAGTGATCGATTCTTGGTGTAGTAAATAGATTTTTCTGCAATTGACTTATTTTTTATAGGTTTAATCGGATAAAAACCACTGTTGCTAGATCGCACAAGCCGCCTCTGGTCGAGAGAAAAACGAAAAGTTCCCTTGGGTATCATTTACATCAAATTATTGGGCAGTTTCTAAAGGAAAATCACCAACATATTATTTTATTTGTTTTTATTAAAGTAATTTACATAAAATAGTCGATTAAGCAAGAGGAGCAAATATTATATATGTGTTAAAAGTCGAAGTAAAATTTAGTTCTTCAAGTAAACGTGTTGTAACAGGAATTTTTTCTTTTTCCCAGTGGCGGATCCAGAACTTGACTTTTGGGGGGGGGGGCTAAGATTTTTCAAAGTGTTATTCTAGACCAATAAAAAATTTACAATTGCAAAATTCAATTATGAATGACAGTGTTTTTTTTTGGGGGGGGGGGGCTTCAGCCCCCTAGCCCCCCCCTTAAATCCGCCACTGCTTTTTCCTCCTTTTTTTATTGAAAAAAATCAGCACCAAAAAATACATAAGTTCAGTTATCAATTCCCTTTCATCGCAGGCCTGTATTATCTTTTATAATTCTGTTTAATATATATATATATACGTAGTGAAAGTACGGAATACAATGCATGAATACAATAAGTAGTCTTGATTAATCTATTCAAAGCATGTTTATTTCGTTTATGTCATAGTTGGGGAAGCAATAGTCGGAGGATTTCCACAAGCTGTAGTTTTTTAGTACACTGTAAAAGATAGGTTCTTAAAAATAAGTATATATTGTCTCAAAATAGCCTCGAAACAATATATACTTAAATTTGAAAACCCGTGTACTCAGCTCCTAGGGTCACCGAAGCGGGAGAGCCATCCCTTCCGTGGAGGATCAAAATTGCGATTGCATGTCTCCGGACCATCTCTAGGGGTGAGTCCCAGACCGTCGCCAATTGTCCATCTGCGCAGCACTAGTGCGACGTAAAACACAACCAACCGTGTACTCAGTTTTGAGTACATTGACATGCTCAAAAATGGGGTTGACCAATAAGAATCCCAATATCCCCATGCTTGACATGTCAATGTACTCAAAAACGAGTACATGGGTTTTCAAATTTAAGTACATATTGTTTCGGGGCTATTTTGAGACAATAATATAGTACGTATTTTTAAAAACCTATTTTTTACCGTGTAGTAAAACTGCGCTTACTAAATTAATCTTAAAGTTCTTTGTTCCCTTTCACTTCAAATTCGCGGCCTCTTAAAATGTTAACTCACATAAAATACGCATTTATAAATCGATTTGCATGAAACTCAATCTGTACATCTCAAGCAAATTTTTGAACTTTATCCACAATTTTACTTTAAAATGGCGAATGCATGAAAAGAAAAAAAGAAATCAACTTAATCTTCTAACTGAGTCGGTAGGTTTTGTTTATCAGTGTACCCAATTAGGTACAGTCGGTAACAAAAGTGTCCGAACACTAGCAAAAATTCCTATGTAAAAAAAGAACACTTAATACTGTTTTGTTAAATAAATCCTTGTCGAATCACGTTCTTAGACTGACTAAAAACATGATTCGAGAAGGATTTATTTATCAAAACCGTATGAAGTGCACTTTTTTTGCATAGGAATTTTTGCTAGTGTTCGGACACTTTAGTTACCGACTGTACACTTGGAATAAAGCGTTAAGATCGTGATAAGAGATTCAATACATGACTACGTTAAAGTGAATATTTAATCGTGATATAAGCATGACAATTTGTGATATCTATATTATTTAAGGTAAATATATTTTTTCATTAGGATTTAAAGACATCCAGAATAAAATAAAAAACAATAATTACCTCTATTATTTTATGTTCGATATCATGGGGCAAATCGGGTTCCTAAAAAATAATAAAGAAAAGTGATATTAAAGAAAATATTATTTAACAAATTGAAACGGGAAAATAGATATAAGTTTCCAAAGGTGATGATTTTTTTTTCTTTTATACATAAATAGTAACTTCTACATACAATTGAAGAATTATAATATTATGTTTAATTTTATAATGTTATTTGATCTTTTTTTAGTAACAGCCTTCTTAAATCAGACTATAAAAAATCTGCCAAGAGGTAATTGACTCAAAATTTTCTTTTACAAAATAACATCTTTGCTAATAATAATAATAATAATAATAATAATAAAAGGTTCATTTTAGTTTATATTTGTTAAAAATTAAATTGAATCAGATCTGTGAATTTACTTTGAAAGACTTCTTTTAAATCACTTTATGTCCATCGATATTAACATCGTCAATTTGATAAATTGTTAAATAAATTACTGATTAATAGTACTAAGTAAATAAATTACTGAATTTGAAAATTACTAAACTTGATTTATACGATCAAATTTAGCAATTCTCACGAATTTTACATTATTTTACGTATTGGTATTTATTAAACATAACTCATTTACAAAAGTGAGCTATTAATTTAAATTTCTGTCTAACAAGGAAGCATTCAAAAGGTGTTGTCTTCAAAAAATATTGAAAAAATATATGTGATTCTACTCTTCATAAAACACCAGAAAGTGAAAAAAATTATCGGCTGAAATGAATAACAGCGACCACAAAAAATTATCAAAATTAAGCATTTTTGGCGATTTAGCGCTGTTAGGCGATAAGTTCGCTAGCACCGAGATTGCCGTGTACGAACAAAACCGTGTTTTGCTTCGCCGCCAAGTACTCAAAATAAGTCGCCTAACAGTGTGAAATCGCCAAATATGCTTAATTTTGATAATTTTTTGTGGTTAGCTGTAATTCATTTCAGCCGATAATTTTTTCACTTTCTGATGTTTTATGAAGAGTAGAGTCACATATATTTTTTTCAATATTTTTTGATGACGACACCTTTTGAATGTTTTCTTGTAAGACAAAGTAATCTTGTCCTGGATGCAATGCCATCCGTGTGAGTTTTTCTAATGATTCTAGTTCACATTCAGTTGATTTTCGGATAAAACCATTGAATACACCATATGGCTAGACAAACGAGTGCGAACTGGGCTTGACCCCAGCACCTAACTTGTACCTCTCTTGTAAGAGCAAAACCTCTTGGCGACTAAAGTGATTAAAACAAATCATAAAAGAGGGTATGAATGAAAGTTTAAAAGATAAATATTAAAAATTATACCATTTAAATATTCTTTAAATAACAGAGTACATATTTAACCGGATTAAAGATTTCAAGATTGTTCGAAGTTTTATGTTTAGTTCACCTACGAGTGTTTATTGTTTCTTAAGAATTTTCTAATTTATTGTTGAAATACTTTGTGTTGCAAACAGTCAGTTCGCTTTTAATCTAGATTTGCTATTGATTTATTGCATTGCTTTAATAAAATCCAGAGTAGCTTTAAAGTATTTCAGGATTAGCTTTAATTAATCGAATATTTAAACGGTTTGAACTTGATCGATTTTTAAACGTACCTTCAGCAATCACCAGAAAATGTGTTTTAAAATTTCCGAAAATATTTTAGTTATTATTAACGGCTTATTTTTATTTAAGGATTGAAACATTATGATGTTTTTTAAATTTAAGAGATTCAATTTTTTTTTTTTTTTTTTTTTAAATCAAGAATATAAATTTGTAAAAGTTTTGTTACTTAAAATAGTTTTTTCCTGCTATTTTTTTTCCCACTAAAATATTCACTGCAATATGAAATTATTCAAATAAAAAATATTCACCAAATTCACTGAATATTTACTAAAAGTGTTTTTTGCCATCTCGAAGGAAAACGATTTTTTCTTCTACCTATATGCATGCATTAAAGTTTATACGGGGAAAAGTACGTAAAATAAATAAATAAATAAATAAAAATAAATAAATAAAATAAAAATAAATAAATAAAATAAAATTTTTAAAGTAAACTGAAAAAAAAAATTAGAAAATATAACCAAAATTACCAAAAGTCTGACGTTTAAAAGAAAACAGAAGAAATCGTTGTCCAGGAAAAATTTGAATGTATAACGTAAAACATGTCTGGAAAACGTATAACTTTCGGGGAAAATGTGCAATTTACAACCTTAGGTTATAAACACTATTTGATCATTTTTAGAAAATGCCTTCCGGTCTGGCTATGTGCCTGTGTATATGTACGAGAAAAAAATTTGTGGCAGCTTTAAATACGGAAGTAATGCGTAGAATTTCATATAAATTTATATGTAATTCCAGGTTGTCATAATTTAGTGCCTATCAATTTTTGATGAAAATAGCTCAACAGGTACCGTTGCCTTCCCGCCAGAGCCCGATCAAGCCAAAAGTAATCTAGGGCTCAATGTGCATTTAGGCCATCCATCTGTTATTTTTCCATGGTTTTTACCAATTTTTGTACACCCCTCCTTTTTTTTTTTAATTATTTCACCCAAAAATGCATATTGGAGCAAAATATTACTTTTGTAAAACCTTTTATTTTGCTTTCAGAATTAAAATTTTCGTGAAGTGTTAATTTCAAAAGCATTTTTGTGTCTATCTTAAATTAAAAATGTTGAACTGTAAATATAATTTCCTCATTAAAGTCAAGTTTCTTTAAGCCACGGTTCAGTCGGACCATGCTTTAATCAGACCCTGTTTCCGGTTTATATATAAATTTTAATATGGCTGTACAGGAGATGATTTCGTATAAATGAGAAATATTTTAGAAAAACATATTGAAATCAAAAGAATTGTTTATAATAGTAACAATGAACTAGAGAAAAAAAATCTGCTGTGAAACAACTACATGACTTCCATTACCTACAGTCGGTAGCAAAAGTGTCTGAACACTAGCAAAAATTTCTATGTAAAAAAGTACACTTAATACGGTTTTGTTAAATAAATCCTTGTCGAATCCTGTTCTTAGTCAGTCTATGAACATGATTCGATAAGGATTTATTTAACAAAACCGTATGAAGTGTACTTTTTTACATAGGAATTTTTGCTAGTGTTCGGGCACTTTTGTTACCGACTGTACTATTGCACATATTATATGCATTTTAGAGAGATAATGTGATCAGAAAACATAAAAGTGACCTAAAGAAGTAGAAACCTAAAATTTTTCCGGTAAGAGAAACTTATAAAGACATATAAAACAAAGTTTACAGATATCGAGGTAAAAAAATAAGAGAAAAGAATCGTAGAGATTTTTTTTTTTTTGAAGCACGAATTTCCGATATTTAAAGATGACCTACCTAAGCAGGATGACTGTTAATTTTACTCTAATAACCACGTAGTACACGAGAAAGAAATGGATTTATATAACAATTTTGAAGAAAATCGTTAGAGCCGTTTTTGAGATACCAACTTTTACAAAAAATCAATTATTCACCGGAAAACAATAATTACATACAAAAGGATATTTAAAAGTGAGTTAATAAGGCGAGTTTGAAAAAATCCGGACAGCCGTTTTTAAAGGAACGCACTTGCAAGACCTGAAGTTGAGCTATTTATACAGGACGCCTATCAATTTTCCTGAACTAAACAACTATATCATTCGAAAGGACATCTAATAGAGTGTTTATGTAGCAAATTTGAAGAAAATCGTTAGAGCCGTTTTTGTGATACGGACTTACGGCCACACTTCCGGTTTCTCAAACTTCACCAAAATTTAGAAAATTAATTTGTACACCAAGTCTGTTTATATTCTGAAGTTTTGTAGTTCTATCTTTATTAGTTTCAGAGATATGATATCCAGAAAATTCTACACATACACACATACACACACACTGACCAATTGCCTAAAACCACTATTTTGGACTCAGGAGATCTTAAAACATGTAAATCAAGTGAAATCTTGACATCGAATTTTTGGATCGAATACAATACTTCCATTACCTACGGTAGTCGGGTAATGGAAGTAAAAAGGAGTAAACATGTGCATGTAGGGACATCGCTGACACCTCCGGGGGGGGGGGGTGTAAGTACCTGCCTACGAGACTAAAGCACTTTTTGTGCATTGCCGCTTTGTTTGAAGCACCCGCCTTGTTTGTTTTGCCTGATGAAGGGTGGTGTTTCCTTTCGACCTGAAACAATTGTTGCGAGATCTTATATTTTATGGCATTTATACAAAGTTTTGTACTAATTACTTTTAAACTCTGTGGTGCTTTCTTATGACGTAAAAAAATGCATTTTGTTTTTAGTTATTTCAGAGTATTTTTTGAGAATTTCAATAAAAACTATGTATATTACCTCATAATAGTAAATAATCGGGATTTTGTGAGGTGGTACTTTAGTATACCACTGGTACATAGAGATCGAGAAAGATATTTGGACCTTAAACAAGTGTAAAAAAAGTATTTAATTTTTTGTTCCTTATCTTTTTTATAAGATTGACGGGATATTTTTGAGGTAATATAGGAACTAATTATAACACACCTGAATATCATGAAATAATTATAAGATAAAAAAACTTTTTATATACCACGTTTTTCAATTTTCTATTGAATCATAGCTATAGAACCATATACATTAGCACTTTATGAATGCGTATAAAATTTTTAAAGTGATAATGATGTCAATTTTTTTGAGATGCATAATTTAACTTTTTACAACTTTTTAACTTTCACGTTTAATTAAATGTAGGGTTGAAGCTCCAGTGATTGGCATGCTCCAGTAATTGAGATCTATTCCCAAATATTTAATAAATAAGAAAAATAATAAAATCATATATTTTACATATAAGAATTTTAACATTTTATGGCAAACACTGGAGCATAGGGTACTAATAACTGGTAAAATGAATAACTAACAGTGCCAAACACTGGAACATAGGGAGTCAATTACTGATAAAATGAAAAACTGGCATTGTCAGTGAGTGGAACATTGAGTGGGTGTCAAATAAAAATTCATAAAAAATAAATAATTGTTATCAAATGTATATATTTTAACATATATGAGGTTCTGAATGTCTTTCCTACCATATGTACTAACTTAAGATTTCTAAAAATATTTTCTGATGACTAGAACATTAAAAACGTCAGAGATTGCTCTAAAAGTGTCAATCACTGGTGCACTTAGCTCATTTACTTTTATGTCGAAATAAAATGAACTCGTAATTTTTTTTTTTTTTCGGCAGCAATTAAATTATACCTAATATTTTAATGACTATTTTTTAAGCTATTAGGAGGTTATTATTCTCATATCTTAAATAATTAAATGAAAACTGTCGCGAAGTATTGTGTTGTCATCGGGTTGTGAGCTATCCTGAAAGTTTCAAATGTCTAGCTAGTAGGGAAGTTAGTTAAAAATCGATTGCATGTTTTGCACAGGACTAACAAACAAGAATTGAAGTTAATAAAAACAAATCAGCGTGAGCACTCATTAAAATCCTTTATTGAGAAAAAAAAATATACCGCTTTCATCTAGAACGAATAGGTGGTCCTTTTCTAAATCCCTAAACTAGGAATATAGATTTCCGAGCTATGAGTATAAGGCACGCCAATACACTGAGAAAAAATTCTATAACTGACAACTATAATCTAAAGTGTGGCTCTAGAAAAAATAGTTCCATGTCATCCTTATAAATTTTTTATAAAAAATTTTCTTCTCCCCTTCGAAAGCGAAATCTAGAGACCTCTGTTAGAATTCTTGAGTGTTTGCCTATACTATCGAGGACAAACCTATTTGAAAATATCTTCAAATAAATGTGAATACAAGAGGCGGATTTCAGCAGCTATAATCTTGGTTTATGACCCAATTCTAGAAAAGTAATCGAGAATTTCTCGTAATACGAAAGATTCAGAATATTCAAAATATTTTTTCACCATCTAGAAATGTGTAGACTAGAAATTCTCGATAATTTCATCTATTCAGTTTATTAACGTGCCTTATGCGCATAGCTCGGAAATCTACATTTCTAGTTTAAGGATTTAGAAAATGACCATTTATTCATTCTAGATGAAGGCGGTATATTTTTTTCCTCAGTGTTTCTGGAACTACTATATGTAGTTCGAACAATTTTCAAAACGTTCTTTATTACATATGTAATTGCTATAGCCATTTTAATTCATCTCCAAAATTGCAAAATAATATTATAAGTCTGCTTCAAGGGGACATATAGCAAAGCTGTGCCATATTACTTTGAGGACGATAAAATCAAGAAAACAACCTATCAGACTATTTGATTAATTGAAACTAATATTTTAAAAATAAATACATCAAAATAAAAATTTTAAATTTAATATGACGTCAGTTTTATAAAAAAAAAAAATGATGATACGGTTTTTATTTTTCAGTTTCTTTTCTTTTCTTTCTTTCTTTTCTTTTTTTTTTTTCATGTAAAAAATAGAAAACAAGTGTTTCTTTTTATGTAAAAATAAATAAATAAATAAAAAGTTGGAAACATTTCATTTTATTGGAATCAGCCTAAAATTACAAATCAAAGAAAAATGTCGGGAAAAAAAAGAGAAAATCCCATAAACATTTATGTTTTATAAATGTTTCAAAATTTGAATAGAAATATCGAAAATCTAAAGATAAGTTACAAATCAGCACGCATTTCTACGCGTCATAGTTCTTTCTGTAAGACACACACAGATAAACACTTTCTTTTATTGGTGCAGGTATACCGTTTAACATTAATCTTTTCGAGAAGGCAATTACTTAAAGTCAATTTTTCATCTTTGAATAATTTTTTATCCCTCAGGCTAAACATTTCGAAAGATGATAGATGTATTAAATTGACATTACTAATCTATAAGTGAAATCTGTGATTTAAAATAAGATTTGATTTGAATCTTGAATACATTGTAAAGATAGGAGATGTAATCTACTTAAAAAGTCTTGTAACATTGAATGTGAAGATTAAATGATTGATAGAAGTCTCCAACGCTTTCCTGAACTTTGAATAAAACTAGTATTTTGATAATCTTGCCATTTATCAAACGTTTCACACATGGTTGATCCCAGTAGGAATTTTCTAGAAAGTCTGAATGTCGTAACTAAGACAGAATAAATCACAATTAAAAGTTTTAAGATATTTTTCTTTGTATTTATAATGAATGCTTAATTTCATTGTAAAAATGAGAAATGTAGAATCATACAGAAGTGAATGTGAAGATTAAGTGATTGACAGAAGTCCCCAATGCTTTTATAAACTTTGAATAAAACTAGTATTTTGATAATCTCGCCATTTATCATAGACTTTACACATGGTTGATCCCCAGTAGAGAATTTCCTAGAAAGTTTGAAAGTAGTAAATATGACAGAGTAAATAAAACTTAAAATTGTAAAGATCTTTTTTTTTTTTTTTACTTCTTTCTATATGTAATATATAGAAAGTATTGGATTCCTGAAAATTTTCGAACTCCGGTTTTCGGTGGATTTACACGTTTTGGGATGTCCTGAACACGAACTGATAGTTTTTAGAAAATGTGTGTGTGTGTGTGTGTGTATCACGAATTTTGTGGACGCTGTATCTCACGAACCAATGAACGAAATTTAACCAAACTTGGTATTTAGTTGGACCCAGAAATAAACTGGTGCTGATTAGATTTGGAGATCAATCGCTCAACAGGTGGCTCTGTAATAGCATTTTTTCTAAATTTCTAACATGGCAGTATTGGACAAAATTTCGTATAAATGTAGATAATGAGAGTTATTTTTAAGTTGTGATTGTAAAATTAATATGAATTATTGATAATAGTAGAAGTTAACTAGGAAAAAAAATTGTGCATGTGGGGAGCATTGCTTTTAACGGGAAAAAAAAAAAAAATAGAAAAAAATCGTTTTTTTTTTTTTTTTTTTTTTTTGAAGTATTGAGAATAAAATGGACTTTTTTTTTTTTTTTTTTTTTTTTTTTTTTGATATTTAGTGTTATACTACTTCTTTAATATGAAAATCGTCTGCAGTATCATGGAAGATAATATTTTTTTAAATAATAATTTTAATAAATTAGTTTTACTGAGTGAATTTGTATAGGAAAATATAGAAGAAAGTCATGTGGTGGCCACAACATACTAGTTTCTGATTATAAAGAATGCTTGTGATTGGAACAAAACGATTTAAATTGATAAAATCTTGTAAAATATCGAAGGTACGATTTTCTTTTACAGAAGTTATTTTAAAAACTTATCTATCAAATTTTAATTGTCTAATTTACTGACCCGCAACCAATGAAAATGTAGACATTTGACTTAATTGTTTAAAATAAAGTATAATTATATATATATATAAAAGAAATCGATATTTTGAACATAAAAAAAAAAAAAAAAAAAAAAAAAAAAATGTTTCAAAATCTTAATAATTTTGATCAACAATTTAAAATTACATTAATTTGCTCATTATAGCTAAAATGAAATCAGACGGGCGATTAGAAATTAAAAATAAAATGAATTAATCATTTCCATATACTTAATGCTATTAGATTTATTAGTAATATTATTTACATTTATACATTTTTATTTTCTTCTATAGATATAGAGAAAAAACTAAATTCGTGAACATTTTTGAACTCCAGTTTTCGATATATTTACAAGTTTTGCGATATCTTGAACGCGATGGTATGCATCACAAAATTTGTGGAGGCTGTATCTCACGAACCAATGAACGAAAATCAACCAAACTTGGTATTTAGTTGGACCCTGACATAAACTGGTGCTGATTAGATTTGGTGATTAATCGCTCAACAGGGGCACTACGATCCCATTTTTTCATAAATTTTTAAAATGACAGTACAGGACAAAAATTCATATAAATGTACATATAATAAGAGTTATTTTTAACGTGTGATTGTGAAATTAATATGAATTATTGATAATAGTAGTAGTAAATTTGGAAAAAGGTGAGTGCATGTGGGAGCATTGCTCCCCCCCCCCTCCCCACCCCCGGGTGTAAATTTTCAATATGGTTATCTTTCGAAATATCTCGTCAATGCTTTTAACATGAATGGTTGAATCATAGATCTGTGATAAAAGAAAGTTATCGATTTTTATTTTTATTTTTTAAAGGGAAAAAAAAAAAAAAAAGAAATCGCATTTTTTCTGATATTGGAACAAAATTGATTTTCTTTCGGTATTTAGTATTATAATTCTGTAAAATAAAAATCGCCTGCATTTATCGTGGAAAATAATTTTCATAAATAATAATTTAATAAATAATTTGTACTGCATGAATTTAAGTAAAATTACATAGAATAAAGTCTTGTGCTGGCAACATCATACTAGTTTATATTGAAACACAATACATTGTGTAGTAATAAAATCAATAAGAAATGTTTAATCAATATAATTATTAAAAACATCTTTTTGTTGTTGTTTTCACTGTATGCGATATCATCAACTCCTCCAATATGATATTGTTTATGAATTACATAATACTTCGAAATTCCCCGGTTGAAATTTGACAAATTGTCAAAAAATATGTTAAATGATACATCTAGCGGACAAAAAAAAAAAAAAAAAAAGAAAAAAAAAGCATATGTAATATTGAAGAAGGATAATAGTTCAGTAAATTGCGCAACAAATTTTAAATAAAATTAATTCTAACTTGAGTCTGATGTTCATTCCACCATGTTTTATGAATACTTATAAACTTATTATTCAAATAATATCACTTACATAACTACAATGATATTATAAATAGATTTAGATAAAGAGTATTGGTAAAGAAACTCTCAAAATACATTAAAAGTACATACATAGTTTATGCATAAAAAGAATTTATAGTATATTTAGCACTATTAATATCAAAGTCAATTAAGCTGAAACATTTCTTACTGACCAGATATTTTTTAAAGTGTTGTATCTAAGTATATCTATATATCTATATATCTATATCTATATCTATATCTATATCTATCTATCTATCTATATATAAATATGAGTATAGACGCAATTTTTTTTTCTTTTCTTTTCCGTAATGTTAAACTTAGCAATAAATTAAGATTAAAAAAAAAAAAAAAAAAATTAAAATAATAACAAAATAAAGTACATTAATAAGTAAAATTACATTTTCCTTGAATTATTACATGAATTTAAAAAGAATCAAACAAAATTAATCGACATTTTACAATTGTTGCGAGATTATTGCATTTTATGGTGCTTATTCAAAGTTTTTTAAGTAATTATTTGAAACGCTAGTTCTGTGGTGCTTTCTTATTAATTTTGTTGCTTTGGGCTTATAGCACCAATAAAAAATAATGTTTTGTGCGTTGCCACTTTGACTTCAGTACTCGTGCCTTCTTTGTTTGCCTGACGAAGGGTCATGTGCCTTTTCAACCCGAAACAATTGTTGCGAGATTATTGCATTTTATGGTGTTTATTCAAAGTTTTGTAAGTAATTATTTGAAACGCCAGCTCTGTGGTGCTTTCTTATTAATACATGGAACTATTTTTACTAGAACCACAATTTAGATTCTAGATGTCAGTTACAGGATTTTTTATCAGTGTGGTACGCTAAAATGACACTTTATTAAATCCTCATTAAATACTAAGATGAGGTGCTAAATATATTTTTTATTGCTTTTATCTTTAATAGTTACTCTTCAATAACTAAAACAACTGATTTCAAATGCATTTTTCATCTGTTTCATAATGCAATAATAAAGGATTAATGTTCAAAAATTCACAATTTTCCTCAAAATAAAAACATTACAAAAGGACTGTTGTGATAATTATTTATTTGATTACAATTTTTTTTTACATAACCTGTCGTATTTAATCTTTCATGGTTGGTAGATTTATATATTTAAACAGTAATTCCAGCCTTTTGGCATTATTTAATCATATATATATAAATATAGAGTGAAACCTCTCAAGTTGGACACCCCTCTAACTTGGACGCTTTTTCTCGGAACCGAATGTATCCATTAACATTATGTCTAACCCCTATAAGTTGGACACCTCTCTAAATTGGACACTTTTTCTTGGAACCGTAGGTGTCCAACTTAGAGAGGTTTTACTGTATATATATTTTCAAGCATTATTAATGAAAGATTCCCGTTAAAATTATTTAAATTTTATTCTATTCAACTGATGCAGTAAATACCGTTATATATACTCTTTAACTACATTTCTTGCGACCATACCTCTGCGCAAGTGCGGATTCAACGAGTCCACTAGTAAAATAGGGGAGACAAGCTTTTCGTTGACAGAAAATAAGCGATAAGGGAATACCGAATGACTGGATGTTTACGAAATTCAAACCTGTTGGTCAACTTGGAAACCCACCAAGATTTTCGACTCGTCCTCGCTGCTAGGCGTGGGAAACGTGGTTACACAATACACGCCCACGGCATTTAACAGGTTAAGAAAGATTGGACATTTCAAATAATGTATTGTTTTGGCAGAGCGCCTAAATGCAGAGTTTGTTATTGTCCGTTATTTGCGGACACTTATTCACGAAACAATAATACCTTATTTATTTATTTTTTGCAGATAAAAGTTAATATCGAGAAAAAAGAAAGAAAAATCCTAATATTTTATGTAAGTAGATGTAATCCATTAAACTTCAAAACCAATGAATATAATACAAAAATAAATAAATAGATAAATAAACAACAAACAACCTTCAAAAAATTATATTCTGTATATTTAAGTGACTCAAAACCTCTCCAATATTGAAATTTGGCGAAAATACGGATTGATATTTTAATACTGATTATACAAATGTTCAGAGACATATATATTTGTATAATAGAAAGCCTTGAGACAGCTATTTTAACAAAGATATATCTTTTATTTTGCCCTTTAAATGAAATATTTAAACTAATTTATTTCAGTTAGCATTCTTCTTTTATATATTTACAGTTTTCGTAATTTTAACAAACAGTGAAACATATGTTTGAAATTGCTAAAATAATTTTTTTAATGTAAATCTGATCACATGTAAGAAATTTACTTATCGGGTTCAATTACATTTTTCTAAATACACTTAAAAAATTCATATTCATTCCTCATCATACGCGATTTTTTTTTTCTAAAATTTCATCTAAGATTGGGGTTTTAACTGATACACCGTACTTTAAAATGTTAAAAAAAAAAAAAAAAAAAAAAAAAAAAAAAAAAAAAGAGAGGAAGTAAATAATCCATAAAATATTGTATAAAGAATGGAGGAGGAATAGATGAGAAAAAGAAACCAACGCAGGGAAAGGGTGGGTACAAAGGGCCTTGAAGCTATCATCAAGGCATAGCTACGTCTCGCTTATTTGATTTGGTGTTGGTAGAGGTGAGTGGGTGGGAACCACTGCATTTTAAAATGTGAAAATACGGGAAAAAATGTTAAAAATACACAGAAAATAGCACGAGAAGAACAGACACAGACACACACACACACACACACACACACACACACACACACACACACACACAAATAAATAAAAACACTAGATTAAAAAGGCAGGAAAAAATACGAGAAAAAGAAACCAAAACGAAAAATGCGATGAAATTGGTCAAAAAAATTAACTGAAGCGTGGAAAAGATGCACTGAGAAAAAAAATATACCACGTTCCTTAGAATGAATAAGTAGCCATTTTTGAAATCCTTTAACTAGAAATATAGTTTTCCAAGCTATGCGCATAAGGCACGCCAATAAACTGAATAGACGAAATGATCGAGAATTTCTAGTTTACACTTTTCTAGATGGTGAAACAATATTCTGAATATTCCGAATTTTTCGTATTGCGAGAAACTCTCGCTTAATTTTCTAGAATTGGGTTATAAACCAAGATTATAGTTGCTGAAACCCGCCTCTTGTAGTCTTATTTATTTGCAGAGATTTTTACATAACTTTGCCCTCGATAATATAGGCAAACGCTCTAGAATTCTAATAGGGGCTTCTAGAACTTGCTTTCCAAGGAGACTAGAATTTATAAGGATGACATGAAACTATTTTTTCTAGAGCCAGAATTTAAATTCTAGATGTCAGTTACAGAATTGTTTTTCAGTGTGGACATAGAGTTCCCGAAGCTATCGCCGAGTCTTAGCTCTAATATGTGAATAATACTTATCAGAAGAAAAAAAAAAAAAAACTACTTAGATTAAAGCATTTGATTAAACAATTATATAATTATAACCAAAAATATTTTAGTAAAACTTAATAATTTTTTTTTCTTTGAGATAACGAGCCCTTTTAACATGTTTATAAAAATAATTCACAGACACTGTCGACTTATTGATACGCACATGCTTTAACTTTTAATTGATCTGCATTTCATGTTTAGAATGTTTAATTTCATTTATTTTTCAGCAGAGAATGCAGTCTTTCGGCATTTTCTTTCAAACTAATTGTGTAATTTATTATCTAGTCTGTTGCTCGAAGACGGTGCAAAAGTATGCTCCAGTGATCTCTGAAATTTACATGCAATTGATTGATTGGTCTGCCTTGAAGGGAAATTCCAGTCGCTTTTTAAATTCGTTATCGATGTTTCATTTTATAAAAGGAAAATGTTAACTATGTATAGAAAGAAACAAAAAGAAATCTAAGTTCATATAAAAAAACACATAACATAAAGAAATACTGGAAAATATAAAGAAAATACTGGACTAATATAATGATAAAAATTAATTTTGGTGGGATGTAAAATTTTATTGCTTTGTGATAAATGCTCACTTACGTATTTTAGTATTACCAAGTTAAATTTTAATGTTACGTAAAAATCTTACATAAGAACGTACACCAAAATATTGATATTCAGTTTAATTTCATCGTTCCAGATTCTTTCTAATAGCCATTTCAGAAGCTCCGAAGTTTATTTACAGAAAATTCTAGAAAAATACAGGTCTATAATCCAAGTATTAACTTCAGTTTCACCGCACTAATCACAGCTTAGATAACAGCTGTCAACAGCAAATTCACAGTACAAACTGTACAAGAACATTAACATACAGCAAGTCTGTATCAAAGAGGCTATGGTAGAGCTATTTCAATAACATTGAAAGCATTGGCAAAAGTAAACTGAGACTGACTCATTTGGCGTAAAGCAACTCCTTAAATACACGCGTAGGAAAATGTAGAAAATTTCAGAAACTGCTCAGCCAAAAGAGTTACAGCTTCCATATTTGGTATATCGATATTAAGGATTTTATCGCCAAGGTCGTCAAAAAATCGCCAATTAGCAAAAAGTCGCCAAATTTGGCGCAAAATCCATTATTTACCGTAATAAGGCTATTTAAGGGGTTTTAAATCTATTTTATCATAAATTGACATTTTATGACCCGACAAAGCCTCTTTGAATGAATTTACATCAAAATAAATACAATTATTTACAAATTCGTAACAGCATTGTAGTCATAATTTGCGAAATGTATTTTGTATCTCGCATAACTCAAAAAAGAATAGTCGTAGAATGTTGCAAATTTGGATTATCGTGATGTCTAATAGTACACCTTCAACTTTGATTTTGATACCATTTTCCGTTTCAAAAATATGTACGATGTCATACGATTTTTAGTGATGTATGTACGTGCGTGAGTGAACGCGATAGCGTTGAAACGCTTCGTTCGAATGAGCCGAAAATTGATATGTATGTTATAGGTCACCGTAGCACGAACGCTATTGATTTTGGTGAATCTAGCATTTTTAGTTTCTTTTTTTTTTCTTTTTATTTATAGGGACACAACAAACAATTCTTTATCATTATGGCCTAATAGGCTGAAATTTTTCGAATTGACAAGGAAACATTCAAAAGGTGTCATCTTCAAAGAGTATTGAAAAAAATATATGTGATTCTACTCTTCATAAAACACCAGAAAATGAAAAAATTATCGGCTGAAATTAATTACAGCGACCACAAAAAATTATCAAAATCAAGCATATTTGGCGATTTAGCGCTGTTAGGCGATACGTTTGCTAGCACCGAGATTGCCGTGTTACGAACAGAACCGTGTTTTGCTTTTCCGCCAAGTACTGAAAATCAGTCGCCTAGCAGTGTGAAATCGCCAAATATGCTTAATTTTGATAATCTTTTGTGGTCGCTGTAATTAATTTCAACCGATAATTTTTCATTTTCTGGTGTTTTATGAAGAGTAGAATCAAATATATTTTTTTCAATACTTTTTGAAGATGACACCTTTTGAATGTTTCCTTGTGAGATAGCGTCTAAATACTTTATTCCATTGAGCTGAAAATTTATATATGTGTTATAGGTGACTGTTGCATAAATTGTGTAGATTTTGGTGAATCTATCACTTATAACATTTTTTTTACAAGGACACAGCAAAA
The DNA here is from genome assembly GCA_963930645.1 of Salticus scenicus. Taxonomy (NCBI): domain Eukaryota; kingdom Metazoa; phylum Arthropoda; class Arachnida; order Araneae; family Salticidae; genus Salticus; species Salticus scenicus. Next base: position 64,355,089 of record OZ005652.1, read on the forward strand.
TTTCTTTATCACTATGGGTTATGGGCTAAAATTATTTGAAGGGCGATGGCGTCTAAGTATCTTATTCGACTTAGTTGAAAAAAAAAATTATATACTGTTATAGGCCATCATAGCGTAAACACTATTGATTTTGGGGAATCTAGCACTCTTAGTTTTTTTTTCAATAGGGACACAACAAATAAATCTTAATCATTATGGCCCAAGGATTGAAATTATTTGAAGTGCAGTAGCGTCTAAATACCTTATTCGATTGAGTTGAAAAATTATATACTGGTTATAGGTGACCATTGCATAAACACTATGTGTTTAATACTGTGCTTTGGTTGAATCTAAAACAAATTTATATATTATAATCCAAATAGCTGTTTTTAGGTATTAGAAAAACTTTGTTGTCGTAAAACCTAATGTTCAAATAATTTTATTTATAATAAATAATTCAGCAATAGTTTGTAACTAATTCATATTAACGGCAAAAAATAACAGTTTTCAAAAGTTTTAGCTTGTTGTGACACATATTCTTTAAAAGTATATATGGTTAAGATTAAAAATGAAAGACAACTTATTTTACTAAACATGCTTATTTTAAATATGTTATTCGTATATGCAACATTTATTATTGAAAAGAAATATCCCATAATAGTGCCTTTATTTGATATTTATGTTAAATTGGTTATTAAATGGAGAACAACTTTCCTGAAATGTCGATGTCTCTTCCAAGGAAATGTTTCTTTCTTTGTTGAAAAAGGTTATGAACTGCTACAGATTTCAACAATAATAAAATATCCTGATTGGTAAAATTAATGCATCAAGTATTAAAAAAGTAAAAAAAAAATTCTTTAAAAATTTAATTAAACATTAGGACTTTAAATTTCTGTGATAATTTAAAGCCTTTTATATAATAAAACTAAATCTCATATTCTTATTAAAAAATTTCTTTTACGTTAAAAAAAAAAAAAAAAAAAAAAAAAATTATAAATTTATAAATTAAAGTTTAGTTTCTTTGACTATTCATATGCTGTTGAAAACTGAACTTAGATGATAGTTTTAAAAATTTTAAATTATTTTTCAAATAAGTGCATAAACTGACAGCTTACCTTCACAAGATCGGCTGCCTTACATAAACATTTCGCAGACTATAAAAGAAAGGAAAGAAATGTATTGTAATTATTTGTAAATATTAAGTCATTAATTATTAAGGTGCCTGCCTACCTTTAGAACGCAATTTTCGGACAAAACTCCAATTTTCTATTTTTGAATTAGTATTAAAGCCTGACATTTTATCTTTCTAAATCAGTTTGAATTTTGTTTCTATCTTGCTTCGAACTTGAGTTACAGGCATTTTAATATTAGTCACTCGCCAGTTTTTGAAACCGGAAGTGACCCGTAAATGTTTGTTTACGTAAATGTTTTACTCAATATAAGCATCAAAAATTGTTACTGAATATAAAATAAATTTAAAAAAGAAAATAAAAAGCTTTGAAATAAATCAGGAACTTATTAAAATTATTTTTGTTTAATAGGTAAAATCTTCTTTTTAAATTTGTTTTCTGCTTTTTCTCAAATTGAGATTTATAGCATTTTGCTTTATCCCAAAACATCATAACTCCAAAAGCTATAATTGAAATGTTATGAAACTTTGACAAAATTTTCTAGAGGAGTTGTTTTAGGGATTGAAGTACGACAATGAATCTAGCTGAATTATCATTATTATTATTATTATATATATATATTTTTTGTCGTTAGAAGTTATGAACTGCCATGTATATTCATGATTTTTTTAGCATGTAAAAATGTTATCGTCTCTAAAATATTAAATAACATGGTTATAGTTTTGAGAGTAGTTCACTCCCTTAAAGACCATTTAATAATCTAAATAAAATTTACAGAATAAAAATAACTTTATTTAAATTTGACTTATGATGTTTTGTAAAAGTGCTTTTTTATTTCGCAAATTTTATGCATATTTTGAGCTTAAATATCAAAATATTTTAAAATTTGCATTTTTTTTTCAGGTTATTCGCTGTTTATTACTATATTCTATCATATAATGCACATAAGTAGTCAATTTTTCAATTATTAAAAAAAATCACCTCCGACGGTAGGCAGGCACCTTACATCATTTGTAAAGATTATTTCAATGTAAAGATTTTACAGTGAAATAAAATATATGAACTTATATATATATAAATAATAATAATAAATAAAGCACATTTAGTTGTTTCTCTTGTTATTCTATTAGTTATCTTTATTTTTATGCACTCAAAAATATTTTACATATAAAAAATGAGCTTGTGAGCATGTGCTGACTGAACGAAGATCTGTTAAAATAGCGGTGATAACCCTTATGATTGAGAGAAAATAAGTGATAAGGGAACACGTAATGATCAGATCTTCTCCATTTCTCAATCTTTTTGTCAATTTGATACATCTCAAAATCTTTAGAATCGTCCTCTACGCTAGGTGCATCAAACGTGGTCACGCTTGAATTTTATAGTTTTAGTACACTTTACTGGGCAGAATTTAAGCAACTTTTGGTCTGTTACCACATGTAAAATTGTATAAAAGTGACAGTTAAAGGTAAAAAATAAATTTTGATGATTTATTGAAATCGAAGAATACAGCCAGATTTTTAACCGCTGACATAAATACACATTTATCAGTTTATTTATTTACTGCATAATAATATATTTTTTGTTAGCCTCGTTACTTACATATTAATTTACCTCCAGTTATATTATATTAAGATATATGCATATATATTTACATGCTCTCATTTTTCCATTTTTAATAATTTTTGAATTATTAATATTGATTTTTTCCGTATATTTAAATTGAATTTGTCGCTAAAAGATAAAAAGTCCTTAAAATAATAATAATAAAATAATAATAATAATAATTCTTATAAAAACTTATTCTGTCTGTCTCTTTCTCTCTTGTTTTTTTTTTTTTTTTTTTTTTTTTTTTTTTTTCATAATATAAAATTTATTATATTTTTAGCTATAAAAATGTATACCTACTAATTCAATTGCTTCTTCATAAATACAAATGTAGTTTAAAGTACCATTCAGATCAATTGGATCATAATTCAGGTCTTTATAACAGTAATCAAGCACTTGTGTAACCTATGGAAGAATCATAAATTGTCAAATGTTCATATCGGAGATTTCGTAAATAAATCATAAACTTCATAGGTTTGATTTAAGAAAAATTTAAACAAGAGCCTTTATGTATATATATATATATATATAAAGATATATTTTATGATTTATAACATTAATTTTACACATCATTTAAAGATATAGGTTGTTAAAAATTTCAAATCTATTAACTTGTAAGACCATTATTTTTAAGTGTGCATCTAAACATTGTTATTCTCAGCCACAAATCGATCTATGCAAAAGGATGCGAAATTTCAAAATTGTTGTTACCAAACTGTTTTTTCTTTAATGCAGAAATTTAAGAAATTAATATCATCCATGTGAAGAAGTTGTTTTTTCCCAACGATTCTATTGCTTTAGAAAAAAGTTGTTAAGCTTTAGACTGTTAGATTTGCGAGACTTAAATGAAAATGATACCCAAATATTTCACAGAAAATTCTCTGCAAATATTATTTATTACATAGAGAATTCGAATAAAAAAAATATGATAGACGAGTGACTTAAATATTTATATATGATACAATAACATGTTCGAAATGAATAGATTTTTAAAGTCTACAACAATTTAAAGTAGGCAATAAATTTAATTTGATTGGAAAAAACTAACAAGGAAACATTCAAAAGGTGTCATCTACAAAAAATATTGAAACAAAAAAAAAATATATATATATATAGTATGTGTGTGTGTGTGATTTTACTCTTCCTAAAACATCAGAAAGTGAAAAAATTCTCGGCTGAAATGAATTACAGCGACCACAAAAAATTATCAAAATTAAGCATATTTGGCGATTTCACATTGTTAGGCGATTGGTTTTGAGTATTTGGCGGATAAACAAAACTCGGTTTTATTTACTATTTTTTAAAAATATTTTTAGCAGTCGGCAGTTTCAGATATATTTTTCTAAAAGGTTCAATCCTCTCCGTGGAGGATCAAAATTGGGATGGCATGTGTCCGGACCATCCTTAGTGATGCGTCCCAGACCGCCGCCGATTACCTATAGCGCAATACTAGTGCTATGGGTGCTATGCTACCCAACCTACCAACCAACCTAAAAGGTTCATCTTTAAAAACGAATTTAAATGCTAGTTGAATCTCTTTTGACTTTTATAGATACGTATACATTTTTTTCATATATCTCTTTACTAATAAAGTAGACTGAGAGTCTTGTGATTTCCTGAAGCGTCAATAATTTAATTACTGAGTAATTGCTATAAACAGCATTAATTCAAAAATTAATGAATGTTGTAAATAATGATTGTGATGAAAACGAACTATTTCGTCAACACTAATATCTTTTGAACGAGCTTTTTTATTTACGATAAACGTTTAACAACATCAACACATCGAATATTAAAATATATTTTAAAAAAAAATGCATGTAATGTTCAAAAACTTCTTAAATTTATGTTTGGTTATAAGTTCTAAGGTTATAAATTTGGAATAATAATTTATTATTGTGTCTGACAGATACGTAGCAATTGTTTTTAATGGTAATGAGTGTTAACGAATTTTGAAAATACTGTTTTTAACAATAACGAATTATTTCATCAATACTACATTTTGAACGAAATATTTAGTTATTTATTTTTGAAAAAAAGGAAGGAATACTAAACTTTTCCCTTCTTTTTTTGAAAAAGATCTTGTATTCTACTGAGGAACTGTAGAAAATTCTCTGTTTCTTTAAAATATTCACTGTAGGAAATTAATCTACACTGTTAAAAATAATGGTTGAACGTTTCACCACAATATTGTATCATATCAGCAAATTCAGCTGCAATTAAAATTTTAGTGCTAAGTTTCACCCTTTTAGTGGCACTTACTACTAAAATGACACTACTTCAATATTGCATAGAGTATCAAATTTCTAAAAATATTGATTGTAGCTCAATTAAAACCATTTTTCTGGTAAAATAGTTCTATTTTATTTTTTAACAGTGTACACTATTAAAAATTATTGTGCTAGGTTAAAACAAAACTTGGTATTAAAATAACTAAAAAGAGCTACATTGAACCAAAACATTGCACTACTCTGTTAAAAATTTCAGTTCAAGGTTGAACCAAAATTTAGTTCTATGATAGCTGTAATGTGCTACATTGAACAAAAACTTGATACTATAGTAGCTGGAACCATGAGCTGGTAAAACCTTCTACCTTGATTTGGTACTTCTTGTTGAAAAAAAGCACCGAATTATGGTAAAAGATCATCCCATCTTATGGTTACAACAACTATAGAACCAGTATTTGGTAGAATCAAGCACCAAATCATGGTAAAAGTTTTCACCTTTTCATGGTTGCAGCTACTGTGGTACCATGTCTTGGTTCAACCTAGGAAAAAAATTTTAGCAGTGTACACTAGTTCCATCCGTGAAATGACGAAATTCTCTACTATGATTCAGTGCTTTTTGTTAAAAAAAAGCACCAATTCAAGGTGAAAAGTTTCACCATCTTGTGATTACAATTATTCGATTACCAAATTTTAGTTCCATAAAGCACCAAATACTGGTAGTAGTCTTTCACTATTTTTGGTTGCAGGTACTATATAGAGCCAAGTTTTGTCCACATAATTTTAACAGTGTTGTTGATAAATAACCTTAAAATTCCAATATTTAATAATTTTAACTTAATCTAAGAAATCAAGTATGAAAATGTATTATAGTGTGGAAATTTATAATCACTGTTAAAAAAATGCAGAAAAAATACAGAAATTCTCTGTAATTTCAGAAAAAAAGTCATAAAATACGTTTTGTCTACGTAATTTTTCCGTAATTTACGCCTTTTTTTCTGAAATTACAGAGACTTTCTGTATTTTTTCTGCATTTTTTTAACAGTGCACCATTATTTTACTATCATTATTGAAGTTCGGTGTATGGCCATTATTTTAATCAGATTTATTTCATATTAATTTACACATGGAAAAAAAAAGAAAGAAAGAAATACTGCAGGAAGGCATTCTACTTATTTCAAAATAAATAGATTTTTTTTTCAACTTACATAGTCTGTTTCAATATTCAAACACTCTACTGCCAGTTCTTGCTGTGCTAAAGAAAAAGAAATAAATAATAAATTGTTTATGTTCTTTTCAAATATTTTTTGAATATAGTTGCATACAATAGTTTTTATTATTAATGGTTTAAAAGTGTAAAAGTATCGAAAAAGAATAAGAATGTTGTAAGTAAAGACAACAAATTGAAAAACATGTAGCATTTGTTTCGATTTGAATTAACTAAGCACTATCTTTTGTCAGGTAAAAACAAATAAGAAAGAATGTAGTGTCTAAGGAGCAACTGAGTGCGTTGTTTCATTCGTACTGCACTCAGGACTTTTTTTTTTTTTTGGGGGGGGGGGGGGGTCTGATGAAGGGACGTACATTATTATTTCAACCTGAAACAATTATTATGTGTTTTTATAAATAATTTGTCGTGTTTTCTTACGAAGTTCTTACTCTCCTTTGTTTGGCACCAGTTTTTTGGTGCATTTTTACTTCATAAGTTCATATGCACTAATAATAATAATAATAATAATAATAATAATAATAATAAAATAAATAAAATAAATAAAAATAAAAATATGGCACACTTTATAAAGTTTTTAATTCTATTTAGAATCACGGCATAATTAAATAAGAATTTTCGTAACAAAACAACAAGGCAAAAAAGATTAAATTTTACAAGAATGTCTACATAACTGTGTATGATGACATGTTTTATTTACTTCATGAAAGTCCATTTTAATACATATCAGTTTAATGTAAAATTATATGAACGCATCTTAATTTTTTGTTTTCAACTTCATTATGAATATTCATATACAATATTCGAAATCTTGGTGGAAAACTTCCATAGCGAAAAATATTTTACCTGTTATAAAAATCATTTGTCGACACAGAGACAATATTCTAATTTACATTAAAATGCGGAAAATTTTTCTAAAGAGGACAAAAGTTTTAATTTTAAGATACTGTTCCTGTAATTCTTTTTCATTTTAAACTACATTCATTTGTACGGTAGTTTGTTTTTTAAAATAACTATGAAATAAAAATCTCCGGCACGTTTGATTCATTGAAAACTTCCAGTAATCAATTGCTTCACTTTTACTTTTTTTTTTTTTTTTTTTTTTTTTGTGTGTGTGTATAATATTAAATATATAAATTAAAAAGTATGATAAGTATAATTTTTGGTTTAATACTCTCAAATGAAATCTTCTTGCATATTGATGTTTGTATTCATGATAAAATATTTGAGTGTTGTTGTCTTTATGGCAATCTAATAGATATTTGTTGTCCGAAAAGACCATGTAAACATTTGTTTTCGCTGTGACTTTTATGGTAAACACTTTTATGTGTGGGTACTTTATGGTGAAAAATATAAAATGTTGATTTAAAAGAAATAATAATCTCATTTTAATGAATAATTAATAGAGAAATATCACACTGTAAAAAATAGGATCTTAAAAATAAGTATATATTGTCTCAAAATAGCCCCGAAACAATATATATTTAAATTTGAGAACCCATGTACTCATTTTTGAGTATAGTGACATGCTCAAAAATGGGGTTGACCAAAAAGAATCCCAATATCCCCATGTTAGACATGTCAGTGAACTCAAAAATGAATACCTGGGTTCTCAAATTTAAGTATATATTGTTATGGAGCTATTTTGAGACAATATATATACTTACTTTTAAGTACTTTTTTTTTTTTTTAACAGTTTAGTTTAATACAAAAACTGCATGTCTATTATATTTGAGAATTTGCTGTAACATACAGAAAAGTAACGATAAAAAGGTATTGATTATAAATATTGATTGTAAAGTTAAATGTCAAAAGTACATATTTATTATAAAATTAAATAAATATTGATTTTAAATAATTTTCGAATAATGTCTAAATAACCATTATCTTTTAATACTAATTAGTCACTTTTCAGCAACTTGATTTCTCAATAATTAATTGTCCAGAATCATTCAAAATTTATATTGTTTCGTTTATTTATAATGGGAATCAGAATATATAACAAATTACTATGATTGTTATCGCAGATTTCAAAATTAGTTTCTATTTTAATATACATATGAACCTTTGCAGCTAGAAATACTTTACTAATCATAATTGTCCCCCTTTTTTTTTAGGACTGAGGGCCTATTAGTCTCAATGTGGGATTTTTGCGTTGTCGATTTCGATAGTTGGACATTTGTCGAAATCTAAAATTTATCGAAAATAAAATTGAATAATTTGAAAGCGATGTTATAATTTGAAAAAAGAAAAAAAAAAAAAAAATCTAATAGTCCTCCGTCCTAAACTAAATTCTGCTTTTGCCAGAATTTCATCAAAATCTTTTTTTTTATTATTATTATGATTATTGAAAGAAAAAGAAAAGAAAATTAATAATAATCAGTATCGTTACAAGCGATATCGAGAAAGTTTTTTTTAATAATTTTGAATTAGGAAATAAAAAGTGCGCGTGAAATAATATGAAATAAAAATAAGTAAAAAAATGAATTTAATGTTTTGTTTTTCGGGAGCTGCTCATGCATATAAAAAATGCGTATTAAAACGAGTCGAAGAAGGAAGCGAAATAAGTATTGAGTTATATTACGATAAATACGATATATAATATGATACGATATATTAGACCTATCGTCCAGGGTTAGTAGGCATTTTCGTTGAAAGAAATAGTTTGTTCGTTCGGTGCAACTTGCACATTAGTCCCGTGAGGTACAACTTTCAGTTTAGTCCCGTCAGGTACAACTTGCACATTAGTCCCCTTTAAATGTAGTGACCAGCGAAGCTGGCAAAGCATTTGTTGATTCACTACCTCAATTGATTTTTTTTTTTTTCAACAGTTTTTCGAAGAGTTATTGGTATTTTTTTTTTTTTTAAACTATACATTTTAATTACAACGTGTATTTTTCTAGGATAATATTCAAACACTTTATTGAGATTTTTTAAATTTTTTAAATTTGCTCTGAAAAATCATCATTTTTTTAAAAAATAATTTTTCTTTTTCATGTAACATTTAATTTTTATAGATATTTTTTGTAATATTTTCAACTATTGCATCAGCTATTAACTTTAGACTAATTTCTAACGTAAAAAAAAATAGAAAAAGAAAATTTTCACACATATTATTGAATGAAAATATCGAAATGTATATGTACATGGATGCATGTATATGCGTGCAATTGTAAGAAAATGTTTTGCACGCAAAAGTCTCATTATTATTATTATGTTCATGGCAGACATTGAACAGTTCGGACGTATCTGAAAGCTTAACTTTTGAATTAATTTTATGGTCAATTTTACCTAAGTTAAGCGTGTAAATATCGAAGTTGTGGTATTTCTATTTGCGCGGATTTAAACTGATTGACTACTCTAGGGTACTAGGACTGTGTGAGATGTTTTCCGAAAGGGGTGTATGTAAGTGGCCTACCCCGAAATTAAACTAGTTTCAGAGAAAGCCATAGAAAACTAGAAGCCATAGAACAGTTAGCGAGCATGACTCGGGATTGAAAGCAGCATTTTAAATTATATACCAAATATACAAATTTTCCCTCTTTTTGAAATATATATATACATATATTTTTATTTTGAAAATATAATTTTTATTTTTATTTTTTAATGTTTATTTTCAAATATCCTATTTTGTGCAAATTAAAGCCATAGATCCCAAATAAATAGATCATATTCAATGTTTTTTTTCATTATTGGATAGCTGATTTAATCAGGAAGGTTCCTTAGCTATGTTTGATGAAAATTTGTCAGACTATTTTTGTTTTTTAATTAACTTTAATGGTATTTTTCCAGTAATATTTGCACTAATATTTTAAAAATTACGCGCTCTTAATATTCTATCTCATGTTAGGAGAGAAGTCACGTGGTTTTGGGGATTGTGATATAAAAACTGCTTTTTAAAAATTGTGAATTTTAAACTGATTTTGATAAAAGTTAGAATTGGCTATAATTACTGATTGTGAGTTCACAAGCCAAAAATTGCTATAATCGACTGAAAATTAAGAATCGGGTACGAACCATTTAAGCGCTAAGGACCAAAAGTTATTTTGTGTTAAATTAGTGAAAAGAAAAATAATTATGTTCCTAAAAACTTCAAAATATACAATGGGTGTGATTTTTGGTGCCGATTACAAAAATATGCTGTTATTACTTATCTTAGTCCAACCGTTAAAGTGCTAGGGGCCAAAAACAATCTGGAATCAAAATAACGAAGAGGAATAAAAAAATATTTCCCAAAAAATTCAAAACACATATTTTGTGTATATTTTAACGCAGATTATTTATATGCTGTTGAGTTTTCTGTGTGTTGAGTCGTTATGCCACAAAAGGGTAAAAACCGTTTTTGTTCAAAATGGTGTAGAGCAAAATACGGATGTTCCTAAAAAATTCAAAATATATTTCTTTGTCTTTCATTTTATAGTAATTAGGAATATATTCATGTTTTGTCTCTATGCCAGACAGTTCAGCCGACTGAGAGCATAAATTGCTATTAAACTTTGATCCGAAACAGTTTCCAATCCATGCTTGAAGAATTCGACTTAGAGAAGTATAAATAGCACATTTATAATCAACGTCAAAAATGACACAAATCATTTTAAAATGTTTAAAAAATTTAAACTGTTTCCTAGCAGATCCCAATTTGCGCCCTCTAGTGGTTCAATGGTTCAACTTAGAGAAGTTTTGATATCATATTCGTAATCTGCATAAAAAAATTACTCTAAAATATACTTTAAAATTATTCGGAATAAAAAGTTGTCCCCCAGCATTCATCCAGCAGCTATACCTATTTATACAGGTCTATTTACTACACATATAAGACTAGGCATACATTTTCAGTTTTTCTTTAAACACGAGTGTATAATGATAAGTACTTTTTAATTTTTTTTGTTACTCCATAATGTGCCTTAAACATGCTATTGTTATATTTAGAAACAGCCTAAAACACAGAGAGAGTTATTTAAATAAAATTTTGAATGTGCGCAGTATGTATACAAACATACAACAGTTAAATACACGGATCGTACAATAAGCGCCGGCCTGGCGGCTTGGTCGGCAGAGCGCTGCCTTCTGAGTTCCCAGGTTCCGAGTTCGAATCTCGGTGCGGGAATGGATGTTTGTGTTGTCCTATGTCTTCAACACTATTGTGTGCACGTATTTCTGTGAATATCTGTAAAAATATGGAGCAATCTACACTGTTAAAAATTTCAGTTCAAGATTGAACCAAATGTTGGTACTACAGTAGCTTCAGTTTGCAAGGTTGAACCAAAACACGGTACATTTTTGCTGCCACCATGCGATGGTGAAACCTTCTATTATGATTTGGCGTTTCTTGTTTAAAAAAAGCACCAAATTATGGTAAAAAATTTCACCGTCTTATGGATGTAGCTATTGAAGTACACAGCCTTGGTTTAGTAAAACACCAAATAATGGTAAAAGGTTTCACCATCGCATGGTGGCAGCAAAAATGTACCATGTTTTGGTTCAACCTAGGAGAAAATTTTTAACAGTGTAGAAGAAAGTCATTGTAACCATAGGTCTCAATAAATGTCCAAAAAATGTCGTACAATAAGCATATATTAAGTTCGTTCTATGGGTACATTTTAACTGCATCCAATATTCAGCTTACTTACAAGATTGGTGGACACTTCTTATATTCTTACAAATATGTTAAGTAAGTAATGTAATTTATACGAAAAAGATCAAAACGATATTTTAAAGAATTTGCAGATTCTGATGATAAATAAAATTACTCAAATTTAATAGAATTTGGATTCTGTCATAGCAGTTTATCTTTAAAACTATCATGCTTCATAGATATTTTTCTAAAAGTAAGGCCACAACCTTTCTATTAAAATAAGAAGTTAAAAAGATAAAAAAATAATTCTAATTATAGATTTTTTAAAAGTATAATGGTTGTCATCATATCTATAACGCGCATCATATCTATAACGCATTATCTATAACGCGCAGTATGAAAGAACATTATTTCTTACGGAATATAATTATTATTATTTTTTAATCTAAAATGGTACTGATTGTTCATCTTTTGAAAAAGTCAAATGTGCAGACTGATAAAAAATGAATAGTGATTAAAGAAGATTTTTATCTTAAAAAAAAAATCGACTGCTTATCTTTTGAACTATATTTAACGTACAATCTGTCTTCTAATTATATGCCTAAGTCATTTAGTTATTTTAATTCTTTTTTGCTTATTCAATGAAAAACAAAATTAAATTTTAACGATTGTGGAAGTAAATTTTTTAAGAAAGTTTCCTCTTTATATATTTAAGAAATATTTTTTATTTAAATAATTTTATCTTTGGGCTCTTAAATTTAATAAAATGTTATTAAAAAAAGTTTAAACGTCATTTATGACCTTTTTTTAAATATATGTTATAGAATAAGCATTATAGATGTGTGCAAAAAATTGTGTAATAAATTTTAAAGATTTTATGAAAAGCTGTGATGAATGGTATGCATGTATTATGTATGCATACCATGGTATGCATGGTATGCATGTATATATATATCTATCTTAAATATGGCATTTAACACTTATTTTCAAATAAATATATGTATTTCATACACTATTTACCAATAAGTACATGGCCCTTTCGAATTTAGACGTTTTGTCAAATATCTAGAAAAGTTCTTTAGGAATCATCTTGAAACTTTGGGAGTATGGAGAATATATTATACCTCATATATTGCAGCAAAAGTTTTGTCCTGAAAAGGAAAAAGGGACCAGTAAAAAATTAAGCAAAAAATGAAATGTTTTGGACCACACTGTAAAAAGTAGCGCTGTAAATGTGTTTTGACTGTAGCATTTATCAAGATGATTTTTTTCCCCTTATCTGTATAAATATTTATGAGGCTACCACATGTATTCATTGAGATACATCTTTTTTTTTTTTTTTTTTTTTTTTAACTAAATATATATCTACTTTTTAAATTCTAACACATAGGGTATTAGACCCAGTGCAAAGCTATTTTTAGGAACTTTGACATACTACATTAGACACATCATATGTTGTGTCACATAAAATATGTTGAATATCTTACGAAATATGAAAATTTTTATTCGATAATTATTAACTACGCATGCGTCAGCTTTAAAAAAAATTCATTTTCGTAATTTAATAGCCAAAAGTATTGAGCAACTTATATGAAAACCCCAAACAAATATCAGGTAAATTCAAAATGTTATGAAAGGTAGATTGAACAGATGGAATTGAGTATTAAGCTGAATCCGCTTTCTTTCTTATATGTAAAAGCACCTCTCTCACACTTTTTTATGCACTGAAGACGGTACGCTAAATGCTACCGAAACAGCTGTGTGTTTTATTATTATTTATTTTTGGCGTTCTAGACGTTATTTACTTTGTTTTTATAAACCCAAGCCAAGTCTTCCATTAATATTTGTCTAAATTCGAAAGTGTCCAAAAACTTATTGGTAAATAGTGCATATGTTAACTTAGGATTAATTTATATATATATATATATAATAAATTGTCGTAATAAAATTTAACCTTAATATTTAGCAATTAATAGATACAAAACAATACCAACACAACAAAAATAGAACTGATTGTAGCATATAGGTAAGGCTTACACAAAAATGTTGCGATACAGATTGAGAACCAATAAGAGACAAAATCAATTTGAATTACTTACGCTGACATGAATAATAATAATAATGAAAGAAAAAAAAAGGACCCTTAAACTTAATGACGGAGAAAGTAAATAAAGGACCACAGCAATAATAATTGGATAAAAAAGCTTAAAATTTGAAGTATAAACCCTTCAGGGGGCATGTACTTCATAAAGCAGTGAAAGCTGCATAAGGGATTACTTGAACATTCTTTTATGATGAAGCAGTCGTGTTCGTAGTAAAATAGACTCAAAAATTAATAAATGCAATTTAGCTTGGCATATTTATTTTACTATTATAAAGCCGGGGTGTCCACGTAGTGGAAGCGCCAATACAATATATTTTATAAACTACACTGTACAGGTCTGTATAGATTGACAATACTAAAAAAGATCCAACACATAATTATTTAGCTATGACAATACGGTAAAAAGCGAGTATTCAGGGATGCATCCACTTTTATACGAGGGAAAATGTGAAGAAAAACCGGGATTTTTCTCCCTACGTGACGACATGTCACGGCAATAAAAGGGCGTAGTTTAGTGCTATCTAATTATTCAATTGGTTCTCTCCATTCAGACTAGGCAGTGATTAAGTCTAAAAAGGATATTTTTGGTCTGGAGGGTAAAAGACTATTTGAAAGAAATATGTTAAATAATAATAACAATTAATTTTACTAACGGCTACTTTTTAAGAAAGCGAAAATGGTAGTTTCGATTTAAAAAAGAATAGATTTGAATCATTATTAAAGAAAATATTAATTAATTAAATTACAACTTAATATAAAAAGACTCAATTAAGGGTTTTTATATTACGTATATATAAAATATATAATAAACATCTTCGTGTTATATATCCAATATTGTTGTGATTAATATTTAAGATTTTTTCTCAAAACCAAACATATGTATTTTTTATTACCAGCTTAGTTTATTTTTGCTTTCCCTTTTCCATTTATTTGAGGGAATAGTACGCCTTGGATACATTAAAATATCGATTTTCAACTTTTACAATAAAAGAAAGGCAGTTTAATTTTACACAATTCAAATCAGATTCCTTTATGAATTCTTAAAATCATTAAACAAATTATAAAAATATTTCCTTATATTTCCTTAAATTTCAAAAGTTTTAACCATTTCTTGTATTAAAAAGTAATTCATATTCAACTCTCAAAGCTTTTTAAACTTGTATTTTAAGAAATATATTGAAATTCACACAATTTATAGTTGTCATCGTTTTGTAAAATAAAGTAAAATTCTAAAGCTATTGCACAAAATATTACAAAGCTATCTGGAATATGTTTGATAAAATATGTAATAATGTTTAAGCTATCCTATTTTGAATCATTAATTTTCTATTCCATGAAATAGTTTCAAATTCATTTCCTTTCTAAAATAATGACGAAGTTTATAATTTATGCATATTTCAATGCATTACCTTCTGCGATTATGATGAAGTCCTACATGCAATGCGTCAAAAACCGTGTTTTACAATATTAGCTGCTAAAAATTTTAAATTGCGGCAAAGCATATGTAAGTGCTTTTATTTTTTATTTGATTGTTTTAAAACATAAAACTACAGAAACATAAAATTCTTACCAAAATATGAAAAAAGAAGAAAAAGGAACTAATTTTAGTTAATAAAATTGTTTAAAATCAGAATTTTGAAAAGATAAATTTTGGTTATTCTTTTAACGAAAAAAAAAAAAAAAAAAAAAAAAAAAAACAGAAAAGAAAGGAAGAATTTAAAGAATTATAAAGAAAACGATTATTTACAGACACGAGGATATGATTTCCGCTAATTGTCACAGCACTATTTCCCAAATGAATTTTTTTTTTTTTTTTTTTTTTTTTTTCGTGATTAAATTGGGTAATGATTATTGTTAGAAAATGCAGTTATAAAACAACAAATTACATGTCTGATGCATAAATCAATTAAATACTTTAATTTAAAGATGTTTAAAAAGGATATAATGTTATTCGAAATTTCAAAAGTATTTGAAAATCCATCTTTTATATGTATAAATAGGTAAAATGATAATGTAATTCTAGATTAAACTCCCATCATATACTTAGATTTGAATAAATATTTTTATATTCACGATAGAGTTGATATTTATGTGTTTTAATAAAATAAATTCACAATGCAAAGCAATAATGTGTTTGTAAAAAAAAAAAAAAAAAAGATACTTTTAATGACCAACAGAAATAGTAGCTAAATTCTTCACATTTTTGCCTTACATTTGATTTACAATACATTTAAAATAATTTTATAAAAGAAATAAAAAAAAATCTTTTATTAATTATTCATAATGTATTTTTCGTAAAAAAAAAAAAAAAAAAAAAAAAAAAAAAAAGAAGAAAAAAAAAATTAAAAAGGTATTAATAAATTTTAAAATAAATAAATGTATTATAATATATATTAACAATGTGTTAATAAAGTTTAGATTATTAAACAAAAATTATATAAATATACAAAACATAAGAATGTAGTTATAAATTGTGCACTGAAAAAAAAAAAAAAAATGCCGCTTTCATCCAGAGTGAATAAGTGGGCATTTTCTAAATCATTAAACTAGAAACCTAGATTTCTGAGCTATGCGTATAAGTCACGCCAATAAGCTGAATAGACAAAATGATCGAGAATTTCTAGTCTATACATTTCTAGATGGGGAAACAGTATTCTGAATATTCCGAAATCTTTATATCGTGAGAAATTCTCGCCAAATTTGCTAGAATTAGGTCATAAACTGAAATTATAGTTGCTAAGACTCGCCTATTATATTTAAATTTATTTGCAGAGATTTTTAAATATGTTTGACATCGATTATAGAAGCAAACGCTCTAGAAATCTAATAGGGGTTTCTAGAACTCGCTTTCAAAGGGGACTAGAATTTATAAAGATGACATGGAACTATTTTTATTAGAGCCACAATCTAGATTCTAGATGTCAATTACAGAATTTTTTCCCAGTGTATAAAAATTGATAACTTCTTGAATTTTTATTATATTCATCTTAATGTATTAAGTAATATTATTTATTAAGTAACAGTATATTACCATTCGCGAGCCTTGCTTGAGACATACGTGTGGGGTTAAAGCATGCTTTTAATTGATCAAACTCTTCCCCTAGGCAGACAGTTTAATAAAAAAGCACATAAGACATTTCAAGTCATACGGGGTATTTTTTGGCAGTTTAAATCATTTATTTTACGTTTTTGCAGTAAGTTTTACTTATGAATTGTTTCACATTTATTAATTATCTCGTATATTTTTCTTTAGTTATTTTTGTTACATATTTTCAATTTTTATATGACTGAAAACATATATATTATATTTTCATTTATTTTCTTATTGCATTTTAGTAGCTTAGCACTAAATGCAATGTGAGATCATAAATTATTCTGACATTTTAAAACATTTTTGAACTATATATATATATATATATATATATATATATATGCAGGTGTGTTGGCATTACTTTACATTTAAAAGTTATCAGAGTGAATTTTGGGGGTTTTAGAGTAATCTGAGCGGTAGACGAACATCTAGGAGTATTCATCAAATCATACAAGAGTGTCTTCGATAAATTATAAAATCGACATACATATTACACAGTGACGAATATATATATATATATATATATATATATATATATATATATATATATATACCTCCTTCATCTACAACGAATTGGTAGTCATTTTCTGAATCCCTGAACGAGAAGTATAGATTTATGAGCTATGTTTATAAGGCAAACAAACAAACTGAATAGACGAAAGGATCGAGAACGTCTAGTCTATACTTTGCTGGATGATGAACCAATATTATGAATATTGTGGATATTATGAATTCTTTGTATTACAAGAAATTGTCTCATGGTTTTCTAGAATTGGGTCATAAACGGGAATTATAGATACAAAAACTCACTTCTTGTGTTCCCATATATTTGCAGAAATTTTTAAATACGTTCAACCATGATAATATAGGAAAATGCTCTAGAAATCTGATAGGGAATTCCAGAACTCGTTATCAAAGGGAACTAGAATTCATAAGGATGACATGGGATTATTTTTATTAGAGTCACAACTAATTTCTAGATGTTAGTCTCATAATTTCTTTTCTTTCTTTCTTTCTTACTTTTTCTTTCTTTCAGTGCATTCATTTGTCGAGAGATCTGTATAGATTTTCGAATGAACCAGTCTATGAACATTAGCAATAATAGTTACTTTCAACCGATATTAAGCATTTTAAATTGTTTTTAATGTATGTATATTTGTACTTTTAAAAGGATATGAACATTTTTATATCATCATAGTCGATTTTTGGTAATTCTACGATAAGTTATTGTTTTCAACTTATGTATTGTGCAGTTTACGATATAAAACATTATACTTTTATATATAACTCCAAGATAAATATCTTCAATATTTCATTTTAAATGTTAAATATATATATATATATATATTTAAGAAGGCATATTTCAATAGACCTGTATAATCATGAGCTTAAAAATCGAAAAGTTAAAAATCTAACGTTGGAAAAGTTTCTCTATAATTTATTAAAAAGCATATAAAAAAAAAGTTACATCATACTTTAAATCTGAACATTTTTCTTTTTTTTATATTATTATTGAAGGCCAAAATTATGATATTAACATATCTTTCAGAAAGAAAAATAAGGGTTTTATAAGGAAAATATATGTTTATAAATGTTTGATCATTTTCTAATTCTGAATTTAATTATTTTAAATAATTATTTGAAGGGAAAAAAGACCATGGAAACCACCCAGTTCCATATATTTAGTTTTGAATGATCAGAGTTATAACATAATTTAATATTAGTTTATTTTAAACTTAATATTCTTAACCAGGAACAACTTAAAATTATATTTTAAATACAATTCTGATGTCCAAATGTACATTTACTCTACAATTTCACACACATATATATATATATATATATATATTAAATAAAAACTAAGTTATAAATTTATGCTAGATAGAAAATTTTTATGATAAAAAAGTAAAGTAAATTTAAATAGTACTCATTTATTATAAAGCTTAAACTTCTTTATAAATCTTTATCTTTGCAGCTATCTTGCGTTTTAAAGAAACGAGGTCACGAAATTTCTGGAAAAAATTAAATGATAAAAAAATAAATCGCAATTATAGAAATGGCTTGCTCTAGAAAAGCCCACTAATTGTCCACTTTTTTGAATTTATGCCAAATACACAGTTTGTCTCCGTAGTGTCTGTTTAGGTCACCTGATTTTACTCATTCTTTTGTTTATTTGGTTAAAGAAAGTGACACACATTTGTTTCGAGAGACAATATAGGAAATACGGAAGTTGAAGAATTTTACGAGAGTTACAAACATCCAGAGAACTTATTATATATTTTAATTTTAAAACAATAAATTATAGTTTACACTTTTTTATTTTATAGTTGTTATTTTACACATTACAGACATATACGCAATTGGCAAGAATATAAAATTGTACTTTTAAAAAATTAAAAAACACGCTTTTATTGAAATGTGAACTAAAAGCACAAAATATTTACTTTTACAATATTAAAATGCAGGTTAAGCGAAAATCGTGTGAGTGACACACCCTAATATTTACATACTTTTAAATCTACAATTAAAATAATTTAGAATTAAACAAAAACCTTTTAAAAAAAAAACTCCCCTGACTGGGTTAGACATTTAGGTTCGTAGCCCGGAGCTTTACCTCACAGCCACGGCGTTCACGTAAGGAAAGTCTTTTTTTACGATATAGATTTTTTGTTTGCTCCCAGAGCGGTTACAAACATACAAACAAACATAGATACAGGTGAAGCTAATAAAAGCGTGTTAAATAATATTATTGTTAAAAAAAAAAGTAACGGACACGCTTTTATAGAAATATGAACTAAAAAGCACAAAATATCTTAGTATTAAAATGCAGGGTAAGAGAAAATCGTGTGAGTGACACACAATAATATTTACATACATTTAAATCTTTAATTAAAATAACTTAGAATTAGACAAAAACCATTTTTAAAAAACCTCCCCTGACTGGGATCGAACGCTGGACTTTTAGGTTCGCAGCGCGGAGCTTTACCTCAACGCCACATCGTTCACGTAGGGAAAGTATTTTTTTACAATAAAAATTTTTTGTTTGCTCCCAGAGCGGTTACAAACACACATTCATACAAACATACATACAGGTGAATCTAATAAAAGCGTGTTAAAAAGGACAATAACTCATCATATATATATATATATATATATATATCACTCATATTAGTTTTATATGAATGAATATGTGGAAAAGTTATATAATAAAATAGCGACATAAAGTTTCTCAGAAAATTTTAAAATTTTGGTAAATACAAATGAACTTTAATTCTTAAAAATTATATATCCTGCGTAATGATTTTTAAATATTTATTATGCATGAATGCAAGCTTGCTTCAATAAAAATTACATTTTTATATCACTTAAAATAAATGGATTTAATCTCAAAGATAAATATTACTAAAGGTTGTAAGAAATTAAATTTTGTGCCCCATAGAAGACATCTGAAGAAATGCTTGCCTTCTTATATATATATATATATTATGCTAAAAAATCGATAATTTTTTCTCAAATTATCCTAGACCTATGGATCAAGCATTCGGTTTAAAGGTAATGACAAGTTGTTTGAAAAACAGTCATATTGAAAATTTAAACCCCTTGGGGTGGGCAGCGATGCTACCACATGTCCAAAAGAGAAAATAAAAATTCTTGTCTTTTAATATTATATATTGTGTTATACTATCGTATCAATAATCATTAAATCCAGAATAATAACACCACCTGTTGTGCGATTTTCACAAGAAGTCAATAAGCACTTATATATTTCAAGGTGCATTATATATAAATTTTCATGAAATTCTTGAGCTAGAGCTAATACAAAAGTTTTGTAACGCATGTATACAGACTGAAAGATTTTTTCCAAAAATGGTGTAATCGTATTCTGGACTTCCCAAAGCGTGTAAACCTATCGAAAACTGGAAGTTGGAAGTTTTTACAAATTCAATACTTTCTTCTATTGAATGTAGAAGAATATGATTAAAAAATGAATAAATAAATAAAAAAGAATTTGTGAATAAATGCAACAAAATTAAGTTCTTAGAAATCTTTCGAAGATGGAAAAGTAACACATCTTCCGCCATTACTAATTATACTTTTTTTTTTTTTTTTTTTTCTATATTGATAAGAAAATATTGGATTAGTAAAATTTTCCGACTTCCGATTTGTAAAAGTTCATACTTAGTTACTTTTTTTTAATATTCAATAGAAGAAAGTATTGGTTTAAAAAATTTTAACTTCGAGTTTTTGATGGATTTACGTGTTTTGAAAGATCTGGAACATAATTTGAGCATTTATAGAAAATATCTGTATGTCTCTCTCTGTATGTGTGACTAGATTAAACGTTGTGGCAACTGTATTTCAGTAACCACTATACAAAATTTCACACAAATTGATATGTAGTAACCTTGACATAAATTAGTGCCTATCAACTTTTGGTGAAAATCGCTGAACAGCTGGTGTTGCCATTTCGTGTTTTCTAAATTTTTAACAGGGCAATATAAGGAATTTTTTTTTTATAAATGTGCACAATGGAAATTATTTTTAACGAATTATTATGAAATAGAAAATAATTATATAAGGAAATATATATATATATATATATATATATCTATTATTTATATATATATATATATATATATATATAGGGGTATATCTTCTATTCTCCCCATGGGGAAGAATTTTAAATATACATATATTTAAAAAGAACTCATCAATACCTTTAAAACAAATGGTTGAACTATCCATCAGTGATAATGTAAAATAAAGTTATAGATTTATTTCCTTTTTCCTTTTTAACAACAAACAAATAAATATATAAATAAAGGAGGAAAAGAAAAATAAGAGAATAAGAGTAAAAAGAAAGAGAATAGTTTCGCTTAATCTATAAACGCCAACATTAAAACGCTATTTTTTTTCTTCTATAGCTTGTTTATTTAGGTCAGTCTGAATATATTATGAGATTTTAGGATTTTTTGAAACGTTATTTCTATGATTTTTTTTTTTTTTTAATATTGCCAATTTTTTTTTTTTTTTTTTTTTTTTTTTAATCAAGCAGTATTAAAAAGTGGTTTGGGGACAAAATATCGCGAGACAAAACATCGCGAGGACAAAATATCGCCGACGTAAATGAATACAAAGCAAAAATGAGTTGGTAACTATTAGTATAATGTTGTATAAAATTTCATGACAACGCATACCTTAGTCAGAGCACTGACATTCTGACAAACCTACAGCAAACATTTTTATAAATTTTACTTAAGATGGTTTAAAGACTATATTTATTAACTTTTGTTAAGATTAGTCAAAATGAATTCAATCGTGCTTATCAGTTTTAAAATTTTTAATTAAAGTTTGTGAACGGTGTTCAGCTTTAATGTCAGCAGTGATGTACACGATTTTTATAAGGTATTTTGAATAGTGAAAAGCAAAAGATAAAATAACTTAAAAATAAACATAGATAAAATAATGAAATTCAACTCTATGATTTATTTAATTATTTTAATTAATTAATTAATATTTATAAGGCCCTGTGGCCCCTGCCAGAGATCACACGTGACACAAAATCAAATTTTCAAATAGATCACACTATTTTTTTTTGACGCGATATTTTGTCCGGCGAGATTTTGTCCCGCGATATTATGTCCGAATCCCTTAAAAAGTTAAGGTGATCTAAAATCTCAAGGTAGCCTCATGATCTATAAACTTTCATGGGGCTACCGCATATCTTCATGTAGATATAACGGTTTCTTTAAAAAATTGCAAAAACAATTCCCACTTTTTTCATTATAACACCTGGGACATTAGACCGAGTGCAAAGTCATTTTTAGGAAACTTGACATACTACATTTATTGATCATTAAAAAATAAATAGATATTTATAGATAATCATTTATAGATAATTAAAAAATAGATACTTATAGATAATCATTTATAGATCATTAAAAAATAAATAGATGCTTATAGATAATCATTTATAGATCACTAAAAAATAAATAGATACTTATAGATAATCATTTATAGATCATTAAAAAATGAATAGATACTTATAGATAATCATTTAAAGATCACTAAAAAATAAATAGATACTTATAGATAATCATTTATAGATCATTAAAAAATAAATAGATACTTATAGATAATCATTTATAGATCATTAAAAAATAAATAGATACTTATAGATAATCATTTATAGATCACTAAAAAATAAATAGATACTTATAGATAATCATTTATAGATCATTAAAAAATAAATAGATACTTATAGATAATCATTTATAGATCATTAAAAACTGACTTTCCTTGAATATTTAGTGTCATACTACTCTGGGATGGAAATTGTCTGCATTCAACATGGAAGATAGTTTTAATAAATTATTTCTGTACCGATAAGCATAAAGGATTTAAGTCCAAAAATGTCGATTTTGAGTTAAGTACATAGTCAGACTCAGAAAAAAAAATCTCTATCGACTGGTATAAAGGATTTAAATCCATGTCATTTGCTCTTTGTGAAAATCCATTGGTAAAAAAAGATTCAAGTCAGAAATTTAGCATTAATCTTTGGTATAAAATATTTAATTCAATTTTTCCCTTTATTAAATGAAGATTGACAATCACTGAATGGTAATAAAGCGTATAAACCAACATAATCCCTTTATCCTAATCGATTCTGCTCATTAGCTTTTAGTTAGTTTAACTTTATTTTTCGTCTCCTGAAAAATCAAGAATATGGACTTAAATCCTTTATGCTTATCAGTACAGGTTTGTACTGAGTGAACTTGTATAGGAAAATACAGAAGAATGTTTTGTAATTTTCAACATGCTATTTTCGTACATGTTTTTATATACTTTTATACCTTTAATCAATACTTGAGCAGTTATTTGGCCTTTGCAATTTTGAACTTAAATGACAGGAAAATCATTTTGCAAAACAGGCTTTACTAAATTTATATACAGGCAACAAATTTATATACATACAGCAACAATAACAATAATAACATTAACTTACCACAAACACGACTTATTATGAATTTTTTCAACGGTTTCACGCATTTTTTGATCGCTTGACTATCCGACACATCTTGTGTATTCACTATAAAAAACGCGAAAAATAGCTGAAACAATATTTTAATCATACCTATCCTAAAAAAATGAACATAGTACTACTTTCACCGTCTTTGTAAAGCACATGAAAATGTTTTTTAAGCAAATTATTGTACTCCAGGAAACAAGCATTGTTACATTTCAGGAAATGTTTGACTGACATCTTTTTTGTGTTAACTCCTCTGCTGCTTTGTTTGACCAGTCTGTACAGCTGAATGAAGAACACAATATAATATCTTTCAGCTAATTATGCGAAGTACTAAAAGACACGATATGAGTCCGTTTTTGCTGTTCGACCTTGAATTGTTTTCCTTTATTGTGTAGATTATTTTTTCACTGACTTTCCCCCAGTTGGAAATCGCGTTTTTGGGGAATACATTATAGTATTTATAATGACGCAACTTTGTTTTTAAAAATCCGGTTTTATTAGCTGAAATACATAATATCTCCCCAGGATCGTTAAAAAAAAAAAAAAAAAAAAAAAAAAAAAGAAAGATACATCTAAGGACAAAAGATGGTTAAGTTTAATTGTTCCTTTGAACACGGCAAATTTAACTAAATGAGAATAAATAAATAAATTTGTATAAGTTAAATAAGTTAGTAAATGAAAATAATAATAATAATAATAATAATAATAATTAATTAGTAAAAATAAATAAATAAAATATATTTTTTGTAATATTGATGTACAATATGTCCAAATAGACAATTTACTGAAATGTCTTATCTCATTCATTCATTTTCCATTATTTCTATCACCAAAACGGGAGAGACCCTTATTTAAAATTTCACTTTTATTTAATTTATAAAAAATATAATTAAACAAATGCATAAAATTATAATAATAACATCAATAATAACGCAATAATAATAACATTATTATATGATGGAAAGAGAATATTCAAAAATATCCGAGTTTCTTAAATTGCTCTATAAAACAAATTCTTGAAAATATTCCCACATAAAATATTTTAAAATTATCTCATTAAAACACTATCAAAAATTTATACAAACAAAAGCAAGGAAAAAAAAAGAGTTGTTTGTCAATGTAAATAATAAATATGAAAGATTATTAAAGCGACACTAAATAATTATTTAAATCGAGTTTTTTACTCTAAAGAACAGATAATTAGAATATTAGAATATTTAAGGTACAATTATTATTATTATTATTTTAATTTACATGTAACTTAAACAGAAAAAGAAATTATAAACTTTAAAATTAAATTCTTTTAATTTAAATTTAAATTAATATTTAATATTTTTAAATCGTCTTCATGTTACAAAAAAATAGAGAAAATATTTCACAAAACCCTGAAAAAATCCCGAAAATGTCTGAATAAAGCACGAAAGGTCCTGATAAAACCCGAAAAACCCGGATAAAAGCCTTTCCAGAAAATAAATAAATAAATAAATAAATAAATAATAATAATAATAAAGTGTTTTTCCAACCCTGGTTATCAATGAATTTCCAAAAATAATACTCATTGCAATTATCAAATATTTATCTCAAGTGGTGTCCAAATTGTACAACGCAATTATTCGCAGTGTAACAAATACGAATTTGAGTGAAGAATTTTCATACAGGATATCAAGTTCTTAGACTGAAATGATTTAAAACTGAACAAACTAACCCCTCTTAACACCCTCATTTCAACCAATAAGGTAGCAACATTTTGATATCGTAATGAATATGAGTTTAAATAAAGAAATTTCATTGAAGTAAGGAGTTGGCATAGAACATAACCGCATGCAGAGCAAATTAAGTTAACTGTTGCCGGCTCAAAATGACTGCGGCAATAGTAGCTAACAATGAAAAAAAAAAAAAAAAAACTTCATCTACAAAGAATGAGTAGTCATTTTTTTAAACCTTAAACCAAAAATATAGATTTCCGAGGTATGCGTATAAGGCAAGTTAATAAAATGAATAGACGAAATGATCAAGAATTTCTAGACGGTGACACAATATTATGATTATAATGGGTATTATAAACTCTTTGACTCCTGCGGTTACGATTTTGGCTTCCTGTTCTTCAGGGCATGTCATCTTCTCTTATATCATTCTTCCAAGGAAATTTTATTCTAAGTATCAAGTTTCTAGCTCACGAGGTTTCCAAATTTCACACTATGCCTTCTTCTGTTCTTTTTCTTCTTTGGAAAAAGAGAGCAACTTTTTAACAGTGTAGTTATTTCTTTCAAGTGCTGAGGAATATGTGCCGATTTTCTTTAAAATCGGTGGAAGTTTGCGATCTTGTTTATCTTAATCATTTATTTAATAATACAACTCATCTACTCACATATATAAATATACCCTTATCATTATTCAATACGTATATGTTATACCACTAGTTTCTGATGTTTACTTCCAATTGATAAAACAATTTCCATTCTCTTAATCATAATGTTTAGAAGCAATTTTTTGTTAATACAGTTGCTTTTATTAAAATAATTCACATTTTGCCATTTGATATCTTAGAAGAATTGTTTTGTAAATAAATTTGTTATGATATACCTCCCTATGATACACCTGTCTAAATATACTTCTAAAGTTGTAAAACAATAGTAATGTAGACACAGACTATACGTATGGTAAGAATGGGGAAATTCAATTTTGTAATTTAATGAGCGAGAGAGGTTGGTATTTGCAATTAAAAGGAAAAAAAAAAAAACATATATGCACACACATATATGTATATATATAAAATATATTTTAAATATAAGATGGAATAAAACTTGAATTTTTAATATATAACTAGAACAGAGTATTTATAAAGCAATGCGCAAATGCAGCTAAAGGAAATATAAAACCTTAATAAATAAGCAAAATAACCAAGGATATATGAAAATTAATCCCAAAACACACGAGGGCCTTCTTCAAGGGAGCTCCCCCATGAAGAGAAGGAAATATGAGAAGTTTCTGACGAAACGTTGGCTATTTAACCAAAAACAATACGTTTCTAGCCCCCAACTTCTCACAGATGGAAGCAAGACCATACAGCAAACGAATTTAATTAATACAAAGCATGAATTCATAAATGAAGCATATAAGCAAATACATCAGAATAAAATAGAAGGATATCAATAATACAAGAATATAAATATTAATAAAAAAAAAAATACATACTGGACAAACTCGAATAGTCAAAGGAAAATTGAACCCCCCCCCCAACCCATCTTAAACATAGAGCCCGTTTTCCAGTTTGTCCAGTATGTATTTATTTTTATTAATATTTATGTTCTTGTATTTTATTCTGATGTATTTGCTTATATGCTTCATTTATGAATTCATGCTTTGTATTAATTAAATTCGTTTGCTGTATGGTCTTGCTTCCATCTGTGAGAAGTTGGGGACTAGAAACGTATTTTTTTTTTTTTTTTTTTTTTGGTTAAATAGACAACGTTTCGTCAGAAACTTCTAATATTTCCTTTCCTACATGGGGCAGCTGCCCTTCAGAAGGCCCTCATGTGTTTTGGGATTAATTTTCATCTATCTTGGTTATTTTGCGCATATATATATATATATATATATATATATTAAAACGATTCATGTAAATTTTACAATCTCTATTCAACATTATGTATTATATATTAAATAATCTGGTGTGTCACTCATACGACTTTCCCTTACCCTGAAATTTAATACTGTAAATACAGGTTGGAGATTAAGAGGTAAGATACGATGTTATGTAAACCTATGTTAAACAATTCAAATTATGCTTCGGAAGAGTTTTGTATGATAATTAATTCTGTGTGAGGGGGGCTACCGCCCCCTCAACCCCCCGTTTCATTAACGCACCTACATTTATATAGAATTTAATTCGATTATTAAAAAATAATTCTGTTTTTAAAAAATAATTTATTAAAATTATTATTTAAAAAAATTATCTTTTATAATAATGCAGTCGATTTCCATATTAGAGAAGTAGTATGACACTAAATATCCAAAAAAAGTCCATTTTATTCTCAATATTAAAAAAAAAAAAAAAAAAAAAAAAAAAAAACGATTTTTTTTCTAAGTTTTTTTTTTTTTTCGTTAAAAGTGAAAAAAATCGATAACTTCGTTTTAAATTATCGCAGATCGATGGTTCAACCATTCGTTTTAAAGGTATTGGCGAGCTCTTTTGAAAGATACCCATCATGAAATTTTACTCCCCTGGAGGAGGGACTTCCCCCCCCCCCTCAGGGGGGAGGCGAGGCTCCTACATACAAAAACATTTTTCCCCAGTTGACTATCTCTATTACAAAATATATATATTCGTTTCATTTTGTTTAGTGCAGTCTATAGACGTTAACCTCTACTTACCTGCAATTTCCCCCATAGACGTAATATATTAGAATTCTCTTGATTGTCCCTGCACACGAACCATTTGCTTGATCTTAACGAAAAGCTTACTGCAGCATCCCTATATGATACACATTTAGAATACCAAGTTTGAACTTTCTGCCATAATTTGTTTTTGAGATATGCTGATAACAGACAGACACACAGACACACACACAGACACACACACACACACAGACCATTTGCTGAAAACATGATTTTCGTATTCAGGGGACCTCAAAACGTGTAAATATAACAAAATCTCGCATTCGAAAATTTGACCCAAAAACAATACTTTCTCTACCTTATGGGTAAGAAAAAGTAAAAAGGGATTATTTCAAAAATTCTTATGAGATCTCTTGACATCTTCTTTAATACTGAAATTAATATAAATTACAGTGTATGCTTTTTAAAACTCGCTTTATTGATGACTCCTTTTTATAGGTACTCAAAGAATCGTATATCCAAACTAAATAAATACTCAATTTCCTAGCTTTACAAATCTTGATATTCTGGCCTGATTATGGAAAATTTATTGAAGTAATAAAAAGCGTCAGAAAAGCAGAATTGTATTGGGGGTCGAGAAGCATGCTTCTCAACTGCAGTTGCTAAAATAATCTCATTACCATTCACTTCGAAGGTATGTTTGTTCCTGTTATTTTTAATATATACTTTACAAAGGTACATTTCATTAATTGAAACTTTTTTAATACATTTTTATTTAACAAATAATAAAATCAAAATTGAAGATTATATGCACAAAATCTATAGCGTCACTTAACTTTATTCTCACTCTTGTGCAAAATCAGTTCATGTACCACTACATAACTATGAAGTATGAAGTATGAAGTAATTTTATCATACATTACTCTTTAAAAAAAAAAAAAAAAAAAAATTGCTCTTAGTAATTGGGAAAAAAAATTGTGAAAGAGGAAACAAAATTAAATGAAAATAAATTTCATCGATAGGTGCAAAAAAAAAAAAAAAAAAAAAATAAAAAAAAATAAAAAAAATAAATAAATAATTTGCTGCGATAATTACGAATATTTTTTTAAATGTCAAAACTAGTTGTGTCTGCGTCCACACAGTGCTTGATTTTTACACATGTAATATTTCCAAATTTCTTTCTTACTGGCAGTTAAGTTTACTAAACATAGGTATATATGATGTTTTATTTAAAAATGGCACATTTGCATCAAAATATTTACAAGTTTTAGAGTCCAAGGTTCTTTAAGAAATTTAAAATCACATCCTAATCTTTTAATTCAAATTTTATAACAACGTGTCTGTTTATTTATTTATTTATGTTATCAGTTTCTCAGGACGCAGTTGAATTATAAATATTTAATTCCATATTAATATTTCCCCCTTACGTGTGAAAATTCGGCATAGTAACGAAAAGAGTTTATTCTAAAAATAGAAAATGTTTTGTTTTAGTCAGATTTTGCTTATGGAACAAAAAATTCTAGAAAATTATGAGGTCATTTAGAATTTGTTTTCTGTGACTAAAAAAACTATATTTATACGCTATACTGAAATAAATTCTTAAAATGAGGTATCTCTGTAAATGAACAAATGAATTTTTTTTTTTTTTTTTTTTTGTGTTTAATTTATTATTTGAATCAATAAACGAATCTTACACAACATGCAAACCATGAATATTTTTTCTTTTTTTAAATCTCAATACATTATTGTAATTATGAGTATTGTAAGTTTTTAATTTATGTATTCTTTAGTCATTATGGGCCTTGAAGTGTTAACTTGTGGACGTCAGAAAAGTCTTTTAAGTATTAATTCTAACTTCTTTTCTCCCCATTGCAATTGCATAATAATTATTATTTTTTTTTCATTATCTATAAATCTCATAAAAAAAAAATTGAGAATTAATTTCCTCACTGTAAATGAAAAATTTAATTACAGTTGCGTAGATATAAGTAAACAAACATTAAACTTGGTAGCGGCTCTTTATACCTTAATAAGCTGTATTAAGTGGACCTCCATACTCAGTGGTTGTAGCGGCACTATATTTCTGCGTTTATTTTATTATTTTAATTCTAATTTGATATGAAAAATTTTGTTAAAGATTTGATTCTATAATGGTATATATATTAAAAAAAAAAAAAAAAGTTATGATAAAATAATAAAACGAAAGTAAAAATATAGGACCGCTGCGACCCCTGCATACCTTAGTCAGTTGTCTAATGTCTTTCACCCCTGTGCACCTCTAGTTTAGATATACTCATTAAAATCCCTAACAAGTATAATATTTACGGTGAAAAGCTTTGTACAACAGCTTTACAAAGCGTGAACTCGAAATTACATAATCACGAAATTTTACTTCCATTATCTTACAAATGAAGATTTTCGTTAATCCACGCAATAGATTCTGAGGAATAGTTGTAACACAAATTGTAATAATGCGACATAGCAGAACAAATTCTTTTTAAATGGTCGACAAAATGGAAGTAATATATGGTAAACTAATACGAATTTTACGTATGAAATTTGGTACGATCCTATGCCATAGGGACTGGCAATATAATCATAAAGTATACTAATGCTAGTATGTATCGTGTTTGGAAAACAACACTGAGACAGATAAGGAAAACAATTGTTAGATTAAAAACAAAAATTATGTTTAAATAGTAGAAAAACACAGATAAAGAGTATTTTGAGAAAGTTGAAAATAAGGAAAAAAATCGCACATTAAGTTTAAAGAAACACAAAGAATAATTTTGTAAAAAAGAACAAATTAAAAAAAAAAAAAAAAAAAAAAAAAGAAAAAGATCATATTCTTCTGAAAAAGAAATTATGAAAGAAAACTTTTTTACTGTCTTGTATATAAATAAGAGTAAAGTATCGAATTTATGAAAATTTTCTATGGATTAACATATTTTCAGTTATTCTGAACAAGAGAGAGAGAGAGAGAGAGAGAGAGAGAGAGAGAGACTTGACTATTTTTTAAAAATAATAGTCCGTCTGCCTTATGTACTGCCAAAATTTTGAGGATGATCTATCTCAAGAACATAATTCAACCAAACATGGCAACTGTACATAATTCAACGAAACTTTAGAACAGGTTGGATTTTAATTTAAATCAGTGCTGATTAGATTTTAGGAAATAGCGTCCAAGTGGCGCTGGTATTCTGCAATTTCACATATTTTGAGGAAGGCGGTAGCTCAGCTTCTGTTGTGCAGAAACGCAAGTAGTAAGTAGAGCCGGGTAAGGGATGGAAGTGACGTCATAGGAGGGGGGGGGGCAGGAAGATTTTGAAAGGAAGGCCTGTTATTTCAGCTGTAGAAGCCGTACGGCATCTCTTTGAAAATTTAATACGACGCTGCACTTCAAACTTAATGTCACACGAGCTGATAAGATTTTGCATTGACTCTGATGTTCTAGATATACCCATTTCCACTTGTCTCGTTAGATTTAGTGACATGACAGTTGAAACAATACTCTCAAGAATTCTTAAAGTTGTACAAAGCAAAACTTCATTGAGTTTAGATGAATTCTTAAAAATTTACGTTATCACTGTTAAGCGGCCGACAGGCACAGGAAAATTTCAAAGAAAAAGGAAAGTCACAAATATAAGTATTGATCGTCTGAAAAAGACATCTGTGATTACAGTGCCAGTAAACGATGGTTCCCCTTTATGTTGTGCGAAAGCAATAATATATGGCTTAGCAGTATTGAATGGAAATAAGACCGAGATTGAATCTTTCAGAAAAAGAAATCGCCCTACTTTGAGGAAAAGGGCTGAACAGCTGCACAGGGATGTTAATCTTGCACTAGAACCGTGCGGCTTAGAACAAATTGCCTTATTTGAAAGAAAATTGGATATTCAGATTTGTGTTATTTCAGCTGACAGTTTCAATAGGGTATGTATAATTTAATTTTTTATATTTTAATGATTTTTAATTAATTGATGTTGATTTTAAACTTATTCATTTATTCAATTGTCCCGTAAATTGCTTCTGGAAATGCTTTTATTTTTTACAAGCATTTGTATAAAAACTGGGTAACGTTAATGCTAAGTTAAGTAATAATTATTTAAAATAATGATATTATCTTCAATTAAAATTTATTTGCTTTGTATTTATAAATTATAAATTCATAATATTATTAAAA
Organism: Salticus scenicus; assembly: GCA_963930645.1. NCBI lineage: Eukaryota > Metazoa > Arthropoda > Arachnida > Araneae > Salticidae > Salticus > Salticus scenicus. Next base: position 64,387,580 of record OZ005652.1, read on the forward strand.
AAGTATAATTTATCATTTACTATTTCATGTTTAATTATATATATATATATATATATATATATATATATATATATATGTATTTAATTAGGTAATTTACATGGGGATGTCTAAATCCAAGCAGATTAATCTTTGGCTACATAATAATCATTATAATATAATAAAATCTTTGACTGTATTTTATGGCTCAAATTTCTACTGCCTTCTCTGTAACGTGCCATACCAAAATGAAACTTCACATATGTGCAGTAGTCGATGTTATGTTTGTCTTAAAGAGGAATTTATTTTAACAGAAGAAATAAGGAAAGGGCATGTTTACAAACAAACGCTCCGTCAATGAATCCTTGCCACTCTCGAGTGGCAAAAGGTCAATCTGTGTTGGTGGAAATGCCAATGTTATGGCACTTTACCCATAACTTGACTGCGAGTGACGTCACGTGCCTTTTCCTTATACGGTGCAATGATTGCGATCGTCTGTGCCGATCCACTGAATGCTTCGAAAGGCACAAATCCATCTCAGGGAAGAGGGAGCTGTCTATATGTGATAAAGTAATTTTTAATATATTTTTCTTTTTTTTATTTTCTTTTAGTTACTTTTATGTTGAAAAGTTTCGTTACAATTTTAATTTGTATGCTTACTTTTTTTTTATTATATACTTGTATAGATATATCAATGTCGCAAGTGCTGCAAAATCATAAAGAGGAAGGACTGTCCCAAAGAAAATCACGTGTGTAATTTGCACAACTGTCCTTCCTGCAAGAAACTGGTGAAAACTGATCATCGTTGTTTCTTAAACAGAATTTCCCCAAAATCTTCCAATTCAAAATTTATATTTTTTGATTTAGAGACGGATCAAAGTACGGGCGAACATCTTGTAAATTTTGCGGTGTGTCAAAACGATGATGGTACCGAAAATGGTTTTTCTGGATATTCGGCTCTACACGATCTTTGTTCTTTTTTGTTTAGGCCCGAGCATAAAAATCACACTATTATAGACACAATATGCAAGGCTTTGACGGGCAGTTTATTTTAGGCTGGTTATTACAACAGGGCATAAAACCTGTTGTAATTCCTCGCGGCTCAAAAATTTTGAGTATCAAATTCAAAGCTTTAAATATCCATATAATTGATTCATACAGCTTCCTGCCAATGGCATTATGTAAATTACCTGGCGTCTTTGGTATGAAAGAGCAAAGGATATTTCCCTCATTTATTCAATAGGCCTGAAAATCAAGAATACAGGGGAGCTTTACCCGATTCATCCTATTTTGCTCCTGAAAATATGTCTGATGAAAATCGGAAAAAGTTTTTTGCATGGTATGATGAAAGAAAAAAGGAAGAATTTGATTTTAGAAAGGAAATGCTTATGTATTGCAGGTGTGTATTTTAATTTTTTTTTCATTATTATATTTTTTTTTCTTTAATAATTTTAACTAAAGTATAGTAATTATTTCATCTTTAGATCGGATGTTGACATTTTAAGGAGTTGTGTTGGAGTCGATTTTCAAGCAAAGCAGTGTTATCAATAAATATCAGAAACATTACTTAAAGCATAGTAATTATATTAAGAAAAAATAGTAATATATATATGGTATATGTATGTATATATTTAAAAATATAATAAATTCAATATAAAGGAGAAGTAAACTGTCTTAAAATGAAATAGTGAATATAACTCAACTTGAGTGAATTTTCACTTATTTGTCTAGAAGAAATGCCCCCTCTCATCTCGAGTTAAATTTATGAAATTGAGTGAGTTAACATAATGCACTCAAACTTGAGTTATTTATTGTATTTGAGTAATTTATTTATTTTATTAATGATTTTAATAAACTGGATCACTTTACAATGGCGTTGATCGTTTCATTTGCATGCTACTGAAGAAATGCATTGCAACGAGAGCTGTGTTGCCACTTGCAAGTGATTGAATGAGCAGAACTCAAGTATCGAAAACTATCGATACCTCAAATTCTCTTAAATTAAAAGATGCTAACTAGCACAAAGAATTGCATGTTCACATGTTCAACTCAAGTCGATTTAAAAAAAAAAAAAATTAACTCCTACTTGACATGATGAATAACCCCCCCCCCTTTTTTTTTTTTTTTTTTTTTTTTTTAAAGAGAGAAGAAAGCAGTATATTAGGTGTACCGGAAAGTTCTGTCGTTTTGAATTAAAATACAGACATCGGAAATTTATACTGGATAAAATTTAAGATATTCTTAGGTAACTTATAAGATGGTTATTTGCAAAGTACCATGTAAACACTGTTAAAGAAGAATTTCCGGTTTCATTTTATTAATTCAAAACGACATAACTTTCCGGTACACCTAATAATTACTAAAGAGAAACTATAAGCTAAAATATTTTTAATAGAATTTGCAGTTAATATAATTTAAAGAGCATTATTATTTACAGCGCGTTTATCATTTATCACATCTATACTTTTTAGGCTTCCGACTAAAAATTTCAAATCTCAAAACAAGCATTATTTTAAAGATGCTCTTGCAATCTACGAATTGTATTTATATCAATTTAAAGTTACACAAAACACAAAATTCTTACTGTAGCATGCACAAAAAATTAAAATAAAATTGCACGCCATCAAACTTTAAATATTTTTTTCCCAAACAAATTCCTCTCCTTTAGAGATAAATTGAATTAATTTCGTAGAATGTCCGAAATTCAACACTAATTTCAAAGAAAAAAAATTTCTATAAACATTATTAAAACAATGAAAGTAAAAATTTCAAGTATTTTGTTTTAACTTTAGGTGTTTTGCACGTGCTATTACTTTGAGACATTTTTTCTCTGCATACATTTTTAAAAGAGCCTTAATTAAGTAAAAAATGGCCTTAATTACTGCTTGGTATTCCGTACATCGGGAAATTAAATTCCTCGCTTACCGTACTGTGAAACATAATTTCTTTTGTTCTCATTTTCTGGTGAACTTTTTGTGGATGAATTTCATTAGTTGTGGCAAACAAATTCAAGTGTTTAGACGTGTTTGGAATTTCAAGGAAATGCTTTGGTCAACGCTTCGGAATTTATCTTGCTTTTTAAAAATCTATGTGTTCTTTTTTATTTTGTTTATTTTTTGTTCTTTTTTTTAAATTTTAGATTCTTTCTGAATTTGACAAGTGTTAAATAAAGCCTTTATGTTATAACTTAGGAGTAAATAATAAGTAAAAAAAAAAAAAAGTACTACGTGAAAAAAACATTCTAATTTATTTACAGTTCATAATAAATTTAAGAAGAACAATTTAAAAATGTTCTTGACAGACAATTAGATTTAAAGAAAAAAAAAAATACTAAAATTAACAAATGAAAAGAAAATTTACAAAAGAAATAAAAATCTGATTAAAATTACGAATTGATGTATTTGAGAAGAACAAAAACTTATGATACTTTTTTTTGCAACTAAATCGTTATTTTTTTCAATGCTTTCGGAATGTTATTTAAAAAAAGTTAGATTGGAGGTAAAATATACATTCTAATTTAAAACCTTTGTAAATTATTCGAAATTTACGATTTTCTTAACATGGGAGAATGCGGTCAAATTGAGCTTAAACGTGCATTGAAAAGATAATTTTTTACATATGTCAGACCAACTTTAATAAATCAGTTATTATACTTGCATAAACATAATTAACTATGAAAATACAACTTTGAAAATATTCTAAGTTATTTAAAATTTACGAATTTATTAACAAATGGCAGAATAGGGCAAAATTTCGCATAAGCATCCATTTTGAGGGATATTTTTATCGTATTGATGTCAAACCACTTTTAAAACGTCATTTAGGATACCAGCTTAAACATAACGGACTGCGAATATTCTAATTTGAAAATTTCGTAAGTTATTCGAAATTTAAAATTTTCTCAATATGAAATAGTACACTATTTCATATAAATTTGTATTGTGGGGAAACACTGCATTGGAAATAGTATGAACTGCATGAAGATTAAAATATGAAACTAACCCTGATGAAATTGATTAGCAAATAGGATAAGGTAAATGTATTGAACTGGATGTCAGATAATTTTTTAGGTGAGGCATTTCAATTTGTCACCGTGTCAAACGGTCGGTCAAATTCATTTATCTGAACATGAACATAATATGCCCTGTAGTAGACATTTATAAGAATGATGGGGAACTGAGCAGAGTCCACTTATGCGAACTAATTTTTAAACAAAAATCTCCGAAAAAAGTTATCTAATTGATATCGTTCAGTTAGTTTTCAGCAAACAGATAAATTTTAAGTTTGCAGTTATGAACTCCCCCTACATTTATTTCTCCATGCAGAATATTTCAAAAGCATATTCCTCACCCGCGAATATATTACAATTATTACATGGATATAGGATAAATCTACAGTTTACCAAAAATCTTCCATTTTCTAGAAACTTTCTAGATAATTGCCGCCTTACAGGCCCCTGGTAACCCCCCCACATTTTTGTACGCGTGTTATAATTCTGGAATATTTCTTTTGAAATCTTTTTTTTTTCTTCTTAATATTGGCATCATCATTGTATATTTAGTAATTTAACAGTTATAGTAATATCAGTTTTACTAGAGAATTTTCTGCACTTGCAATTTTAATACATTTTGGTACGGTTTAATCGCGAAGTTTTGTGCATAAAATTACTATTTAATTTTTTATTTAAAAATAGTATGCGATAAGAATCGTGGATATTTATACAGTTTTTGTACCGTACATAGTCGATGTAAACTCGTTATTATATGGTATAGCGTATAAAACCAATGACGAGCTAGGTCCTACTATAGCAAGAGGTCAGTTCTAGAAATTTCCTTTATATTATTTAATTATTTAATATATATTTATTTTATTGGCATTAATATGATATGCATATCAATTAAAAAATTATTGCAACATTTTTTTATCGATTATCGGATTTCATGGATTATTTTCCATCTTTCGGTGCTTTCAGCATATTTATGCCCTTAGCGGTGTATGAGAAGACAGCTGGTCACAACCATAATAGCATTTGAAGATTTTGAAATGGTTTTTTACAGATGGATATAAAATTTAAAAGGCTTTCCAAAAACTTTTCATTGCTAGCCTTAAAAGCTTTAACAAGTCTTGTAAAAATGTTCCTAGCATATAAAATCGAGGATGAATTTTAAGGATTTTATGTGTAGCATATGAAAAGTGAAAAATTCTAAGATAGTTTTTTAGAATTTCGTACATAGTCTTCTAAAAGGTAGAAATACAATGGCTGTTTAACAAGGTTGATTTCTCGTGTATGTTTAAACGGCTGTCATAAAAAGTAGAAAATAAAACATAAAAATAAATAAGTAAACTTGTACCCGTATCTGTAGCTCGTCGGTCAACTTTTATACACTGAGGGTAATTAGACCGGGTCATACTGCCTAAAGTACACTTTGAAAAACTATGAAAATCCATGACAATACAGTTAATTTAACCCGGCATATGACAACTGAAGGCAGGGGCGTTGGCCGTTTGGTCACTAGATGTGCTATGACTCCAATAAAACGTCTAGATTTGATTTCCTACACTGTAAAAAATATGTCCTATTTGCTGCCAGAAATTCTCTGTAATTTGAGAAAATACGCCTAATTTACGAAAAAATTACGTTGTCAGAACGTATTTTCTTAAATTACAGAGAATTTCTGGCAGCAAATAGGACATATTTTTTACAGTGTAGATAGAATTTTAAGATTCTTGAAAGACTTTTGACCCTTGGATTGTAAAGTCAGAATTTTTTTTCAAAAGATATATAGGCTAAAATCTTTGTAACGAGGATTGAAAAAAGATTCCTAGTTGACAAAATCAGAGGTAGTCTTTAAGGATATTATATGAAGGTAAAAATTCAATTGTTAAACATTAAATATTTCTGTGAACTGCGTCACAAACTAAATTTTGAAAAACCTGTCGGAATAATCTATTGGAAGGCGAAATTGATCATTTTCGTAATCTTACGTGTTATTAGGGAAACACATGAGCTCGTTTGCTCATAGATTTTAATAATGCCATACTACACTGTTAAAAAATTACAACTTTGCTGCCAGAATTTCTCTGCAATTACAGAAAAATACGTTTTGTCAACGTAATTTTTCCGTAATTTACGACTTTTTTCTCAAATCACAGAGAATTTCTAGCTGCAAACTTGCATTTATTTAAACAGTGTACACTGTAAAAAATATGTCCTATTTGCTGCCAGAAATGAAATTCTCTGTTATTTGAGAGAATACGCGTAATTTACGAAAAAATTACGTTGTCATAACGTATTTTCTCAAATTACAGAGAATTTCTGGCAGCAAATAGGACATATTTTTTACAGTGATGTAGTCAACATTTCGAATTTTTAAACAAGATTTGTGACCACTATTTTTTAATATAAGTATGTCCTATTATTTTTTTATGATTAAATAAAGGGAAAATTGTCCTAGAAATTTTCTGATACGAAATTTTCTGCCGAAATCTGGATACATGGCAATTATGTGTAGAAAAAGTACATTAAAATCTACTATTTTACATCTGTAAAGAAAAAAGTCTAAACTGAAACACGAGCATCGTCTTTTAAGACGATTTATAAATTTTTATAAATAGTATATATAATGGAAAACTATCTTGAAAAGGAAAAAGAGTAACCACTTCTTTTTTCATCCGTTTTTAAATATCCAATTACATTGTTAAAATTTTTGACTTTCAGAAGTCTATTTTAAATTTTAAAATATGAAAGATCTCTTTTATAGCAAAATTTATAAAGGTTATACGCTGTTGAAACTTATGTTATGAAGAATAAAGTAAGCTTTTAAAATGCGTTCCTATTTTAACTGACATTTGATATCCTTTTATCATACAATTTCGACCCCATGTTTTCCAATCACTGTATCGTTTGAGCTTAAAATAGATGTATGAGGCAAAGATGTTTATTTTGAGTGAACTTATTAAAGCTACATTATTTGTAAAAGAAGGAATAAGGCTACGATGGTTAAAAAAAAAAATGTGTACAGGGTGATTATAATTAAAGTTAGGATTTCAAAACGCTATAATTTAAAAACTATCCATCAGAGCGTTTTGATATTTTACCAGAGCAATCGTGAGGCAATGAAATATTGTTTGGGGAAGGAAAAAAGTAGTTCCAACATGTTCCTATAGATGGCGCTGTCAGGGTAATGTTAGGAGAAACGCCTAAATGGACTCATTAAACACAGGAATGTTGTTAGCTACACAATGGAATAGCAGGAAACAATAGACTTTAAGGGTTTACTACAATTTTTTTAGTAATAAGACAAGAATAAGTGTTTACAGCGGAAACAGTCATAGTGAAAAGAGAAAAACAGGAACTTCATGAAACAATTACTTTATGGATAGTTAACGGCACATTTTGGAACTACTTTTTTTTCTTTTCTCAAACAAAATTTCATTCCCCCACGTTTGCTTTGGTAAGATATCAAATCGGTCCGATGCAATTTTTAAATTATAGAAATCGCTTTAATTATAATTAACCTGTATATAACTACTTGGGAAAGATTTTTGTACATAATTTTTGTTTTTGTTCCATTGTGTATAATCGAACAAAGCTTGATATGTAAGTCCATTATGAAATATTACGCTGATTTAATTTAGATGCATATCGGCTGATAGGTGGTGTTGCTGTACTATAATTTCCCCAAAGAACGGAAATGTTGTACGTCACATCCTATTGTATATAATGACAAACAACTTGGTATAAGAGAGAACCATTAAAACACACTATGCTGATTCAATTTTGGTAAATATCAGCCGATAAATGGCGCTGCTATGCTATACATTATCCCGTGAACAGAAAGGCTACATCTCAGATTCTATCATATATAATTGCACAAAACTTGGTATATGAGAGGGTCATTATGAATCACTATATTGATTCAATTTGAGTGAAAAGTGGTGCCCCTGCGATGTGATTTACTATAATATATATGAATAGGAAGGCTATATCTCATCTTTTACGGCATATAAATGTATCAAACTTGATATGTAAGAAAACCATTATAAAAATGAAAGTGTATTTTGTTTGGGTGTATATTGGCTGGCAGATTCGGATCCGTAGGTGGTGCTGCTTTTACACACCTTCTGTGATTTTCCACATAACTACATCTCATTATTTTTTAATTAAAATTGCACCAATTTCCATATCTAAAATTTTTATTTTGGGAAGCTACATTAAACTTTTGTGCATGTTAAACTGTAAATGGAGCTTTTATAGCGAATTATGTAAAAGAATGTTCTGTAATGGCCCCATTATACTTATTTCTTTTTATACTTGTGTAAATTATTAAAAAAAAAAGTTATTTTTTTACTCTAACTGTTGAAGTTTTTTGCAATTTAAAGTAAATCATAATGAAAGGTTTTGCATAGCTTATCTTCATTCTGAAAATTTCTACCATGTTATTCAACAAACTGAAAAACTCTGAAACTTACAATTTAAATAAAAAAAAATGTTTATTTTAGAAAAGTTTTAATATAAAATTTAAATAGATCATAATTTGAAAACTTATTGCCATAGTTATTTTTTCAGTATTTCCTTGTAATATATTTTATTGTATAACAATATTATGGCTTAATATACATTTGCAAAGCAACAGACGTGCCTATGAAAACTGTTGCTTGACTTAATACTTAAATAACACATTTTAAAGCGAAAATCCGTAACCTGTAAAAAAAAAAAAAAAAAAAAAAAAAAATCACAGTATATCGTATATTCGTCATTTCTACAAAATAAATTCTGCTTTAAGCGAGGAAATGAAAAAGTCAAATATCCAAGAAATTCTCCTCAACCATTTTTCTTATTTCTTTTCTTCCATGAACACAAAAAAAATGCCTTTCTTCAAAAAGTACTTAAATCCAGATCCGGAGAGCAGAAGGCTATAAATTTTATGCCAGAGTTCATATCTTACTAGAAATTGAGATGCATTTCTAGATGAGAAATTCTTGTGTAATTTTTGAATATTTCTCCATGAATCTATGCTAATAAGATTTTGACATATACTGTAACAAAATATTAGTAATTTTTATGGTTTTCAGTACATTTTTACTTCCATTACGCGACTACCGTAGAAAATGGATGTATTGAATTCGGTCCAAAAATTCGATATCGAGACCTGATTTACCTGATTTACACGTTTTAAGGTCTCCTGAGTCCAGAAAAGTAGTTTCTGGCAATTTGTCCGTGTATGTGTGTGTGTATGTATGCATGTGCGGAATTTTTCTGGCTATCATATCTCCGAAACAAATGAAGATAGAACTACGAAACTTCAGAACTGATACAGGTCTGCTGTACAGATAAATTTTCCAAATTTTGGTGATACTTGAAAAATAGGAAATGGGTCATTTGGAAGCGGAAGTGGGACCGTAAATCCGTATCTCAAAAACAGCTCTAACGATTTTCTTCACATTTGCTGTATAGATGTCCGTTTGAATGATATAGTTGGTTAGTTCAGGAAAATTGATAGGCGTTCTGTACAAATAGCTCAATTTCAGTTCTCGCAGGTGCGTTCCTTTAACAACGGTTGTACGAATTTTTTTCAAACTTGTCATATTAACTCCCCTTTAAATATCCTTTTGTATGTAATTATTGTTTTCCGAACAATAATTGAGTATACCAAGTTTTGGTGAAAGCTGGTATTTCAAAAACGGCTCTAACGATTTTCTTGAAAATTGTTACATAAGTCAATTTTAGATATATTTTCTTAAGTATTACATGGTTATTACAGAAAAATTAACAGTCATCCTGCTTAGGTAGGTTAATTTAAGGTCTCGAAAATCGGTGTTTCAAAAAATAACTCTAACATTTTTTTTCTTCTTATTTTTTAACTTGCTATGTAAACTTTGTTTTATATGTCTTTACGCGTGTATTAAGTTTCTCAAACCCGAAAAATTTTAGGTATCTACTTCGGTAGATCTATTTTATGTCTTCTGATCATATTATCCCCCCCCCCCCCCCATCCAAAAAAAAAAAAAAAAATGCATTTTACCTGTAATAGTGGGTAATGGAAGTCGTGTAGTTGTTTCATACCGGTTTTTTTTTTTCATAGGTGTACAGTGTCGTTTCTTATCGCAAAATTAATCACTATTGAAATTCTAACTCAAATATAATTACATAGTATAATGATGTTGGTAGAAAATAATTATACACACTCTTTGCCTTTAAAAATAAAGAAAGAAAAAACATTTAAATTTTAAGTTAAACTTTTTTTAATTGGTGCTGCAAATTAATAAAAAACATAATGCTGCTATGACTATCACAAAAGTTTCTTCTGTATATTTTATATAACAGCGGCATCTATCGATTAACATGAACAAATATTTAATTCTAGCTTCTCACAATAAAGACTTACCATATGCAGCTTGGTGCAATTTTAACTCACAAATACTGATATGTAGCCACATCGAAATTCACAGAAGTGAATAATAGTAGCAACCCCTATCGGACGATATACATCGAAATTACATCAGCATTCATTTTCATAACGACCGTTACACACATCAAGTTTTGTGTATTTATACGTTATAGATGTTAATATATAGCACTTCTGCATATTCAAGAACTTGCAGCATAACAAAGACAGCTGTCGGCCGATATGCACCCAAATTGAACCACCATATTATTTCATATTGCCCTTCTCGCATATTAACTTTCGTGCAATTATACACAACAGAAACTGAGATATATCATTTCTGTAAATGGATGAAATCAAAACATAGTACTACTATGTGTCAATCGGTAAGGAAATGAATTGAATCTGCAAAATAGTTTCATAATGTCTCCTCTCACATATCACCTTTTTTGTGAAATTATATACAATGAAAGCTGAGGTATATCTTTCCTTAAATAAGAGAAATTATAGAATAGCAGTGCCATTTTTTAGTTGATTTGAAACAAAAGTTGACAGGTATCAATTTATGTAAATTGCAACTAAATATAACCTTTTCTTAAACAATGTTGAAATCGTCTTCAGGATATCTCAAAACGTGTAAATTCATCGAAAATAGGTAGTTGTAAAGTATGAATATTGAAGAAATTAAAAATATATGGATACTAAATAAATCTCAACTTTAGTTTATTCATGCGATGTACAGGAAAAATAGAAAAATCTAGTGGATTTGCAAATTAGGATCCTCAACGTTGTATTTGTATTGTACGTTAATCAGCATTTCCTTTTTATGTATTCCATAATCTCTCTCTACCTACAATCAAAAGATTAATTCGTTTAATAACGAGAGAAATTCTGTAGAATTACAAACTATTTGTTAATTCTATGACCAACATATTATAAAGACACTATATGCTTCTAAGTATCTATGTTAATATTTTTAGATTGAATGCAGTATGACAATCTTAAAATGTATTTAAATGAAAATGATTCTATAGACCGTAATATATTCAAATTATTTTGTGACTAGTCACGCGATTTTTAAACACTTGTAAGGTCTGAACGCTTGCCTCGGCTATCTCAGACCCCATCTTAAACTTAATTTAAGAAATTGACTCTAAGCCCCGTAAAATGGAGAGGCGATTCCTACCGCTCCACAACGTACCACTCTAGAAATATATATGACTACGGAGATCTAAATCCCTCTTGAAAAGAACTATCTCTTAATATCTACTCCACCAACATAACAACCTCGTAATCACTTCTCCATCAGCACAACAATCTCGCAATATCTCCACCATCAACACAACTCTTACTACACTTCACTTATTTATCTATCTTGAGCCGACAACCTTCATCACTTCAATTCACCAACTTCCATACTAATCATATTCACACACCTTACGCAAACTGCGTAAGTTCTACTTTTCTTTTAGCGGCTCCATGCCAGCGTAAACTCATCCCAAATCTGATCTAATGCGTCACTCTGTGATAGACCCAGACTCGAATTTTCAACCTCCGATTCTTTCACTTTTCACCACTGGCTACATTCTTTTGTCGCAACTCGACGCTACGTTACGATTTTACTTTTCATACCGCTAACCTGCAGTGACACCTTTTTGACTCAAACTCTTTTAACTCTACACACTGTATACACCAAAAACTATATGGCTAAATTCCATGATACGCATAAACTTTTTCCCAAACTTTACGACATTTGGATGATTTTTGTGTCCAGTATCACTATTCGTATTTACATAGAGACAAACATACAGCCACAAAATTTTCGTGTCTAAATAGGGATGATCCCTTTGTTGAATATTTGCTTTCTGGTCAAATGCAAATATAACACGCTGCTAAAAATTACATATCCAGCTGTTACCATGTTTACATTATAACGTATAACGTACGAATTCTTACACAACATAAGAATACTTTCAGGCATAATGTATGAAATCTTTTGAGTCAAGATTTTTGAAAGGTACTCAAAGATATTTCATAACGTATAGCGGAAATCTTTTCAGAAGCCCTGTAATCTATATGTTTACACTATGAATATCATCATTCTTTTATAACGACGTTTTTAATTATCTGTAAAATTTATGCTAATTTTATTACGTTGAAAGTAATGTAATGGTATTAAAATACTTTTTAAAGAAATGCTATTCATATAGAGAGTAATTATTGAAATTATTTTGCGAATCTCTGTACAGGAGTCGCGATATTTTCATGTAACTCATAAATATTCGCCCGTTATCGCATGTTAATCGGCTGATTTTATCATTTTTAAAGAGGTACATGCAAATGAATAGTAATGCCTACAAACATATAGACACCAAAAACTATGAGTTTCAGTTCTAAGGCCTCTTATTAAAAATTGATTGCTGTATTGAATATGAGTATAATGCTACCGAAAATATCCACATAGTAGTTTATTAGCATTATGTTATATGCTACGTAATTATTTTGTGTATCCTTGTATACTATTTATTTACAACATTGCTCACTACTTTCCGCAAAAAATATACTTTTCAGTACCTTAATAATGCCTCTTGATTTTATTTCAGTGTAATAATGTTAAAATACGCTGAAATGAAACGGCATCCATAGGCTGTAATGCATCAAGAATTTTTTGTGCGTCGTTGCACAAGAGCCCCCATAGCTACAGCTTTATACAATTAATTCCATCTACATCGAGAAAACATTCTGTAACAGACATCTAGAATCTAAATTGTAGCTCCAGAAAAAATTGTTTCATGCCATTCTTATAAATTCTAGTTCCCTTATAAAGCGAGATCTAGAAACCCTTATTACTAGAATTCTAGAGCATCTGCCTATATTATCCAGGTCAAACTTATTTAAAAATCTCTGCAAGTAAATGCGAACACAAGATGGAAGTTCTAGTAACTATAATCTTGGTTTATGACCGAATTCTAGAAAATTAGACCGAATTCTAGCAGTTCTTAAGGAATTTATGGTATTCACAGTATGCATAGTATTGTTTCGCCGTCTAGAAATGTATAGACTAGAAATTCTCGACCATTTGTCGATTCACGTTATTTGTTTACCGTATACGCATAACTCGGAAATCTATATTTCTAGTTTGAGGATTTAGAAAATGACCACTTATTCGTTCTGGATGAATGCGGTGTACTTTTTTCTCAGTGTAACTCATACATATATACATATATACATAATATTTAAAGCAAGTCAGATAACTTTTATGACTGATATTAGGAGCATGTGGATAGACAAATAGGCATATATACAGACACAAAGTACTTTGGGTCTTTACAGGTTTGCCTATCCCTCGCTGAATATTTGCTTTCTTTACCTAATATGAGTAGAACTCTAGGAAAACTATACATCCAATATTTACAAAGTATCATACACAACGTATCGATATTGTTTTCTGTAGCTCTATAAGCTAATTATTAATTCTATACACACCATTTTCTACAGACGCTTTACTATATCTTAATATATCTTATACTATATCTTATATATCTTAATAATACATGACAATTTAATTATGTTGAATGCATGTAACAGTATTAAAATGAATTTAAATAATCTGGTTTGTCACTCACACGACTTTTACTTACACTGTTAAAAAAATGCAACTTTGCTGCCAGACATTCTCTGTAATTTGAGAAAAACGTCGTAAATAACGGAAAAAATCCGTTGACAAAAGTGTTTTTCTGTAATTACAGAGAATTTCTAGCAACAAAGTTGCATTTTTTTAAAAATGTGTCTTGCATTTCAATAAAACAAAGACAGATTATAAATTAAGATGTAAGATAATATCTGCTGTATATAAAGGTACTTTAAAATTGTTAAAAACAGTTTTAGAAACAACTTTATTATACATATATATTTCTGAGTGGGGAGACATCATTTATAAAAATTTAAAGCCGTAATTAAATTTAGAAATTTATTTTAAATTACAGAGACAAATTTTACCCACAACATTCCTTGAAATTTACCCCTTTTGATCAAAATCTTCAAATGACAAGGAAATATTTAAGTAATTAGTATTTGGTTTGTTTTGGTAATGAAATATTTAAATAGATTGTAAAAGGTTTTCTCTGAAAGCAAAGTTTAAAATAAATTATATATATGTGTCTGTGAAACGTAGAATAATTCGACATTGATTTTACGAAAAGATAAATTTGTTTTACATGGATGTATTATAAATTATGAGCGATTTTTTTTTTTTTTTTTTTTTTTTTTTTTTTAAACAAAGAAACCAAAAAAGAAAACAAGTTTATCAAATATTTAAATGCATAAAAGTCGTAAAATGGAAAAATAAAGAGTTTATTTTATTAAATCAATTTCTTATATATAAAAATAGGGATTTTAAAAATCATTTCAAGTAAGTCCAGACTATTTTCACTTGATGTATACTTAAATTTTAAACTACACTGTTAAACAAAAAGTCCTGTTTGCTGCCAGAAATTTTCTGTAATTTAGAAAATTACGTTCTATCAGCGTAATTTTTCTGTTGATTGAACGTATTTTTCTGACTTACAGAAGATTTCTGGCAGCAAACAGGACTTTTTTTATGACAGTATACACTGTAAAAAAAAAAAAAAAAAAAATCATGTAAGATTACGGGGAAAACCCGGCAGTAGAGATTCCAGACAAAGCCCGTAAAAAAAAAAAAAAAAAAAAAAAAAAAAGTTTAGACAGTAATTAAGTATATAATGACCTTAAATTTTGTTCCATGCCAATAAAAAACATGCCCGTATTTTTTTTTTTTTTTTTTACGGGCTTTCTCTGGAATCTCTGCTGCCGGATTTTTCCCGTAATCTTACGGATTTTTTTTTCACTGTGTAGTTCCATATAGAAAAAAAAAAGCTTGGATGTATGTAAATTGGAATGAAAACATTGCTTGCCACATATATAATACCTGAAAGTTAAAATGCGGAAATGTTTCTTAACAGAATGTTTCGTAAAGTAATTTTAGAGTAAGCAATTTCTAAACTGTTGTTTGTGCTTGGTAGAAAAAATTTAGAAAATGTGTATTTCTTTTGAGATAACGTCTGAGACTTTGTTTAGTCTTCCATTCTACAACTTAAAAATATTGTTGTAGGTGGATTTATGTTTGTACACAAAAGCCATGACAACATATTCCCGCATTTAATTTTTAAGTCAAAAGATTTACCAATGTGCGAAAAAACGTCAAGTAAACATTTAGTGTTTTGAATTCACCACTACATTAAAAAAAAAAAAAAAAAAAAAAAAAAAACTATTGCGTCGTAAAGAAAATAATTTCATTTTTTTAGTGTAGAAATAAATTTGATTTTTTTTCTACCAAAAATTGTAGTGTAGTCAGTCAACTATCTTTCATTTTGTTCGATGATCTTCTGCCGTCTTTCTAGTAATTTCATGGTTCCGCTCTCATAGACGTTTTGGCCCTTATCAGCAAACAACTCAATTGAGGGCGATTCAAGGTCTTTGTTATTACTGAATATTTACCGTTTATCGAGTTTTGTAAATTTTGAAATAAATGATAATCCGATGATACGAAGTCGGGACTATATAGGGGATGCGGCATCACTTCCCAATTAAACTCTAATTAAAAAAAAAAAAAAAAAAAAAAAAAAATCAAGAGAAATCCAACATTATATATACATGATATTATTAACATTATTTAATTAATGGAAGTCTTTTACAATTCTTAACATGACGAGAAAAACTGTTGCGAAAAGATAATTACTCTTTCATACTCGTTGGTAAACTAAGCACTATCGTGGGTTTGGTCTTTAAATACTTATTTTTAGCTATAACTATTCATAAGGAGGCTTTTAGAGGTTCTATGAGGTTCCATATGAGGTTACATATGAAGTTTCCATATGGAAGAAGTTTTATGGTTTATGAGGTTTCATAATGAGGCTTTTAACGGTTTATTTGTGTTTATGTCTGTTATAAGCATAATCTAAAATCAAATAATTGCAGAAAATTTAAATTGTGTGCTTTTAAGATTATGAGAAAATGCATTATCTTTATTATTATTATTATTTTGTTAAGCAGACGAAGAAAATATTTATCTGTAATATGCAGAAACCTTCTTATATTATAGTATAATTTAGAGTTAAGATTACTATTTTTTACTACTTATTCTATCACTGTTAAATTAAATGTTCCAAACAATTATAATAATAGAAAAAGATATAACCTAACGAAATCGACAGTGGAAAATGTGATATTTTTAAATGTTCTTTGCATGCCAGAAGTTCCAGACAATTTCCTCCAGCGTTTTATTACGTTCCGAACACTATAGTGAGGAAAATATTGCAATCATGTCAAAAATCCGAATTTGAGACTTTGATGTTTCTATATGTTTCGAGGTCCCCTGAGTCCGTTTTCACTATTTTTACGATGATATATGTATGTGTGTGTGCATATATGTGTGTATGTATGTGTGTGTGCATGTCTGTGAGTGAACACGCTAGCGTCTAAACGCTTTGTTCGAATAAGCTGAAAGTTTGTACGTATATTGTAAGTCACCATAGTACGATTCCTATTGATTTTGGTGAATCTAGCACTTATAGTTTTTTTACAGGGACACCAGGGAAAATTCTTTATCCTTAAGGCCTATGGGGCCAAAATTTTAAAAGTGTGATAGCGTATAAACGCCTTATTAAACTGAGCAAAAATTTTTAACACATATTATAGATCACAGTTGCACCAACACACTTACAGATTTTTTACAGGGACACAAAG
This sequence comes from Salticus scenicus, assembly GCA_963930645.1. Classification (NCBI taxonomy): domain Eukaryota; kingdom Metazoa; phylum Arthropoda; class Arachnida; order Araneae; family Salticidae; genus Salticus; species Salticus scenicus. The sequence continues at coordinate 64,404,709 of OZ005652.1, forward strand.
AAAAATTCTTTATCATTATGGCCTATGGGACCAAATTTTTAAAAGTGCGATAGCATCTAAACGCCTTATTCAATTGAGCTGAAAATTTATATGAATATTATAAATCAATGCTGTACTAACTATAAGCATTTTGGTGAATCTAGCATTTATAGGTTTTCACAGGGTCACAACGAAAAATTCTTTATCATTATGATCTATGGGCTCAAAGTTCAGTAGCGTTAAATAAAACATCGTGTAACATTTGGAGAAAAATACTCAAACACTCTATTATGGTTTTCTCTCTTTTGTTTGTTTAAAAACTCCTCTTTCTTTACTTTCTCTACAAAACTGTTAATTACTTAATGTTCGGAAAGTCGAGTGGAGTCACTTAAGATTTTTACTTTTAGAAAATTGAAAAGAAGTAAGGGGAATAATAAATAATCAATAAGAATAAATAAAAATAAAATAAAAATCTAATAAATTGTCCACCCACTGTAAACCTGAACAAGTCTTTACGTTAAGATATCTGTAAAATTACTGACATTGAAAAATAATGATTTGTTAAAATAAATCCTCGAAATTTTGTGTTCTACTGCAATATTGAAAACTATGAAAACACTAGAAACGTTAGATAATCTCAGAGATGCGACAGATACTTAGTACGCGTGCTAAGTGGACAAACGCTTGTCCAGATTCTCTGTTGGTAAAGTAACCCGTTTTACAATATGGTTGGCGTTAATCGCGTTTTGGTGATTTATCAGTATCATATTTTAAAGATATTCTTTAAAGTGAAGGAAATTTTTTTAAAGATATATTATGCATAAGTTACTATAGTTTTATTATTATTATTATTTTAATTAAGATTACATCTCTATATTCATAGAAACAATTTACATTATCTATCATACTGCATCTCAGAAATTCTATATTGTAATACTCTTTAGTTTTTAATAATACACCATGGAACTGTAGTCTAAAAATATATATTTACATAAATTGATAATAAAAAAATATTTTTATTCATTTGTTATTATTATTTATTTTATTAAATTTGTCCTCGCAATTAATGGAAAGAAAATTCATCGGTATTAAGATTAATTAGAAAAAAAATTGTAAATTTAACATATGATTTGACAATTTTATTTGAAGGATGAACATTTAGTTTTATGATTAATTTTATGTATTGTAACAACTTAAAAATTTGCAGATTCTCAGCGCATTAAATATTTTAAAAAATGTTTTAGCTGACTTCCAAAATATTTTTCAGGTTTTCAAATGTTTTTGAGACTGTAACGCCAACTTTTCTTCTAAAGCTGATAGACGAGATATATTAGGTTTGATTCCAGGTCGCGCTCATCGGGCTAGCTTTTCGAAGTTTTCCGCGGTTTTCTTCGTGACTAGACGGGGTAGGACCTCTTATAACCCCTCCCCCCCTCCCTTCCCTCTTGGAGTTTACCCACCCCATACCTCGACCTTTCATGTAAGCAACTGGCATTAATACCAACATCAACAGGTTTTTCTTAAAATAATTCAGGAAAATTGAAAAGTTAGTTTACTACTAATATTTGTAATTTACTTTAAACACAGACATATTTTACAGTTAAATGCATAATCATTTACAATCTGCATATTATCCAAAATATTTATTTACTTTAAGTTTTATGCATCCTTTTTTTTCCTGTCAAAAGTTTATTTTTCTTCAAATTTAATACAAATAAATAAATTTAGACTTAAGCCCATTTAAGTGACTGAGATCGGCGAAGGGCATATAAGAACTATGCTAAGATGCGTACAAAAATTAAAAACCCTTCTATGATAAAGATGAATACACAGTAATTATATAAAAGCACCATAGATCTGGCGTTTAAAAGTAATTGGTATAAAACTTTGAATAAACACATAAAATACAAGAAGTTACAACAATTGTTTCGGATCGAAAGAAAACACGACCCTTCATCAGACGAATAAAGTGGGCACGAGTGCGGTAACCATACAATACAAGAACTCTCAACAATTGTTCTGGGTCGAAAGAAAACACGACCTTTCATCAGGTGAATAAAGTAAGTACGAGTGCCACTTTGTTTGCAGGACTCGTGCCTACTTTACTCGTCTGATGAAGGGTCGTGTTTTATTTCGACCTGAACGTTGCGATTTTTTTTTTCTTTTTGTATTTTATGGTGTTTATTCAAAGTTTTGTACCAATGAATACAGGGTGTTTAAAAAACAAAAACAGAGAATTTTTTTTTTTTTTTTTTTTTTTTTTTTTGTAGGTACGACAGTTTTAAGGCTTTCATTCAGCCATCCCTTCTTCAGAAAGAAACTAATAACAGAAAACGACGAGCTTTACAGAACGTCTTTTCACACTATGGAAGAAAAAAAAAGAAAAGAAAAGAAAAGAAAGAAATAAACACTTATAATTTTGTAGCATAAAATTCTAGCAATACAGGTACTAGTGATATTTAATGTAAATTTACAACAATGCTCTTTTTAGCTAGCGAAAGTTTTTGAAAAAGTCTGAACGAGAATCGAACCCGTAACACTCGCGTTGCAAACTAGCGTTTTATTATCATACCACCAATAAATGCTAAGCAAGTTACTGATTAGTAAAATCGTGTGACATTTAACTTTTTTGAAATTTGCATATTAAATGAATTTACTCCTATTAATGTCTCGATTTCTTCAGAAAATAAAGTAATAAATAAACATGTTTTATGTTTTCTTAAATTAATAAATAAAAAAAAATACGAATTTTAATATTTTTAACCTTGTATATGCATCCCCCCCCCCCTTTTTACTTCCTTATACAAAGTATAAGGAAGTATAGTAATCCCGATTTGCGAAATGGATTTTGTATTTCACATTGCTCGAAAACGAATGATCGCTGAATGTTGCCAATTTATACGTGTGACTGTCATGATGTATAGTTGTACACCTGCAAGTGTCGTCTGAACGCGAGCTCTCGTTTTAGAGATATAAGCGGTTTTACACGATTTTTCGTGACGTCTGTATGTGTGTGTGTGTGTGTGTCTGTGTGTGTGTGTGTGTGTATGTCGCATAACTCAATAACGTTGGACGTAGAAAGTTGCGAATTGGTACATAGGTTTGTTATAACATCTAGTTGTGCACCTCCCTTTTTGGACTTTGTATGATTTTTTGTTATGGAGATATTTAGGAAAATTAGGTTCATAATGACAAAAATACATAGGTTTTGGCCATAATGTATCAAAAAACGGTAATAACTCAAAAACGGTTGAACGTAGAAAGTTGCGAATTGGTACATAGGTTTGTCATAACATATAGTTCTGCACCTCCCTTTTTGGACTTTGTATGATTTTCCATTTTGGAGATATTTAGGAAAATTAGGTTCATAATGACCAAAAATACATTGGTTTTGGCCATAATGTATCAAAAAACGGTAATAACTCAAAAACGGTTTGGACAAATCTTGCAATTTAACTGACTTCCCGACTAGCTAGACATTTGAAACTTTCAGAAAAGCTCAGAACACGTTGACAATGCGTTTTTTTTATATTTTTGGCCAACTGTTTCCGATTCCTGTTGCCTTCGGCAGCGTTACCAGTACAAATCTTGCAATCGATTTTTAACTAACTTCCCGACTAGCTAGACATTTAAAACTTCCAGAAAAGCTCAGAACACGGTGACAATGCATTTTTTAAATATTTTTAGCCAATTGCTTCGTGTCACTGCTGCCTTCAGCAGCGTTTATATGATTCAACAGAAAAATTATTTAACTAACTTCCCGACTAGTTAGAGATTTGAAACTTCCGGAATAGTTCAGAAACACGGTGAAAATGCATTTTTTAAACACTTTTATCCAATTGTTTCGGATCCGAAGTCCCCCCCCAAGGCACAACTTTAACATGTTCCCACAACTTTGACATGAGTCCCCCCCAAGATACAACGTTGACATGAATCCCCCCCAAGGCACAACTTTGACATGAGTCCCCCCCAAGGCACAACTTTGACATGAGTCCCTTCCCCAAGGCACAACTTTGACATGAGTCCCCCCAAGGCACAACTTTGACATGAGTCCCCCCAAACCACATGAGTCCCCCCCAAGGTACAACTTTGACATGAGTCCCCCCAAGGCACAACTTTGACGTGAGTCCCGCCAAGGCGCAACTTTGAAATGAGTCCCCTCAAGGCCCAACTTTGACATGAGTCCCCCCAAGGCCCAACTTTGACATGAGTCCCCCCCCAAGGTACAACTTTGACATGAGTCCCCCCAAGGCACAACTTTGACATGAGTCCCCCCCCCCCCCAAGGCACAACTTTAAAATGAGTCCCCTCAAGGCACAATTTTATTTTTTTTTTTTTTTTTTTTTTTTACGTATGCATGCATTTTTTAAAAAATACTTTTAGCCAACTGTTTCGGGTCCAGTGACAATATTTTTTAACATTATGTATACTTCTAAAAGTGTATAAGGAAGTCATGTGGTGCCCACATCAAATTTTTTTTTTTTGTATTTCGTGTCTTTGAATGAATATAAGAAAAAACTATGAAACCTAAAAAAAAAAAAAAAAAAAAAAAAAAAAGTAGAGGTATAAACACTTATAAGTTTAACAACATAAAATTCTAACAATTTAGGTACTAGTGATTTTTAACGCAAATTTACAAATTTCTGAAAATGACTAAAACGAGAATCGAACCCGTAATATCCACATTGCAAACGAGCGTTTTATCTTCCCATCACGAGTGAATGCTAAGCAAGTTACTGATTATTAAAACCATATGACAACTAACTTAAAAAAAAAAAAAAAAAAAAAAAAAAAAACTTGCATATGTTAATTTTATGAAGGATGGTTGGTTGGTTGTATCATTTAAGGCTGATTGACTACATTAGGGTCCTAGGCTGTCAAGGATCGCTAGAAAGAACTAGCACTGAGCATGCGTTCTAAGTACCTGTCGCATCTCTGAGATTATCCGTGAGATTAACCAGGGTTTCTAGAAAAAACGCTATGTCGCCTATTGAGCACTGGCAGTTATAGACGCCTGTTTATGTCAAGGTTCAACTGAATGTAATATTTTACGACATTTTGTGTTACATTTTTTTCCTCTAGAGCTGTTACAAATAATTTTTTTATATACATTTTTATATACAAAACTCGTAACAAACCTAAAAATAAATAAATAAATAATAATAATAATAATAATAAATTAAATTAAATTAAATAATAATAATAATAAATAAAATGAAATAAAAGAGGCATAAAATTGTAAAAAAATAGAGGTTGAAAATTTTACAAATGCAGCATTTTCTTTTTATGAAAACAGAAGAAAGTAAAGAAAGAAAGAAAAAAAAAACTTTGTCATGTTGTCTGTAAAAATAATGATTCAAATAAATAATAATTTTAACAACAATAATAATATATAAAATTCTAAGTGATCGCTTCTTATTTAAAGACTCTGAATGATAATTCTATCATTCTTGAAAAACATACTCTCTTTCAAATGATGAAATGTAAAAAGCCAATGGACCAAGAAAATATTTCGATCATAGATTTTTTTCCCCATTTTCCTCTCTTCTTTATTTCTCCTGGTTTTTGGAGCATAAAATATACCTTTATTCAGAGAGTACTTATATCCAGATTCCAGAATCACGAGGATATAAGTTTTATGGAGAGTTATTATCTTAGATGTAGATCAGATGCATTTTCTAGATGAGAAAATTCTAGCTAATTTCTGAATATTTGCTACATAAAACAAAGACGATAACCATGTGTAATTTGTGGGGTAAAGAATAAGGTTTATGATCTATAAATATTGGGGTTTATTTGCCGGAAGTGTAGTGTTAATGTGTAAAAATTATATCAAATCTTAACGAGATAAGAAGAAGAAGAAAAAAAAAAAAAAACTTTTAGTTATAAAATTTTTTGTTTGTAGCTAAAAGCAATTCTTTTATCGTCAAGAAAAGGAAATTTCAATTTTTTTTTTTTTTTTTTTTTTTTTTTTTTAATTCAACTAATTTTTATTATCATCGCAGTTATCTTAATTGAAAGTATTTATGTATTAGTCCATCGACAATAAAGTTATACACATTTTCATAAAATATTTTATCCCTGGTTTACGAGCATTAAGATTGATTTTCCGTGTTTGAACGATTAAAAAGTTTTCAAACGCATTCAAAGTGTTAAAAAAGTTATCAAGCATGATTAATAAGTACAAAACCTTGAATAAACACCATAAAATGAAAGAACATGCAACAATTGTTTCAAGTAGAAACAAGACATGACTCTTCGTCTAGCGAACAAAATAGGCACGAATGCTGCAAACAAGGTGGCAACACACAAAACCGATTTCAGTGAAGAACAAAAATAAAAAAATTCAAATGCAACTATAAATATTGGTGTGATCAGAACTATAAAAGTGAAAAATGAAAAGAAATGAATAAATAAAATTAAGAAAAAAAAAAAATCAAAACTAAACGAAAATCGAAGTTATGTGAGCAATTTACAAGCATCAGACACGATTGGAGGGGAAGAAATGTCGGTAACAAGATTTTCCGAATTTTTAATTATGTAACAAGCCTGATGGATATCCAAAAAGGAAGAGGAGATAGGCGACGAAGTTATGTTAGTGTTAAAAAAAAATCAAAACAATGACCATGAGCCCAGCAGGGGATAGCAGAAGAAGATTTAGAAACTTTTTCATTGCGAATAGGCTTATGAAATTTCGGAAAAGCATAAAAACGAGCATAGTTAACAATGCAAGACATCATTCTAAACCCATAATGATTCCTTCCTATGCTAACTGTGCTCGTTTCTATGCTTTTCCAAAAAATTCCAAGACCACTCTCTGCTTCCGGTTTATTGCGTCTAATATTGTTACGGCTTTTTATAACTCTCATGACTTTGTAGACAAACTTAAATTCATCTCTCCCTCCAACTACACTATGATGTTAAATCTCTTTTACTAATGTTCCTATTCACGGTGTTCTGGTTTGTTTGGAGAGAAGATTCCGTGAATTCCATTATTCTGCTTTTGCAATTGAGGAACTTGTGAAATTAGTACATTTTTGTATTAGTCAAACTGCCTTTATTTTTAATGGCACTTATTATTCATAAAATAAGGTCATAACAATGGGTCATCTCCTTTTTCCTATGCTTTGCAACATTTATGTCCACTATTTTGTTGAAAAACTCCTCGTTGTACATAAATTGCCTCACTGGTTTACGGATGTTGATAATACTTTCGTTCTTTTACTCTTTGATTCTCTTGTGGATTTTTCCAGTTAATTTTTTCTTTGGTCAGTTCGATGGCCCTTGCGTTCTATTCACTTTAGAGCTTGATAAAAGATTTCTCCTTGCTTTTCCTTGACCTTTTTATGTCTAAAGACAAGGATTGGTTCTCAACCACTGTCTTTAGAAAACCATTCTCTGTCTCTCTTCCGCCGCATACTCTGTCTAACAACACCCATCAACAGAAAATGTCTACATTCTATACTTAGGTTTTTCGTGCCTTACACATTTGTTCTGATCCATGTAGTCTTTCGAAAGAAATTAATTATTTAAAATCTCTTGCTCGTATAATCCCACTATAAACGTTAAAGCTGTATATAAATTCAAGAATCCTAAACATTCTGCTCCCAAAACGAACGAGTCTCATTCCAGTTGTTTTAAATATGACTAATTTTCTTTTTTTGCCCCATTTTCTTTTCTTTTGAAAAAAAAAAAAAAAAACTCGTTTATTGAAAAATTAGTTTTAGAACGAGTCAAGATTTACGTAGAAATTGCTTTTTAAAAAGTCTGATTTATTGTTAAAAGGCTTATTGTAATTCTCTTTCATTATAATCGTAACATGGATTTAGTATGCATTTTCCATGAAACATAAGTACTAAGAATTTTTCTCTACGCAAAGTTTTTTTTTTTTTAATCTTTTAACTTTATAAAAATTTCTGAAGCGAATAATAATAATAATAATAAATCTATTTTTGATTTTTTTTTTTTTTTTTTTTAATGTAATGATTTAATTAGGGACAAGATTTAACAAGGAATTATTTGATAAAAAGTTTAGTTTAATGTTAGAAAGCCGTTTTATTAGAAACATAATTTGGTTTTAGCAAGTATTTTCCATGAAACGCATTGGATTTTTTTCTCTGCAGAGCTTTTTTTTTTTAATTATTTTTTTCTCTTTGTTAGAAATTATTTTAAAATATTTTCGATCTTCCCCCAAACCCCCGCCCTCTAATCCTTCATTTTATTCTAAAATAGGATAAATAATTAATAAGGATTGGAAAACGGTACTCCTTTCATCCTATTGGACTCTATTCTTTTGCTGAATCGAAAAGTTAATGATTATGCGAAATAGAGAAATGTCTAATTGTCCTTCGATAAATTTGCAATATCCATCTAAATGCGGAACTCTCAACTGTCTTTACTTTATGGTGCAAAATGGAGTGAATTTTTCGAAGTTTGTTACAAATTAGAATTTTTACTATAATTACACGTTCTGAAGATATGAAAAAAAAATAAGGTTTAAATGATTGAACTGAATGTCTGTGTGCGCATGCCAGTCTGTTATCAGCAGAACTCAATAACAGATATTAGCATAAGTTGAAATTCTATATTCTTGTCATAGGAATTGTTTAAAAAAAAAAAAAAAAAAAAAACCTCTTAAATTATACAGTTTGTAATTATTTTGCGTAGTTTGCCATGCGATTTTAATCTTTTATTCTTTACTCATGTAAGACCCAACGGTACAGAGTTCCAGAGGAATTATAGAAATAAGCTAAAAAAATTAATAATGGTAGTTAAAGTTCTAAGTTCATGGAAAAATATTTTATTGAAAATGTTAGATAAAGAATTGGGAAGTGCTCGATATCGGATTGCTGATTACATTACACTTTTCACATCTTTACAAGACGGTTGAAGAGAAAAGAATGATTTAATTTTTTAGTCAACTCAAGTGCAGAATTACATACACATTTATTTTATTCGCCACTAGAACATATGAAAAATTAACATTTCGAAGATATGTTACACTACATCTAATTAATAATTTTGAATATTTTCCACAGGAGTGCCACATTACAGTAACCAGATAATTACACCAAAATTTTACCATGAGAATAAAAAGCTTTCAAGAAGAGTAAAGTTAGCTAAAAGAAATTAATGGACAATTGGAAAAATAGCTGAATAATAATTTAATGTACAACCCCCCCCCCCAAAAAAAAAAAAAAATATCTTAAGATTTTCTTCACGATCACCTTTTAACCCCTTAACTGCCCTGGGCGTATATATTTGTCTCGTTATGCCGATGCGTTATCTGTCCCGAGCGTATATATACGTCTTGCCGAAGTACAATTCTTTGTGTTAAGCTGCTACTAATGAAACTAGTCTCACTGCTTTAGAATGTAATTATATGACCATGACATGTTTTCGAAAGATTTACATATTTCAGAGAAAATGGAGAGTGGAAGGAATTGGAAAGGGAATGTTTCAGGAACAATGAACACATAACTACACGTGCGTGTGTGGAAAATGGTGGCACTGGGAACCTAATTTCGTAAGTTTTCGTCTGATGGTAAGGGGTTAAAACTACATGATTAAAAACGCATTGCAGTAGTTAGACTTTGAGTTAAACCATCAAAAGCTATGGCATTTTTCAATAGATGGTCTTGTGGGATATTTTACTTGCAATAAGATTTTCTTTTTCTTTTCTATACTTATTTTGCAAAAGAAAAAAAAAATATTTCTATTAAAAAATTTCTTTCATTTTCTTTCCATTAAAAACATTATGCGTATTTTATATACTTATTTTATAAAGAAGTCGTCAATTTAGAAAATAATCCACATCTCAGTCTGTTACAATATTTTCTTAACATAAAAATGACACACTGGTGACTGTAAATTATTACATCTAGTTTCTATAAAAATAGTTAAGTCTAGCATACTTCACATCTTGATACAAACTGGTGGTGAAGAGTCGTTTTGGTGTTTGGTGCCGGTGTGTATCACGTGATTTATTAAACAGTCGGCGTCGATGTTGTAGTAAACAGCAGATGAGATCGATGTGACCTTATCTGTTTTTTCAATTTAAGAAAGAAAATTTCAGAAACCCAATAAATACCTTACCATTTAAGGAACCCTAACCCTAGACCAGCAACCTGGCTGAACAATATAATAACTAGAAAGCCCCTACGGCTCAATTTAAAGCGCATCTATGCCTTCCTTCAGGATTTATCAAATTCAACAAACTAAATTCCTTCTCTATCTTTCCTTAATTTTTCCTCCTCTCCTACATGGCGAATACTGGTCATGTCTGATGCTACAGAATTCCACTGAAGTGCTCTTTGAAAGCAATCATCCTGCGCATGATGTTGCTAACCAACATTGTTCTTAGGGTGTTTGGGCTTGATATAAAGACTGCGAGAACATTGTATAAAGACTGTGAAATTTGTACATTACCTGAATGAACTTTGTAATTAGACTTCCACTTGGCTCCGGTCCTCTTCACTTTCATGCAACTTTGTCGCCTTTTGTCGCGGGAGAGCTCTGCTCTGGCGACCTTTGTAATTTTATTTATTTATTTTTTTTTTTTTTTGTTGTTGTTGTTATTTGCTATGCAATAAACAACGGGGGAGGCTTAACCTTTGGAGACGGGCTCTTCTGAATCTCCACAGTGGCTTTGGAGCCCCTCTCTAAAGGTTAAAAATGCTCAAAACCACTGCATAGTGGTGAGCGGCTTCTTTCCGTCTTAGAATCTTAGAATCCAATTTATAGGGTGATGATATTTGTCACAGCCGATTCTGAGTTCGAAAAAAAGTAAGGTCTGTATGTTTGTTCACGTTCATACACGCATATATAGACACTCGTGGGTTGTTTTGAATTGAGTATATGTTATATGGATAATTTGAGACAATATTAAATGTGATTATCAGTCTAAGATCTATGTGTCAAACGAGAAGATAAGAGGACGAAATTCCGAATTTTTCTTCCTAGAAATGGATTTTTTTAAAAATCATGTTAGGATACATTCTTCTTCATTAACAGAAGACTGTAAAAATTACAGCACACCTGACAAAACATATAACAAAATATTTTACAATTCCTAAAAAGGCGTCAGAGTGAATAGACGATAGGGTTATGGGCAGATTGTATTATAATTTTACGTATTTTTATTTTTATTTATTCATTCATTCATTTATTTATAAATAAATAAATGAAAATAATTGATTATAATGAGTTATAAGTAATTATAATATAAAAAAGTAACAGTTTTATATATAGAACACAGGGCCTGATAAATTACTGTCTTTCCCTTATTCTCTGATAATATATTTCTGAAAACCATGCATTTTAAAATGAAAATTTTTATAAGCATTATGTCAAATTTAAGTCATTTCAGCATGGCATATTGTACTTTTAAAAGGAACAAGGAAAAAAAAAAACTCAAAGTTCCAAGAAATTAGCTTCTACTATTTTTTTATATTTTCAATTCATTTTCCTTAAACCCCCCTCCCCCCCCCCCAAAAAAAAAAGGCCTTTCTTCAATTTTTATTTAAACTCGTATGAGATAAGAAGTAGTCTATAAATTTCATACGAGAAGTGATCACGAAGAGTTTCCAGATCAAAAATTTATAGTTAATTTTTAAGTAAATTTTCTGTGTAAGTTAACGATATTTTATTATATTTTATTCTAATGATTTATTTTTCACATCAACTTTTTAAATAAATTTAAATGTAGAATTAAGTACTTAAAAAAAAAAAAAATCTTAACCCTTTAATGCTTATTAGTTTCGCATTGAACCAATGACACTTTAAAATTTTTTATGTAACAATTTTTCAATATTTTTGCTTTGTTCTAATCGATTTTTAAGCCTTTTTTTTTTTTCTGTTAGAAAGATAACATCACCACGTAGAAATTAAACAAAGAATGTCTTATATGAAGCGAAATGTAGAAATCATTTTAAATGTTTCGTAAATGCGTGTGCGTAGTTATTGCTTTATTGATGCACTTATATTAATTTTTTCACTTAATGAAAAACTGTGTTTATTAGTTTAACCTGTTTTTTTTTTTTTTTTTTTTTTTTTTTTTTTCCAATTGATAGTGTTCACTTCAAAAGTTATTTATTTATTCATCTAATTATTGTTTGAATCTAATCAGGTTAACAAATAGATGTTAAAAAAATAAAAAAAAATCTCAAAATTTATAAATATGAATTTTTTCCTTTTACATTTTGCCCCATTAGTGTCCGAGCGGTTCTGCGCAGAAACATTGTGACGAAAAGTGCTGGGTTCAATCCCAGATTACGCTCACAAAAATATAAATTCGGAGTTTACAGTGCCTTTCTCCAAAATTCGCGTAAAAACAGTCTAGGACCCCTTTGAAAGACCTCCATGGAGGGTATTCCATCCATAGGCCTTTACCATAGCGTAGTTAATCGACTTTAATCGAACAACCAACCTACCAACCACTTTACATATTTATGATCATCTATATGTTTAACAGCCATTTTTGAAATCCTTTTAGCAATTAAAAAAAAAAAAAAAACTATGGAATACCATTAAAATGTGACAAAATGTTAATTTTAAAACTAGTTTACTCTGGAAATGTGTTTGCGTGAATCATGAAATTATTTTTAATCAAGGGAACTGTATTAGTACTTCGATTCAATAAAGTTTAATTTTCTTGAATTATTACACGACGTGAAGCGCCCTCTTCACTCACCGCCGCCGGAAGCCGAAGCTAATGTTATTCTATGGGAAATTTTTCTTTACAAATAACTTATTAACTAATACATATTTTTAAATTCTGTTTTCACATTCTGGAAATTCCCAGCTATTAAATTGACGGATATTTTTTAAATATTTTTTTTCTTTTTTATATTTTATTTTGAAGCTGCAAAATACGAATTTTCAATATGTGAATTTTTTTTCATTTTGCAATTTCAAAATAAAATATTAAAAATTAAAAAAATACATTTTTACAAAAAAGGTCCGTCAATGTAACAGTTGGGAATTTTCTGAATGTGAAAACAGAATTTAAAAATATGTATTAGTTATTAAGTTATTTGTAAAGAAAGTTTCCCCATAGAATAACATTGGCTCGGGCTTCCGGCGACGGTAAGTGAAGAGGGTCGTTAAGAAGTTAAAATATTATCAAGGCAAAGACATTGAAATAGAGGTGGAACTTAGAATCAGTGAAATCAACTACATAACTATAAACATGTGAAAATGATTAGAATAATTGTATATTTTAATTGATTTGTAATTTTTATGCATCAAATAATTAAAAAAGTTGTCACTTGTAGATACAATTTATTTTTTCATTCTTTAACAATAGTTTAGAATCCTTTAAAAAAAAACATTTTATAACAAAATTAGAAAGTGTTTATTACTTTGTTTCGCATATCTGTTTGTATTTTATTTCTATAAAGACTTTTTAACAGTATTTACCTATCACGTGATAAATACTAAGCCAGAAATACTTTTTAACATTATGGGAAAGTCTAGAAATCACATAACACAATTGAAAACATCTCCCACTCAGAAAATTTCCAGTAACAAATCCTAATACATTTGTGAGGACCTACGAATTTTTCATTAATCTTAATTACAACAATTTCTATGTGAAACAACCTTTGTTGCATCTGAAAAAAGTATATTGATTTAATATGTTGAGCGCTGTCTAAAAACATTGAAATGTGCAGTACGAAACATGTCTCGTTGACTTCAATATATGCAAATCATTTTGTGAGTCCTTGTATACAAAATATTTCTCAGAAGTTAAAAGCTTTTAGTAGCAGGTATTAAACAGAATAAAACGTAATAACATAAATAAGTTTTATGGAATTCTAAAAGTATTTATGAAAATGAAAACGTGGACAGATGGACAGATGAACTAAAGCCACAATCGACTTCGACATCGAATGCTGTGGGACGGCAGCTCCTGTGCCTATTATATGCATCTTCCTCTACATAAGAGTGATTGCTAACGGCGTGGAATGTCCTGAATATGAATTCACTTTCAAAAGGGAACAAACAAGCAGAAAAGGCATAAAAGAGTACAAATACATAATAATTATGGAGATTATCAGAAAAATGAACGAACAAAAATATAAAATTACGAAAGTTTAGGTACAACATTCCACAACTCATACAGCGGTTAAGGTTAAAGACAGCAAAAGCATTTTTGTACTTTAAGGAGCCATTTTTAAAGGTTTTAATATTTATTTTAGGTAGAATCACACACACACTGTACTTAGACCAGATCGTCCTAACATAAAGTCATATACCTCAACATACTTGGGTATTTCTTTGTAAATTCTATATATATATATATATATATATATATATATACTAGCACGCTTCGCTGAGCACAATATTTAAAGGTTTTCTTTTTAATTGAATAATTGAAACGTTTAAATAAATATATTTCGATTGGCGACAATTTTTTTCACAGTTTTAGTATGGGATCTCCTTGACAATATCAAACATTTTTACTTTCCGAACACTATACTGAGGAAAGTACTGTAATCATGTCAAAAATCCGAATTTGAGATTTTGATGTTTCTATACGTTTCGAGGTCCCCTGAGTCCGTTTTCACTATTTTTGCGATGATGTATGTGTGTGTGTATGTCTGTGAGTGAACACGCTAGCGTCTAAACGCTTTGTTCGAATTAGCTGAAAGTTGGTACGTATATTGTAAGTGACCATAGTACAAACCCTATAGATTTTGGCGAATCTAGCACTTAAATTTTTTTTACAGGGACACAAAGAATAATTCTTTATCATTATGGCCTATGGGACCAAAATCTTAAAAGTACGATAGCATCTAAACGCCTTATTCAATTGAGCAAAAAATTTATACACACGTGATAGGTCACAGATACTCAATCTGTATAGATTTTGGAGAATCTAGCACTTATAGTTTTTTTACAGGGACACAAAGAAAAATTCTTTATCATTATGGCCTATCGGGCCAAATTTTTAAAAGTGTGATAGCGTCTAAACGCCTTAATAAACTGAGCAAAAAATTTTTACACATGTTATAGGTCACAGTTGCACCAAATGTATAGATTTTGGTGAATCTAGCGCTTACAGTGTTTTTTACAGGGACACAAAGAAAAATTCTTCATCATTATGCCCTATGGGACCAAATTTTAAAAAGTGCGATAGCATCTAAACGCCATATTCAATTGAGCTGAAAATTTATATGAATATCATAAATCACTGTTGCACTAACTATAAGCATTTTGGTGAATCTAACATTTATAGGTTTTTACAGGGACACAACGAAAAATTTTTATCATTATGATCTATGGGCTCAAAGTTCAGTAGCGTTAAATAAAACATCGTGTAATATATGGACAAAAATACTCAAACACTCTATTATGGTTTTCTCTCTTTTGTTTGTTTAACAACTCCTCTTTTTTACTTTATCTACAAAACTGTTAATTACTCAATGTTCGGAAAGTCGAGTGGAGTCACTCCAGATTTTTTGAAGTCGAATCTGTGCAACAAAACTATTATTAAAACGAATATTCTTGAAAACAGTCAAATAGAAATGTTAATTCTTCGAATATTCTGGAAACAGTTGAAGTTCTTACTCGTACAGTAAAAGTCACTAGTCGATGAATGGTAGAATCAGAGAACGCACGTAAGTAGTTTTCGCAGCAATCACTATAACGCACCTATGTACGCTTCACGCTCATGAAAAAAAAAAAAAAAAAAAAAAATCACTGGAGAGTCCTACTACGCTGTGCATGAATCTCAGAACACACGAAACTTGGTTCTGTGCCAATCACTATCACGCATGTTAAAACTAAAAATCGTCACTGGACACCCTTACCACGCTGTGCATGAATCTGAAAACGCACGAAACTCGTTTTCGCAGCAATCACTGTCAAGCATGTTAAAACCAAAAAATCATCAAATCAATGAAAATCAAATAAACCAATAAAATCTCTCGTAATTCCTCAAAGCGTAGCTCTAGTTCAACGTAAAATACACTCAAATCAATGAAAATCAAATAAACCAACCAAATCTTTCGTAATTCCTCACAACGTAGCTCTAGTTCAACGTAAAATACACTCAAATCAATGAAAATCAAATAAACCAATCAAATCTCTCGTAATTCCTCATAACGTAGCTCTAGTCCAACGTAAAACACACTCAAATCAATGAAAATCAAATAAACCAATCAAATCTTTGGTAGTTCCGCATAACGTAGCGCTAGTTCAACGTAAAATGCCCTCAAATCATTGAAAATCAAATTTCTTGTAATTCCTCTTAACGTAGCTGTAGTTCAATGTAAAATACACTGAAATCAATGAAAATCAAATGAACCAATCAAATCTCTCCTAAGATTCTCCATTCTGCGTCATTATAGAAATGGGAAGTTTTATTTTCGTATTTTTATTAATTAAAAGAAAACTAATCAAAAATACGAAATTTCGACTTCGATGTGCACAATAACCCTTAGGAGGGCACCTTTGTGTTAAATCACGTGACTGTCCGAGCTACCGTTTTCGAGAACAGTGAAATACACGTATATATATATACACTAGCTGACCCGTCCTACTTCGCACGGATGAACAAATTTTAGTTAACGATGAATTGATATGCAAAAAAAAAAAAAAAAAAAAAAAAATATCAGTTTATATGTTATAGTCAGGCAATATTATCAACTGAAAAGTCAAAATATAATTTTACAATTATTTTTTTCAATCAGTTGTTAAATGTTGGTAATTTTTACTTCATGTTATTTATTTATTTATTTCATAAAAAGAAGCATGTCTTTACTCATGAATAAAAAATATTGAATAATAAACCTATAACATGAATATGTGTTTGATAAAGTTGACGTCATAATTGCTTTAATTATTATTTATTTGTTCTTATAATATTAATTTCTATTAAACACAGAGCTTATGTGTTTTTAATTTTCTTAAATTTAACGTCCGCAAAGTAATCTGGTTATTGTTTTAGTAATGGTTCTCCATTAGTGATCGTTAATATTTTTTGTGATTTTGGCGGTGAATTAAAAAGGTTATCGCAAATACGTAAAGTATTTCGAGTGAAACGTCCTAGCTATTGCGTTGCCAAATTTTAAATATCGCCAAAGATGCCCTATACAAAAGTAGATTTCTAACGCGAATGCACATTTAATTTATTTTAAATGAACCGTGTTTCCAATCAACATAAAGAAACTTGCATAATCAAATGTCATTTGCAATTCCCTAGCGGCTGTATATAGGAAAGGGCACGTGACGTCATTCGCAGTCAAATTATCTGTAAAGTATCAAAACATCGGTATTTCCACCAATAGAGATTGATCTTTTGCCACTCGAGAGTGGCAAAGATTGATTGACGGAGCGTTTGTTTGTAAACATGCCCTTTCCTTATTGCGCTACTTGCTTTCGGAAAAGATTTTATATCAATCATCCTTGGCGGGAAAAAAAAATGATTGCCAAGTTATCTCGCAAATATATTTAATTTTTTCCATAACTGATGGTTTTTAATAATGTATATTAAGGGAAAAATCAATAATATGAAACAATATTCGTATAATATATACTATTACAAAATCTGGTGTGAAACAACCACACGACTTCCATTACCCACTATTAAACGTATTATATACATTTCTTGGAGATATTAAGTACATGCATTTTTTTTTTAGATTTTCCAGTAAGAGAAACTTGATACACGTATAAAGACACCTACAACAAAGTTTACATAGTGAGTTAAAAAATAAGGGGAAAAAATACATAGTTATTTTTTTAACCCCTTAACGCGCGGCGTCCTCGCTGCAAGGACGCAAAATTTAAGATACAGCTGCAAAAATTCATCCCGGAAAATTTTTAGCAAAAATTTACATTTATAACATATCAGAAAAGGCCAGTTCTTTTAACCATAAATTTTAAAATTTCTTTTAGTTTAATTCAGTTCATGAATTCCGGTGGCAGTATAACTTAAATGATCTGAATTGTCTTGCGCCGCAAAGGGTTAAACACGAATTACCGAGATCTAAAACTGAACTTCCTAATCAGGATGACCGTTAGTATTCCTGTAATATGCACGTAATACTTGAGAAAGGTTATCTAAATTGAATTAATGAAACAATTTTCAAGAAAATCGTTAGAGCCGTTTTTGAGATACCAACTTCTACCAAAACTTGGCATACTCAATTATTGACCGGAAAACAATAATTACATACAAAAGGATATTTATTATTAAGTTAACATGGCGAGTTTGAAAAAAATTCGTACAGCCGTTTTTAAAGGAAGGCACTTATGAGATCTGAAATTGAGCTATTTATAGAGGACGCCTATCAATTTTCCTGAACTAACCAATTATATCATTCGAAAGGACATCTAATAGATTGTTTATATAGCAACTTTGAAGAAAATCGTTAGGGCTGTTTATGAGGTACGGGCTTACGGTACGGTCCCATTTCCGGTTTTCGATGACCCAGTTCCGGTTTTTCAATTTTCACCAAAATTTGGAAAGTTCATCTGTACATCAGACCTGAATCAATTGTGAAGATTTGTAGTTCTATCTTTATTAATTTTGGAGATATGACGCCTGGAAAATTTCACACATTCGTACACACACACACACGCGCTGACCAATTGCCAAAAACTACTTTTTTGGACTCAGGAGGCCTTAAAGCATATAAATCAGGTGAAACTCTATATCAAATTTTTGGACCGGATACAATACTTCCACTACCTACGGTAGTACGGTAATTGAAGTAAAAACATAGATCTCGTATTTAATACGAAAATATACATATTTTCGTATTACGTTTTCGATCTCGAAATACAAAAATCGCCAAGGACGACCGATATCAAATCTATGCTTTGTTTTCAATTAAAATATTGAAAATTTGAATTTAAAATGTATTTTACCAAAATTTATTATAGCCTCTAGCACTTAGAGACAGTGTAACTTTTGATTAGTATAAAAAAAGAAAGAAATAGAAATCGGCTTTTTAGTTCTAGCGATCGTTCTCTACATATACATATAAACCTTTCCTCTTTATATATTAGTATAGAGCATAGATAGATTAAATAGGTTTCTAATCAACATAATGTAACTCAAATAATTAAATGCTATTTGCATTGCAGTAATGGTTGTATGCGCTATGTATATTGAGCTACTTATCATAACTGTTAGTTGCTAAAAATAGTCGTCAAATAAATTTAAACTTCTCAATTATGCATAATGAAATGCAGACGATATTTTTTTAATTCACTTTTTATATTATTATTCGCGAGAAAATATATTTTATTATATGTCGAAAAATGAATTAACCCGTAAATTTTTTGAGCAACAATTATAAAATAAATAATTTAATAAAAGTTTAGAAGTAACGCTTAGATCATTACATTATATCATATCATATCAAATTATATTATTAGAAAAATAAATACTTTAAATTTATAATGACGTCAGATTTAACGTGTAAGTTTAACATTTTGCAAAGCTTTATATGAATTTCAATTTAATTCACGTGCAAATATATTTCTTTTCTTTTCGTGTCAAGATATTTTAAAAACAAAATGTAAATGTTTCTTTTATGTTGGCAACAGCTAATTTTTTTAATATTTCATTATTTCCATTTCTATTATGGCTTTTATGGGGATTTTAATTAAAATGCTCAGATTTTAAACTAAAATTTATTTTATCAAAATTAAATATAGCCTATAACAATCCGGCATACTGTAGCTTTTGGTCAGTGAAAGAAGTTTTAAAATCGGTTCAGTAGTTTCAGAGATTACCCTCCACAAACATACAATTTTTTGCGCTTTATATAATGATATAGATATAGATATAGATATAGATAAATATTGCTCAATAGTATAAGATAACTAACATTAACAGGAAACTTAAATTTAATCGTTACTATTATTTATGTGTAAAAGATATTTTAATGTAATATGATTACATGCAGATTATTACGAATGGTAATTTTAATGCCAAATAAAATTAGTATTAAGTATTGAAATACTAGTATCATTTTCTAAAACTTTAGAATTATTTTTATGATGCAGTCGATGTAAAAAATATTGCGCCTTTATCATAATTCAAAAATACAGAATTGATTTAAAAATCAATGAATTTATTTTGCTTAAGTGTCTTGAATAATTATTTTACTCTAAAATCTATAGCTTTATATTATTGGAGATTGTTATCGTAAAATTTCATCGCATATCGTCTCTGCTGCCTGGACGAAATTTAACTTATGGGTATGTTTATTAATTCTTAGTTAGTTATCGAGTTTTCGAGAGAAAGCCTTAATAAATGTATGATAAATGTATAGAAAATTGAATTTAATATGCTAATTCTTAAGACATTTTGATGGTATCGAGATAATATTGATTTGAATATTCCTTAAACATGCTATAAAATTATGGAAAAATAAATAAATGAATGAATGAAATAAAAACTAGTTGGCATAGGTGGACTCTGCTCAGTTCCAAATCATATTTATGTTCTCATAAATTTCTAGTGCGAGATATATTATATTCATGTTAAAAGAAATGAATTTGACCAAAGCTTGATACAGAAACAGAATGAAATCCTCGCCTAATAGGCTATCCACCATTCAATTCGATATATTTATCTTTTTCTAATCTATTAATTTATTTTATCAGGGTCAATTCCGTTGTTTAGTTTTCATGCTACTATTTCCAATGCAATAATCCTCAAAATTCATATTTATGTGAAAAATTTACAATTTCGCTATGTTGATAAAATCGTAAATTATGAATAATTTACGAAATTTTCTATTAGAATATTTGTATTCAATCATGTTCAAACAAATATCATAAATGTAATTTTGAAGTTGACTAATGTATTTATGATCCTCAAAATGGAAGTTTATGCTCAATTTTGCCTTATTCTGACACGTTAAGTAAATCGTAAATTCCAAATAACTTACGAATTTTGTAAATTGGAAAAATCATAGTCTATGATATTCATGACAGTATCCTAAATAATATTTCGAAAGTGGTTTGACATCTTTACGATAAAAATATCCCTCAAGATTGACGTTTATGTGAAATTTTGCTCTATTCTGCCATGTTAAGAAATTCGTAAATTTCCAATAACTTACGAAATTTTTATATTGGAAAATTCATAGTCATTAATATTCATGCCAGTGTCCCAAATAATATTTCAAAAGCAGTCTGACATCTTTACGATGAAAATATCTCTCAAAATTGACGTTTATGTGAAATTTTGCCCTATACTGCCATGTTAAGAAATTCGTAAATTTCCAATAACATGCGAAATTTTCAAAGTAGCATATTTATAGTTACTGATGTTCATTCCGGTATCAAAACTCATATTTTAAAACTAGTCTGACATTTGTACGGTAAAAAGTTTCTTTTTAATGCACGTATAAGTGAATTTTTGTCCTATTCTCCCATGTTAAGAAAATCTTAAATTTCGAATAACTGCTGAAGTTTTTTAATTCGAATGTTGGAAATGAATAGAGTTCTTGCCAGTATCGAAAGTAATATTTTAAAACTGATCTGACATCTCTGCGATCATTTGTTCGTGAGATATCGTGTAAACAGACTAAGAAACTAACAGACTAACAGACTGACACACTAACGGACTAACACACTAACAGACACCCTACAGACAGACACCATACAAATTTTGTCATTTTCGGATTCCTCACACCTGAAAACGTATAAAAAAGTCAAAAAACCGGGGTCGAAATTTTTCAGGATTACCTAAGTTCCCCATACCTATAGTATGATGGGGAACTAAAAAAATATATAAAACGACTTATTCAAGAAATATTTCTCATAAATTTACAAAATATGATCACTGATTTGAATCCTAATCATAATACAAGTCATGGAAAGTTTTAGTATAGAAAAAAATCCCTAAATCATATTATTATGTAAGTTTTCGCTAAAAATCAATATTGATGATTTCTTCTAAATTGTTGCTATGTCAATTATGTTAATTAATTTTCTGTTAGCTATCTCGCTAAGCAAAATAAACAAAAATCCTCTACATAACATGATGTCAAAAATTTGATAGTATAAGACCCATATTAGGCGACACGTAGAAAAACCTCGACGATAGCCTCAGAAACTCAAGCCAGATCCCCTTCCGAACTTCGATGACTTTTTCTAGTGAATTTTGACCTTTTATTTTTCTAGTGTTAGTATTTTTTTTTCCCGCACACTGAACAATGTGAGTTTTTTTCTTGTCACCCCACGCTTTTTCCTATGGATTTTCATCTTTTTTTCTTCGATTTTTACATTCTAAAGGGTGGTGGCCATATAGTTATATCTTTATATAAATAATAAAGAAATATTTAACCATATTATTTTTAACAGATTCTCGTCGGGGTATTTTTTTTTTTTTTCAGACAGCTCCGTCTTTTGTCATTCTTTAAAACTTTATATTATTTAACAAAAGGATTTTTCATATTCATGATTATTTGATATAAGTTTTGTCTTCATCAATGCATAAGTTTAATGCCACGACTTTGAATATATTGGAGCTTGATAGCACCTATGGCCAATGCCACACATTTTCCTCTATATAATAACACAAGAAAAATAACAAAAGTTATATAATATAAATGTTATCCAGGATAAATTTCTGGTGTTATTTTTTACGTTGAAAATCACAGAACTTTTTAGTAGATCCAACATAAGCACTGATTCCAATTAGAACTTAATTCCAATTTGGAAATTTTTTTGAAAGAAGGAAACCGTAAATTATTTTTGTGTAAATTGTTGCAAAAATCATTATTCATGATTTCATAAAACTGTTAAATTCATAACTATTGAACCAAATTATATTAATTTTCGGTTAATTATATTTATAAAATATATATATATATATATATATATATATATATTAAGCAATCAAAAAGACAATTTTTCCATAATTTGTTTTTGCAAGATATAATACTTATTTTAGCAAATCGTAAAATGCTGCTACTTAAAAGAACATGATTTTAAACAGAGATTTGTTGTAATATATAATACAACTATGCGACTTTAAAAACACGAAAAAAAACTTTTAAAACTCATCATATTCACAACTAATCCATGAAACTTCCTTGTAAACAATCCTTTCATAAATAATGTTTTTTAAAAGAATTTACATTGTATTAAATTTGTTAAATTTTCGTTTCTTGAATGATATTTACTTTTTAACAAGTAAAATTTCAGCTTCAGAAAATAATGCACATAGAAAAATTTATGTCGAAACTAGATATGCAAATTTAAACGTTCATTAAAAGTTTGTGTTACACAAATAATAACTATAAAACAAAAATGTTGTAAAACGAATTCTTCTTTAAACTGAATCTTAAAACTTTCGTAACATTTGTTTGTCGACCGACATTTTAAATCTTGGAATCTAAAGTAAGGCTTATTATGTTTTGAATTCGAGAATAAACAAATAAGGCCTAGACTCTTGAATAAATATCCGAAAGCCTGAAAAGAAAATACTCTATGGACTAATAAAATCACATTCACTCTCAGACATGGAAATTTAACAAAGGATTATTTTGCTTCTTTGCATGATAAAATATTTTTATCTAATATTTTTTCTAAAAACTGGAAAAGAAATTCATCTGTTATTTAAAGATTATGGGGCGCGCATATCAAATCATAAACAGGCTGTACTGATTGCCATTGATTTTTTATTTATTCATCGGCTGAAAGGATACTTATAAATAAATATTTAAATGTTTTTTATTGACCGAATAACTTCTTATAATGAGGACTGGCTGCAATTCGTACAATAAATCACACAAATTTAGTCATAGTCGTCAACTTAATCTTTTTTATGCTATTAGAAATTTTTAATCGAAATTTTTATTTTGTTTAATCAGTAAAAACTGTAGTAAAAATGTATAAAAGAAATTCGATTAAAATTTTCCATTAGCTGAAAGGGGTTAAATTGGGCAACTAGAATTTCAGTAAATTGCCATCAGTAAACTAACATCATCAGACATTCAAATTTTTGTTACTAAATTAGAAATCCACTAACAGTCGAAGATACCAAGTTTAGCGTTATCAAAGTCTATGTCTATAAAATCGTAAAAAGTAGTTTATCACATCAGTATTTTATAAACTGCTGAGCCAACTATTTTTAGCCCAGCTCTAAGGAAAAATTCATAAAACCATTATAGATAATTTGGGAGTAATGCAAATAATTTAATTCTAAAAGATTGATTAAAGTTTTTACCGACAAGTGTTTTCTACGATTTTTTATCGTTAGAGATATCAAGCCACTGAAGGTTCTTTTACTTATTAATTATTTTTATTTCAATAGAAGAAATTAATGGATTCGTGAAAATTTTTGACTTCAAGTTTTCGAGGGATATACATATTTTAACCCTTTAACGTTCATTTGTTCCACACTGACACCAAACATTTATTGTTTTTTATTATTTTCCTTTGTTTTGATCACTTTTTAAACTTTTTAGTACAGTTGATAACAAAAGTCTCTGAACACTAGCAAAAATTCGTATATAAAAAAAGTACATTAATTACGGTTTTGATTAATAAATCCTTGTCGAATTATGTCCATAGACTGACTAAGAACTGGATTTGACAAGGATTTATTTAACAAAACTGTATTAAGTGTACTTTTTTTATATAGGAATTTTTGCTAGCGTTCGGAGACTTTTGTTACCGACTGTACGATAGGACTGTTGGTTTTAGACAGCGTTTTTAGCGTTATGTAAATTTGCAGTTGTTCACCTTAAACCAATACTGTGTTTCACCTTGAATATCTCAAGTTTTAATTATCTATACAAACTACACTGTTCGATCGATCGCTACGAAAATTGGTAAACATATTAATTCGAACAAAATTTAGCTATCACCGTATTTTTTTATTCAATAGGACAATTGGTTCAAATCATATTAAATAAAAACCTAATTTTAACTTTAAAATTATTGAAAATAAAAACAAGTTCATGAAAAAAAAAAAATACTTTCTTTTTCCTCATAAAAAGAAATGAATTCATTTTTATGTGAAAATTAATGAAGTTTCTTTTATTTAAATTGAGTGACAAGATATTCTTTACGCTTATTGTATATTTAGATAAATTATTTTTCCATTTTCTCTCTCACGCATAAAGTTATAAAACATATTTAAAATAGAAATGAGCAAAATTATGTGACAGAAATGGAACAGTTTTAGTATAGGACCTCCTTGGTGAAATTTGAAATTGGTATCGAAGTTGTTCAGAAGTTTCTCGCCAAGGTCTTTACTTATGCACTTGTGATATCCATTTTATTTTTTTGCGAAAACGTCAAGAAAAATTTAAAAATCTGTTCTATACTGAAGCTGTAATAAAGATATTTTTAAGAAATGGATATAATAACTGTTGCTAAGGAATGCAAAACAATTACCGCATGCCTTTTTATGGAAGAAAGTACTGAAAAAGCATCCTGTTGTACTAAATTGAATTCTGTTTTGTGCAAAATTTTATATCTGTTACTTACAGAACAAAATTAGGCTTCGTTTTCTTTTATTTCTTCTTTGTTCGGTAGATAGGAGCACAGATTTAATATATATATATATGTATGTATATTAGAGGAAGCTAAATGTAAAATTCCATTTAAATTTCTTACAAGGAAACATTCAAAAGGTGTCGTCTTCAAAAAATATTTAAAAAAAAAAAAAGTGATTCTACTTTTCCTAAAACACCAGAAAGTAAAAAAAAAAAAAAAAAAAAAAAAAAAAATCGGCTGAAATGAATTACAGCGACCATAAAAAATTATCAAAATTAAGCATATTTGGCGATTTCACATTGTTAGGCGATTGATTTTGAGTACTTGACGGAGAAACAAACACGGTTCTGTTCGTACACGGCAATCTCGGTGCTAGCGAACTGAACGCCTAACAGCGCTAAATCGCCAAATATGCTTATTTTTGATAATCATTTGTGGTCGCTGTAATTCATTTTAGCAGGTAATTTTTTCACTTTCTGGTGTTTTATGAAGAGTAGAATCACATATATTTTTTTCAATAATTTTTGAAGACGACACCTTTTGAATGTTTCCTTGTTAGTAAGTGCGAGTGCTCCATGTTGCTTTGATGATGCAATTTTGCGTAGTTTTTCCAACAGATGAATGACCATGTTATTATTATGACCTGAAAAAACTGTTGCGAGTTTTACCAATTTATAGTGTTTGCTTAAAACTTTATTTAATTTTTAAATGAATTGTCATTTTGGTTTAATTAGGTTTACACGTAGGTGTTTCAAACCGAAATTTCTTGAAAATTAAAAATGATATATTTTTTAACATGTCATGATGAATTATGTTACTGATTAGCGATTTTTGAAATTTGTTTAGTAATTTACATAGCAATTTTTTCAAACAAAATATGCAGTGGACGTTAAAGGGATAAATAGTGAAATCGGCCAACCTTACTGATATGGTTATTTATCATACATGAGTTGATATGATTATTTACCATGTTTAAATTGTTATGAATATTTATCATATTTGATTTTTAATCATATTAGTTTTATACCATAAAATTTGAAATTATATTATTGTTTATCATATGTTTATTCAGCCCTACCAGTGGCCAAGTAATTCTACGTTTAAACCTGGTAGACGGGAAGTGCCGAGTTCGATTCCAAGTCACGCTCGTTGAGTTAGCAATTCGGAGTTTTCCGTGGTTTTCTCCAAAATTCGCGTAAATACGGATTAAAACCCCTGGGAAAGGCCCCTTTCGTAGTGTATTCCACCATATGCTGAGGACCCTAGTGCTGTCAATCACCCTTAATCCCACAATCAACCAACCATATGTTTTAAAACCCGAATAAACTACTACGTCAGAAACGCCAAAGAAAAATATTGGAAATGCATACAGCTGCATGCAGCCTTAAGCTTGCCGTCTTCAGTGCAAAAAGGATTCTGAATCTGCAGAAGTGCTCGTATATATAGGAAAGTAGCCAATAGGAAATTCCTATTGGCTACTCTCCCCACCTTTCCTGTAATCCTATTGGTTGAACTAAATTCGGCCACTCTCCTATATATACGAGCACTTCTGCAGATTCAGAATCTTTTTTGCACTGAAGACGGCAAGCTTAAGGCTGCCGAAACAGCTGTATGCATTTCCAATATTTTTCTTTGGCGTTTCTGACGTAGTAGTTTATTCGGGTTTTAATATTCCAACGCCAAGTCTCCTGTTATTATTACAACCATATGTTTGTTTATAATTTTACTTAATATGTTATGATATTTGAATTGTTATGGTTATTTATTTATTTATTTTACCTAAAGGTAAAGCATTCGGCTTGAAAATAGAACTATTTCTATGGTATCGTTATGCACTAACGCAAGTTGTCTAATTATTATTTTATTTCAAAGCTGTCTCAAAAGACCAGATTTGAGTGAATAACGACATTGCGTATATATTATTGATTCGATATTATTGATTTGGTCTTAAAGTACATAAGAAATAAATGCTTTAAATTCTTTTATTTTAAAACAGAAAGAAAAAAAAGAAAAAATAACAACCGTAAAGTAGTTTACCGTAGTTAAAATTGATTAATAAACTGATAAATCTTTCTCTGTCTTATTCTTAAGAAAGGAGAAGAAAAAAAAAACTTTTTTGTAGAGAACTATATAAATTATTTATTGCTTATGCAATCTGAATTTATTAGCCATACAATTATATTATTTCTGCTTTCCCAGAAAACTTTATATCGTTTCTTTTCTATTGAATGATTTAAAGGTATTAAATTTGCATTGAAATCCGATCAATGTATGGCAAAGTATAGAAAATAAATTTTGAAAATTTTTTTTTATGTTTTTGTAAATAAATATTTATTTCACAGAAAAAAAAGAAAAGAAAATTGATGGGATTTTGAATTTGTTTGTTTTTGATCTATTGTCTCCAGACAATTTAATTTCCTAAGTGCTGAAATGCATCAAAGCTGGAAGTGTAATGGAAACGTTCTTTGTTAATCAATCATGAAATAAAGATATTATCGTTGTAACATCGAATCAAATATATACTCGAAGAATATAGCATTTTAAGTTTATAAAGCTTTATTTCATTATACTTTTTCTTCTATGATAGTTTGAGTTAGAAGAATTTTTTTTTTATTGCAATTCTTTGATATAGAAATAACTTTCTTCAGCCATTTTATATTAGAGCAAACTTATTTTTCCTATTTTAACCGACTTCAAAAAAGAAGGAAGGTTCTCAATTCAAACCGTATGTTTTTTTTATGTTTGTTAGCTCATAACTTCTGAACGGATACTCCGATTTTGATACTTTTTGTTTTGTTGAAAAGGTCTTGGTCTGCAATAGGTCCCATTGTAATATCTTTACAATCTAAAGAAAATACAGGGTGCCCAAAAAAATCAGTCCCAACTCTTTTAACTGTTAAACGGCTGCAGCTATAGTGTTAAAAATGGTATATAAGTATAGCGAAGTGGCCATGCAGTACAAGGTTAAACCGCTTGCAGTACCACCTGGTGGAAAATAGCGGAGTTAGTGTTACTATCTAGAAATCGGATCTAGGGAAAAAAGTGAGTTACAAAGTTGAAAAGTGTCATCGATTTAGTACAAAAAGATAGTTTAGACATTCATGCTAGCGTTCCTATCTCGGAAACGGTTCAAGGCAGGGGGGAAAAATGAATTATAAAATGGCAGGGCATCATCGATTTAGTACGAAAAGATAGTTTAGACATCGATGCTAAAAATACAATGCTAAAAATGTGCATTTGTTTGTTCGCAATTTCTTACACTATGCACACTTGAGCTACATTGCACACATTGTCGCGTAGCTGGTGAGACATACGTTATATAGTTCAAAATACGGTTACTTGATATTTTTTGTTTTGTTGTAAAGATATTGGTCTGAAGTAGGTCCCATTGTAATATCTTTACAATCTAAAGAAAATAAAACGCCATCTGGTGAAAACAGCTGAATCAGCGCTCCTATCTCAAAAGCGGTTCAAGATGGGAGAAACGTTACTTACGAAGTTGTAGATCATCATCGATTTACCACGAAAAGACAGTTTTTAGACATTGTCAGGGCAATACAATTAATTAGATAATATAAAGGCTCCCTAGTTCAAAGTACTGTTACTGTACGCGGTCACATCGATTAGCGCAAAGTCGTTTTCAACCAACTTCAGAAAAGAGGTGTTATTCGAGCTTAATTCGAGCTATGTGTTGTTGTTGGTGTTTGTAAGCTTATAACTTCGTAAGAGATGCTCTAATTAACCGACTTCAAATAGGAGGTGGTTCTCAATTCACACCGTATGTTTTTTTGTTTTTATTTTTGTTTGTTAGCTCATAATTTCTGAAGAGATAATCCAATTTTGATACTTTTTGTTTTATTGTAAAGGTCTTAGTCTGAAATAGGTCCCATTGCAATGTCTTTAAGATGAAAAGAAAATACAGGGTGCCCAAAAAGGTCAGTCCTGACTCTTTTAACTGCTGAACAGCTGCAGCTATAATCATAAAAGTGGTATGTAGGTATAGTAAAGTGGATATGCGCTGCGTGATTCAACCGCCTACAGCGTTACCTGGTGGGAAACAGTGGAGTTAGCGTTCCTATCTCGGAAACAGTTCAAGACAGGGGAAAAAAGTGAATTATAAAATTGCAAAGCATCATCGATTTAGTACGAACAGATAGTTTAGACGTTAATGATAAAAACAAAACGCTTAAAACGTGCAGTTGTTTGTTCACAATCTCCAATTTCGTGCACACTTGAACGACATTGCATATGTTGTAGCGTAGCGGGTGACATTTATGCTTTGTAAAATTCAAAGTATGGTTATTATAAACGATTACATCGATTAACGCATAGACGTTTTAAAACGACTTCATAAAGGAAGAGGTTCTCAATACAAACCATGTTTCTCATTGTTGTTGTTGAAATTTGTAAGCTTATAACTTCGTAAGAAATGATTTAATTTTAATACTTTTTTTGTTGTCGTAATGATCTTGGCCTGAAATAGGCTTCATTATGATTTCATTAAGATATAAACAAATTACAGGAAACTCACAAAAGTCTGTTCTCACTTTAACTGCTGAACGCATGCAACTACACTGGTAAAAGCAGTATGTAAGTATCGATGTTGAAACTTCTGTCCGTCAGCTGCAATGCATATTTTGCCCTTTGTTTGAACTTTACGCTGTGCAAATTCCAGCGTAGCGGGTGACACGTATTCACTGTAAAATTCAATATATATGCCTAACAGAATTTTTGGTTACGAATACAGCGTATCCGTTCTTTGCATTTCTAAAGACTTTTTAACTTAACGTATGTTCATTTAATAGATAGTTTTTTTGCTCATATCCGATAAAGGCAAGAAAAGTGACACAACTTAAAAATGCAACATTTGAGAAAAATCAGTTTAAAAATAACTTGACTAGAATAAAACTGCCACAACTGTCTCTCGAGTGGATAACTTTCTAGATGGAGATGTAACATTTTTGTTCACATTGGGTGCATTTCATGTATTTTTCAGTGACATAAACCCTTTTTTGAGTTATGTCGCTTTTCGTGGAAGTTGTGATTTGTGAATCTGCCGTCGAACGTCTTTTGATGTTCTGCTATATGAATAAGTTTTCACTGAAAAGAAAAAAATAAAATATTTTTGTAAAAAAAAATAGAACCGACTCCAAAAAGCAACTACTATTCAAACAAATTAAAAAAAAAATTGAATGAAATGAAACTAAATTGCGCCTAAAAGTATAAAATAATTTCCTTCGCCAGACAACCTATAACACTACAATTAATCATAACTTTTGAACTCGGCGCAAAATTAAATAAAAATTGATAATTTTATTCAATACAAATATCAAATCCTATTCAAAATACACATCTGACATTGTCACCTGCAAAACGCTGCCGAAAACTATTTTGATTCAAGAAAACAAATAAGATTTCGTAAGCAGCAAAAGTTGGCGAAGATGCTGGTATCTGACTTCCTTGGTGAAAGAAAAATCGCAAAATTATCTGGCAAACACATTTAATTTCTTTGGGATATCATGATTAATTTGATAAGGTATATTAAGAGAGTAATCAAGAATATGAAACAATACTTCATACAATATATATTATGAAAATATACATCTTGCGTGTATATTTTTGCAATACGCTTTGAACGCCAAATAATCCAAAAGCCACCAAGGATTATAGTTATCAAAGTTATATCAAATTTGCAAAGGAAACTCTAACTTCGTAGAAACATAAATACCGCATTGTGAAGAATGTTCACTGTTCTGTGTAGATGTTACCAATGGACCAATTGTATACAGTGATAAAATAATAAAGGAAACATGAAAATGGATTTTTCGAGACACCAGCATTTGTTGCTACCGATCTAAAAACAAACCTTTAAAAACTAATTAAATTTTATTTAATTTTGCGCCGACTTCAAAAGTTATGATTAATTGTAGTGTTATAGGTTGTTTGGCGAAGGAAATTATTTTATACTTTTAGGCGCAATTTAGTTTCATTTCATTTAATTTTTTTTTTTAATTTGTTTGAATAGTAGTTGCTTTTTGGAGTCGGTTCTATTTTTTTTTACAAAAAGATTTTATTAAACCTCCGTTTTAGTGTGTTAATTTAACTTTCCTTCCCGCATCGTCTGTCATTTTCCATCTCAGCTTATTCCCTCTCTCCTCTTCCTTTAACCTCTTCTTCTCTCCTCCCCTGAGTACCATTCTTTTTTTTTTTTTTCATTCAAATATTAATTATTTTTCTTTTATTCTTCTTCCCCGTGGGTAAAATTTTCTTTTTATTCAAAACTATGACACCGTTGCCAATTGCTTATAGTACAATACTAGTGCAACGTTAAACCCAATCAACCAAACAAACAGAACTATGACGTCATTTTTCCTCCTGGTTAAATACAGTAGGCAGCAAAAGTATCCGAGAACTAGCCAGTAATTCCGATATCAAAATAATACACTTAATAATGTTTTATTAAATAAATCCTTGTCGAATCATATCCTTAGACTAAGAACATAACTCCACAAGAATTTATTTATCAAAGGAGCATTAAGTGTACTTTTTTTAGAAAGGGATTATTGTTAGTGCTCGGATACTTTTGCTGCTGACTGTAACTTTCCTTTTTAATTTTCTCTGAATTTATATCTGTAACTATAACCTATAACGATTTTACTTAGAGAACCAAGTATTAAAAATAGGAGAAAGTTTGTCTTTAGTTTCTTCTATATCGTTAAAAGAAAGTAATAAATTCGTGAAAAAGAAATTGACTTCCAATTTGTGATACATGGTCTGAACATAATTTGAAAGACATTTTTAGAAAATGTTTGTCAATAGTCAATGCCTGTGTGTCTGGAGTTTGTACAATATCAAAATTCTGATGTCGCTTCATTTTACGAAAGATTTTTCTGAATACACCGCGACACTGTACGGCTGGATCTTAACATAAATTGGTGCTGATTTAATGTAGCAGAAATCAACCAGCAGGAGGTTTACTATGCTGCAATTTCCTCCATTTACGTGAAGGCTATATCTCAGCTTTTATAGAGTTCATATGTGTACTATATGAATACGCGAGAATATATGAGAACTCAATAACTCAACTCAATAACTTGATATGTGAGAAGGTGATTATAAAAAAAAGTACATTAATTTAATGTCGGCGCAAATCGGTCATTAAGAGGCCAATAAGTTCCTCATTTACATGAAAGCTGTATTTGAAGATGTGTTAGAATGTTTAAAACACTGACAGCTTTGGATATAGCGTTTTGAAATCTTCCAAGGAATGCAAAACTTTGTTGACTTTACTTCCACACATGCATCACTTCATAGCACTCTCAGGTCGAAGCCAAGTTATATTGATAAGACCATTGACGGTTTAGATATAGTGATGTTTCAAAGGGCATAAAGCAATTTGCGGGAAACTGCTCAGTTGTGACTGGAATGGGATGTAAAGCCTAAGTAAATCTAGTCTATCTTCTACACATGTAACCAATTTATAGAAAACTTGCGTGTGATTTTAGATTTAATACTTGCAGGAAAACATAGCTGCCAAGTTTTTTAATTTATTGCGGAATGATGTTAGTCCCACCCCTTTTTCACACCGTAATCTTTTTAGAGTAGTTTTCTTCATATTTAATCGTAATTATACATTGAAGAAAATTTTTCTATAAAGATTACGGTGTGGAAAAAAGGGAGGACCTAACAGCATTCCGGAATAAATTAAAAAACTTGGCAGCTATGGGAAAGTAAATTCATCATTCTTGATCAGCATGATCGTCGTCCTCTGACTCAGCAAGCAGCAGATTGGCCGGAAAGTGAGGATTCAGGAACTCAGATCCCTAACAACATACTTGACCAAAATACATCCTGAAGATATCCATAGGATGTCCATAGATGTCATTTTACTCCATAGGACATCCTAAGAATGTCATTTGTAGAAGATGTGCTGTCAGGGATAGTAGTAGCATACGATCAATTAGTCAAAAATATCCAAGACACTGAAGAAACAGGAGCATATTGGCAAACTGTTCTAGCACTCTGAACACACAGACAATAGAATTCCTTATTCATGCCACACGGGAACTTTCTGTGTATTTTTCATTTAACAGGTCAATTTTGGTTGTCGTCTTTGTACCAAGACCTTGTGAAAGGGTGCATACATCTAGGTCAAATATGAATAGCTGATTGCAGAAACGAGACAGGTCACAAACAACCTAATTTTTACAGAAGACACAAAAAACTGTTTTTACCAATTTTATGTGATCTTAAAATTCTGAAAAAATTACACGGCATATATATTGTAAACGCTATCATAAATACCACATTTTAATTAAAATTCAATAATTCAAAAATGGTCGCTATGGAAGAATGTCTATGAACTGTCCATTTTTGAAATGGGACCTGTCCCCTTTCTGCATTCAGTGGTTCATGCGAAAAGTGGACTTTTACAAAAAACTAAGCATTCCTGTTTTTTCAAGCTCATCTATGGCGTTTTCCGACAAGTTAATATATTAGAACGATACAAAAAAAAAAAAAAAAAAAAAAAAAAAATCTGTTTTGACTCATCCCTATATCTATAAATTTTTTTTTTTCCTTCTGCATGAAATTAAAAAAATGTAATACATATGTGTCTTCGAATAATAAGCTAATTATTATAATAATTAATTTGGTTTTAAATCAGTATTCCAAAGTTTAATAATATTTTCTATATGTGAAGGAAATAATTCATCCAGTACAAATTGTTAAGGATTATTAAATCGTTTTTAAGATTAAAAACTCTTGAATAAGCAAGTGAATATAATAATTATTGCATTCATGCATCTAACCCTAATGTATTGTGTAACTTAGTGATCTAACTTACTTTTATATACTGCGAAAAAGGTCTGTTGAACAGATCTTCTATGCACCACAAGCTTATAATAAATAATCCTATGAACATTTTATCCTTGATTCTCATGAGAAAATCCTGAAATCCTATTCCTTGTACGACTTTAACCCTTGCCCTTTTGATCACGTACCTGCGATTGAAGCGAGGAATTTATGTTACTTAAGATGATAGTTTTGTTATTGCTTCGATGATGATTCCTTATTTCTTTTTATAAATAAAACGCAAAATTGAATTTTCATCTCTGAAAAAGGTATTAAAAAAAACCTTCTTTTTTTAAAATATAAATCTTCAACGAAATACTCACCTTGTCCTTAGATATGTTTTATAATATTTTAATATCCATAGAAATAAACGATTACTTAGGAAAAGTTGAATTCTTCGTATATAATATTTTAAATGATATAGATTGATATTCTAAAATAAGACGTTTTAAAATACATCGAACTAAAATGAAATGAAATTAAAAATTAATGCTAGCATTCAAGTTTTCATAAAAACCGGCATTTTGCAATATTTTTAAAATTCTAGTATTGTTATGATATAAAATCTTTGCATCACTGTGCATCATATATAAAATTACAATTTACTTCAAACATTTTTCGTTAAATATTTCTGGTGCCACTTATTTTAAAATTCAGGATTCTATGTTACATTCCAACTATATAATTATTATTAATAATAGTAAAATAAAAAAAATAAAAAAAATACGAAAACATGAATATATTTTCCCTAACTATATTTTAAAATGCATTTTCTTAGATATTTAATTTTTTTATTAAATTAAATTAAAATTTTATACTTAATTTTATTAAAATTTTAAAATTATTTGTTTTATGCTTTCGATGCTTTTAAACACTTTTTAAAAAAATTAAAAAGTATTTATATATTCTGTTTATATGTCTGCTTGTCCACATTCTCATTTAGTTTTTTTTTTTTTTTTTTTTGGAAAGCTGGGACGTAATATAGTGTTACGAATTTGTAAATAAGTCGTAGTTATTTTTATGTAAATGCATTCAAAGAGGCTTAGTCGGGTGATAAAATGTCAATTTTCTGCATTTCTAGCTCCTTTTCGCGTTAAAATAGCTAATTTTACCTAAAAAACGCATTAAAAAGCTGCAATAAGGCAGGTAGTGGATTTGGCGATTTTTCCTATACATTGGCGATTTTTTCGGCGACCTTGGCGAGAAAATCCTTATTATAGATATATCAAATATGGAAGCTGTAATCCCAATGGCTTACCAGTTTCTTGAATTTTCTACATTTTTCTACGCGGGTATTTAAGGAGTTGCATTACGCCAAATCAGTCAATCTCAGTTGTGTGTCGCCAAGACAATGACGAATGCTTAAAAAGCACTAAGTCGCTTTGCATTATAGCTTTTTCTGTGTGATACACTTTGTACTGTGAATTTCCTGTTGATAGCTGTTATTTAAGATGTGTTTACTGGTGAAACTGAAGTTGATACCTGGTTTATGGACATTCTTTTTGTAATGAGTTTTCTGTTGAAAATAATATAAATAAAAGTACTATTACTTGGTATACAGGGTTTCACTGGAGGCTTACAAAACATAACGAGTATAACATACACGATTCAGATGTTCAATGTTGTGTTTTCTATAGAATATAGTATTATTAATGAACACAAATGATCAATTTAAGAGATTCTCAAAACTATTAAGGTGCCTTATGAAATTTAAGTAAATATTGTTCCAAATGAATTTTAAATTCTGTACAGTTGATTAATTGTATAGGTGGAACAGTTGGACAGTTGAGTAGTTGAAAAGCTCTATTATAACTAAGCGAACGCATACTTTTACTTTTTTATTTTAACGTAAACATACCAATTAAATAATATAATGATCTGCGCATTCATATTTTATAAAGCTTTTATTCTCAATTTGAAACATTTAAATCAAACTCAAACTGAAAATCAGAAAAAGGTAAAATATGTTAAAGGAGAACATTTAAAATTTAAAAATGAAAAGTAATTATTACATTCTGAAAATACATATGAAAGGAAAGAATTGTAATCTTGATTTGCAAAATGAATTTTGTATGCCTTATAGTTCAAAAACTAATGGTCGTAGAATGTTGCCAATTTATATTTGTGACAGTCATGATGTTTAGTCATGCACACCCAACTAAATGGTCTTGGCAAGAACTCCAGTTTTAGAAATATCTACGATTTTACACAATTATTCGTGATAATGTGTGTGCGTGAGTAAACACTATAGCGTGAAAATTCTTTGCATGAATGAATTGAAAGTTGGTATGTTATAGGTACCGTCGCAGAATTGCATAAAATTTGGTGACTACAGTTTTTTTTATAGTTTTTTTACAGGTACACACACACACACACACACAAAAAAAAAAAAAAATCTTTATCATTATGGCCTATAGGTCCAAGTTATTTAAAATGCGATAGCGTCTATATATCTTATTCAATTGAGTTGAAAAGTTATATATATGTTATAAGCCCTGCCGTAAAAACTATAGATTCTGGTGAATCTAGCACTTGCAGTATTTTTACAGGGACACAAAGAAAATTTTTTATTATTATGGCCTGTAGACTCAAATTATTTAAAGTGTGATAACGTCTAAATACTTTATTCGAATGTACGGAAAATTTATATACGTGTTATATGCCACCGTAAGACGAACTGTATAGATTTTGGTAAATCTAACACTTATACTTTAATACAGAGACACAACAAAAAATTCTTTAACATTATGGCCGATTGACATTTAAAATGCGATAGCATTAGATGCCTTATTCAATTGAGTTGATTGATTTAAGACTACTTGAATTTATTACTTAAATTTATTTAAACAACTATTACTTGAATTTATTACTTGATTACAAGATTAATTACAAGATTACTTGAATTTATTACTTTATTACAAGATTAATTACAAGATTACTTGAATTTATTAATTAATTACAAGATTAATTACAAGATTACTTGAATTTATTTAAACAACTGTTATCAACATTCGGAAAGCCAAGTAGAGTCACTCCTGTTTTTTTTTTTCATACTTGATGTTTTAAACAGTATTGTTTAGTTTACAATATATATATATATATATATATATATTGGGTTGTTCGGAAAGTAATTTCGTTTTTTTTTTTGTGGAAATGAAAGACGGTTTTCGTATAATAAACAAATGCTTTATTAAATTATATATTGGCCGTTCTGGTCCAACACCTTTTGCCATCTTTATG
Organism: Salticus scenicus; assembly: GCA_963930645.1. NCBI lineage: Eukaryota > Metazoa > Arthropoda > Arachnida > Araneae > Salticidae > Salticus > Salticus scenicus. The sequence goes on from OZ005652.1 coordinate 64,442,263, forward strand.
GTAGTAGCATAATTCCACGCTCATAAAATTTTTTGTCTTTGCTGGCAAAAACTGATCGAGGTGGTTTTTGACCTCCTCATTTGAGGTGAAGGTTTTACCGTCTAAAAAATTTTGGAGTGACCGGAACAAATAATAATCCGATGGTGCCAGGTCTGCAGAATATGGTGGGTGTGGCATTATATCCCATTCAAGCTGTAAAAGCTTTTGGCGAGTGACCAAACTTGTGTGAGGTCTCGCGTTGTCTTGGTGAAACACTACACCTTTCCTGTTGATTAGTTCTGGCCTTTTCTGTTGAAGTGCATCATTCAGTTTGTCCAGCTGATGACAGTAGACTTCCGAATTAATCGTTGTGTTATCCGGTAAAAGCTCAAAAAGAACGATTCCTTTAAAGTCCCACCAAACAGACAGCATCACCTTTCTTTGGTGAATATCGGCTTTGGAAATGGTTTGAGCCGGTTCATCTTTTATGCTCCATGACCTCTTGCGTTTGACGTTGTTGTATACAACCCATTTTTCGTCCCCAGTGATGATGCGCTTTAAAAACGGATCATTTTCGTGACGTTTGAGAAGCGAATCGCAGACGTCAATGCGGCGAGAACATGGGGTAGAGCCCCTTAAATAAATAATAGGCCGGCGCATCACCGCCATTTTTTTGCCTCGTAAGAGAACAGCATTTCCGCTTGGCGATTTTATCGCTTCACTGGCAGTTTTAAGAAATTTTCATCTAAAAATAAAATCGGCCAAAAATGATAAGCAACACAAGTAATCTGTTTCTGTTTCTTAAATAATTCATAACATTTGAAAGGGGGGAAAAAAAAGAGCGTACCACTTAAAATTGGAAAGTTTTTTTTTTTTTTTTTTTTTTTTTTTTATTAATTTTCTTTTCTCTTCCTCGTATATGGAGAAAGTATTATTTTTAAGTTAAATTTTTAAAATTGAGTTTTTGTCACATTTACACGTTTTAAAATCTTGTTTTTAGCGGTTAGTCTGTGTGAAGAACATGTAGTAGCAGAAAGTCTAAAATCGGTATTCTCAATGTCTATCATATAGGGATGACACATTATACTTTTCGTTGAGATCAAAGAAATAGTTCGTGTACAGTAACATCCTAGAGAATTCCAATACATTACGTCTATGGAGTAATTTCTGATAAGTACATTAGAGGTCTGTACGGGTCAGATTTACGGGCCGGGTTCGGGCCGAACTTTTTAATTTACTGTCGGGCCGGACTCGGATTCATTTTTCTTTTTTCTTTTTTTTTTTTTTTTATAATTTTGAATAAGGAAATAAAAAGTGCGCATGAAAAACGAAAAAAAAAAGAAAGAAACAATATAGTTAAGTTTATATTTGAGTTAGTAATTTAAGGATGCCATTGATATAGTAACTTACAAAAAAAAAAAAAAAAAAAAAAAAAAAAACTATGTTCTATACACAGACGATTTTTTACAATCTAAAGTGGTTCAGCGACTTCTAACTGTTGCCGGCATTTTCGTTGGAAGAAATAGTTTGTTACTTCGGTGCAACTTGCACATTACATTAGTCCCGTCAGATACAATTTTTTTTTTTTTTTTCGTACTGCTGTTTTATATCGCTTTCATAACAAAACTTATAAAAAAATATATATATACAGACACGACATTATTTCATTATTTAAAACATGAAAATCTGACATTGACAGATTTTAATTTAGTGCCAGAGACCCACTGCTAAACTTGTTAATATCGACAAATTCTTCTTTAGTTAATTCGTGACGATCTAAATTCCATGATAAAGTTTTCATTAAATCAAACCAATGTGTTTCAGCTGCAGATATTGTAACAAATAACGTTGGAAGTCCAAACTGTCTTATAGCCGCAAAACAACGTTTTTTTTCTTTTTCCCAATGAGGGGGAGGTGTGCCTTGTGGGGGACTCATGTCAAAGGTGTGCCTTGGGGGGGGACTCATGTCAAAGTTGTATCTTGGGGGGGGGAATCATGTCAAAGTTGGGCCTGGGGGGGACTCATGTCAAAGTTGTGCCTTGGGGGGGAATTCATTCAATAAATCCCCATTCAATAAATCGACTGAAATAGGCCCTTAGCACTATTAAGAATGTATTATAAAAATTCGACAACTGTACCGACTGAAATAGGCCTCTAGCACTAAAAAATTAGTTGCAGTTTTAAAGAAATTAAGTTAGCAGTCATTATTTTTGTGAATTTATGTACAGTTATGTGATGTATATGTACTATTAATATAGAGACGTTTATTTCAATTTAATGCATTTTTTTTTTTTTTTTTTTTTTTTAGTTAAAAAAAAAAAAAAAGTATGAATTTTTTAATTTTTTTTCCCTCTTGAAAGTAGACATAAATTGTAATATGAAATAAATATCTCAAGAAAACGAAATCTAAAAATAGAACAAAATAATTAATTAATTAATCAAAAGTTCAATTTAAAAAATATATATATTAGGTGTTTGCATAAATTCGTGCGGTTTTTTATTGCTTCATTTCATAAAAATACATCAAATCGAATGACAATTTTTAATCAAAATATTCTCCATTACTTTCTACAACCTTTGCCCATTTTTCGGGTAACAAATGTATATTACGGCGATAGAAGCTCTCGTCTTTGGAGGCAATAAAATGATCCGCGTCCTCCCTCACAAACTATTACAACGACCGAATACTATCAGGACACGGAAACAAGACAACTTTGGCGAACCAAAAAAACGCCGCCAAGACTCTACAAACACACAGTAAAAAAGCGTTTCTTAAAATAATTTATGGTTATTAAAATACATATTTAGATTTAAATAATACTTTTTTTTTAATTTTTTACTTTATAAATGTCAGAAATGCAAAGAAAAATATAAGTGAATAACAATAAAACTTACTGTGCAAAGCTGTGCATTAAGTCCCGGGATCCAAAAATCTGGACGACAATTCGTTGACCATTTTCTCCTTCTTGCATTATCTGAAGGAAACCTAAACATTTTGTATCCTTTTCTCGAGTGTTTACAGCAGTTTATCGCTGAACAACCTTCCATATTGCAGTTTATTTCACTAAAATTACGAGCAAGACGGTCGAAACAATGGCTACCGTTTGTTATCACGCTGGGTACATGCGGCAACCCTAAGGCAAAAAAATGTCGGATGCGCCAGCTCTTATATATAGGAGCCTTAACATGGGGAACCCATACATCGAGCTTCGAGGATAATCCCAGGCCTTTCAAGTGGTCATAAACTGTTGAATTTGATAAATTTAACCTCAATCCGATCTCACGTGTTGTTATTCGCCGGTTCGCATCAACTAATGCCTTTATCGCGTCTTTATCAGCTTCAACCGGCCTTCCCGAACGTGGTGCATCTTCGACATCAAAATTGCCGGATCGAAATTTAGCGAACCAGTTCTGGCACTGGCGTACTGTCAACACACCTTCTCCATACACATCGGTCAATTTCTTTCTGGCTTGAACAGCATTTTTACCCTTTCTGTAGTAAAACAGTAAGATATGTCGAAAATGCTGCTTATCGCTCTCCATATTTAAAAGGGCACCAACCAAAAACTACTGCGTAGAATTAATTGGAAATTTTCATACACAAGCCTTGCTATATGAGCTCTCAAAGCATATAAAAATTATACGGCTTAAATGTGAAGTTGGGTGCAAAAAATACAATTAAATCCTCTGTCGGGAAAAAACGAAATTACTTTCCGAACAACCCAATATATATTTATTTATTTATTTATTCTACAATAGATTTAACAAACGTACTCTTAAAGAATAAAATGTCACTTTTCACCAGAAAAACTGTTCCAGATCAGCTGCAATTAATATTTTTAGGTGTTTGGTTCCTGTATTTCATCAGTTTAGTTTTACAATCTTAGCAGTAAGCACTACTAAAATTGGGAAACTTACAAGGGACATCACCCAAGTGTCCGGCTCGGATTTCAATGAAATTTAGGCGTTTCTTTCATAGAGGCGTTTCTTTCATATTTGATATGCTATCAAATTTTACTCAAAAATATGCAAAAAATTTGTATTTATACAGCAAGTGAATACTCAAATAAATAATTCAGTTGAAATAATTTTCAGTACTATAAAATTTCATTTGTAACTTAAACATGCAAGCGCAAAATCATTTTGCTAAATTATTTTTAAGTCACGCCCAAAGGCGGAGCTTACTGTTGATATGTAGCTGATGTGGTTTTTAACATTTTAAAAATTCAATAAATATACAAAACATGGACGATAGTAAAAATTTCTATGATCACAAATATTTGGTACATGCCCTCTATCAGAAATTAAAATTTCATTAAAATCGCAGCCGGACACTTGGGTGATGTTCCTTGTTAGATTCAAAATATTGATTGCAACAAAATTTGCACGATTTCTAAAGTGAAACTTCGAACTATTACTTTTAACAATGTATTTGTTTTTAAATTTTTCCTCTGCGCAAAAGAAGAATATTTTGAATTCATAAAAATTTTCGTCTTTCGATTTTTTATATATCGTTATTTATCAATTTAGTTTTATTTATCAATATCGAAATTTCAGTCCGCATACAGTATTTCCATTACCTATGTTAGTTGGTTAATGGAAGTAAAATTTGATCACAATTTTGAGAAATATCGTTTTAATATGAAATTTTATATAAATATTCTAAAATACTTAAAAATATAACTAATTAAACACAGATATTAATTACTTACTTCAGCCCGTATTCCCACCTAACGAAATATGTAAGTTGTATCCAAGGTACTTTGGTAAACACTTTGTCTTAAAAAAATACTTTCATTAAGCATTATAAATTTTATTAATTTGTTACTTAAAAAAATTCTCAAAATAATACTGTTACTTTTATTTCATATGCCACATTGTAAAACAAAAACAATTAAATTAAGAAAAGTTAATATAAATCTTAAATTAAAACCAATATTTTTAACCTAAAGACTTTTAAAACCCTTTGCGGCGCAAGCCAATTCGGATCATTTAAATTATACTGCCGCCGGAATTCATGAACTAAATTAAACTAAAAGAAATTTTAAATTTTAAGGTTAAAAAAACCGGCCTAATCTGATATGTTATAAACATAAATTTTTGCTAAAAAAATTCCGGGATGAAATTTTGCAGCTGGATCTTAAGTTTTGCGTCCTCGCAGAGAGGACAGCGCGCGTTAAGGGGTTAAGCAATTGATTTTAAGTTGAGAAAGGATTTCTTCGGAGATATATCTGAAAGAAAACATTTAAAACTTAACTTGTATTTATTATTCAAGCATTATTATTGGCGCTATTTTTCCATTTTTCCAATCCATTTATATCATTTCCTTTCATATTCGACTATTTATGAGTTCTACGTTTGCATATAAATTTGATTATTTTATCATAATTGTAATGGAAAAGGATTCGCTTTTCGCAGTTTTTTTATACGGGAATTTACTTTTCTTAAAAGAAAATTTTATTGATGAGATTATTTCACTATTAGATTTTAAAATAGTATTTCGTTAGCAGGTATCTGATATATTTTTCTTACCAACTTGTGTGAGGTACGTAGCTGCCAACATCTTAATTAATATTCCTTAGTATTATTAGCACACACCCTTTTTCTCACACCACTTTATTTTTAGAGTAATTTTCTTCAAATGTAATTATGTATAAATAAGAAGAAAAATACTCTAAAAAAAGATTAATGTGAAAAAAAAAAAAAAAAAAAAAAGAAAAAAAAAAAAAGGCGTACTAAAATACTATGAAATATTAATTAGGATAATCGCAGTTGAGGTGAGGTATTTAACTATATATTTTTAAAAATTTATATTGAATTAAAGTTATATCCCTCAATATCCAGAAGCATGCTTTTTGGAAATTACTAAAAGCCATTTGAATATATAAATTTAATCGGTAAATATGCATAAAATTTTAAAGAAAATAAACGTCGGCGTTTTTAACTCATGGGGCTTTGCTTCTAAAAGATACGTCTACACCGAAAACACGAAAAAAAAGTAACTATACAGAATTTCTTAAAAAGAAAAAAAAAAAAAAAAAAAAAGATTCAATTTATCCTAGGTGTTAATCATAGATCTTTGCCAATTGCACATAGCGTAACTCTAGTGCAATCCGTTCAATCTCAACCCCAGTACTTAAAAAGCTAAATTTCTTAATTTAATCGATTTTATTTTCAGACAAAGTCAAAGTTTCGAGTCATTCTTGGTGCATTTTTCACATTTCACCAATTTGGTGCTAGCCGGCCTTGTAACCGGAACGTTGCGAAACTCCAGAGGACACTATGCAAAAATGGATTATTCTGGATGGTTGAAAATGCATACATGCAATTAGGAACTGAAACAAACAACTAAAAAAGCTCAGAATTGCAATAAAATACAACTAATTATTTCGTTTTTAAGTTATACAGACAAAGGACTCACACATGCACAAACCAATCGCTAAAAACGCGATATTTTCCAATTTAGAGGACCTCAAAGTTTGTGAATGTAGTACAAACTTAATTTCGAAAGCTTGATCGATAAACAGTACTTTCGCAGTAACATATAAAGGTTAAAAGATTGTAATAATTTGATAATTTCAAAATTTAACGTAATAAAAAAAAAAAAAAAAAAGAGTGATAAAACACTAAATGCAAGAAAATTAAAATTAATTTATAAAATACTAGCAAAATTTTCGCAGTTTATTTATTTATTTCTTTTTCTTTTTCTTTTCTTTTTTATTAACCTTTAAAATTTGAAGTTTATAAGTCTTATACAAACTTCAACATCCAATTAAAATTTTAATTTAACCAGAAGCCAAATTATTGTGGGATGAAACGCTATGATGGTTAAACCAAATCATTCAAAGAAAAGTTTCAAAATAACATTCATGTTTGACGATCAATTTTTCATATTTCCCCAGATAAGACAGTTTTAATAAAGGCGATTTTTAAAACTTTAACTATGGCGATTTTAAAAACTTTTTTAAACTATGGCGATTTTTAAATTTTTGCCGCCATGTTGGCAAGATCCCTTTTATTTTATTTATTATTTATTCATTTTGGCATAATTTTTTGTTAAAAACACTTAATATCTATTTTCATTGTACATTTTATTATTGTGTTTTTCAGTCAATTTATGAGAAAAGTTAATATTTTGTTTATACCTTTAATGTACTGCTGGATCTTACATAACGTTTGCAAGCATTGTAAAGATGCAACTTTTAAAAATAATTTTTTCTATAAAATGATCTAAACAGACAAATGTCGTCATTATTATTATTAGATCACTGAACTGAGTCCGCGTGCTTAAACATTATTTATATATTCTTTTTTTTTTTTATCCTCGCGTATTTTATTTTCACTCTATCGTAACGTTCCTACAAAATACAATCGTAACTGGTCTACCTGAGAGAAATATTGTCTAGATGTTATGATTTTTAAATAAAAATCATTGTAAAATGTCTAAAAAATATATATTCCTTACTAAGAAAATGTCCATACACTAAATAGTTAATAAACTTCAAAATATTTAAAGAACTTACACCTATTTGGAAAAAAAAAAAAGTCAGTCTTTTTCGTCACTTCGTTGTTTCAAACTTTCAGTTTTGAACTCCAGAAATAAAGTAAAAAAGTTTTTAAAAAAATTGTTTGTTTTTTTTTAAAGAGAAAAAAGGAAAGAAATATCAATTTTTCTTTTTAAGTTTGAGAAGGACTTAAACTAAAAAAATATTGAAGAATCTGTAGATAGTAAAATTTATGCCAGAGTAGTTAGAAAACTTAGCCTTGCATTAACCGATGAGAAATTTTAATACTGGTTGTTAAGAATCCTATTTCTCTCCTTATATTTCTAAAGCAAATAACTTTTTGAGGTTTTTGCGAAGAAAAAAAAGTTTCGTTACTATGGGAAGCACACATGCAAAAAAAAAAAAGAATTAAAATGCTTCAGGACAATTTACTGCAAAGAAATAATGATAAAAATCTTGTAATTTATTTTTTAATTCGCATACTCCATTATTAAGTATGAATTTCAGATTTTAGACTTATGAGAATTAAAATGGTAAAAAAGCATTTTTTGGAAACTTTTTAGCAATAATTTCTTTTTTCGGAAATTCTTAGAATAATTTATTTACTTTTTGTTCGATTTCAAATTGGCAATCTTTATGAAGGCGTATAAAATAAGAATTTAAATTTGAAAAAAGAAATTAATGAATTGTTTTAAAATGCCCTTAAACAATTCTCTTCCGCCCTTCTCAATCCATATAACCACGCGGTTTGGGACCCACAGGGAGAGATCAATGTACCAATGTACCAATGCGTTTTTCTCATGACCGAGAAGTTCTGTTCTCTGAGCTGGTAGACGGCAGGTCCGGGTTTGGATTAAAAAAAGCTAGTCGTTCAGAATTTTCCGTGTTTTTAAATTACCGAGTCTTAAAAAAAAAAAAAAAAAAAAAAAAGGCCTGAGATCGGTAAGTTTCTTAATGTTGTGTGGGTAATAGCTTTTTGAATAATTTAAAATTTATTAATATTTGAAGATTTATTGATTATATTTTTATTCTTTATCCACTTTACCTGCCATCTCGATATAACTCTGGGTATATGTAGCCTTCCACACTCTATACTACAATTAATTAATAATATGGTTGGATAGGTTGTTGAACTTAATATTTAAAAAAAATATCAGAAAAAGAATCACCGCATTTCGAATATATTTTAATTTTTGATCCAATGTATATTATAAAGCAATTCTATTTGAATTGAATTATATTTTAATATTTTCACTATCAATTATTAACACTATTATGTAACATTTGTTGATTTAAATAAACACTTCATCTTTAAAATGGTGGTTTGTAACTGTAATTGATACATGATGTAACTTTAAATTAAAATCACCAAAATTGCATTTTTTAAAAGTAAAATTATTAATGAAGATGTTTAAGATTATAGGGAAAATATTGTTTTAAATTAAAATTTATTTTAATGAATGATGATAAATAATATGATATGTTGCTTAACACAATTTTTCATATGCTTAAAATTATTCAACTTGTAGACAGTCTCAATTCTCATTAAATTCCGAATAACCAATTTTTCTACCTTAATGTCATATAATTACTATGTTAATTAAATATTACATGGATTTCTCGTTAAGTTTTAATTTTTGCTTGTTTATTTATTTTAATTTTATTTATTTATTTATTATTTTGCAGTCATTAATTTTAACTTTTTTCTTTGTTACTGTATGGTCTTGGAAATATTTTGAGAAAGTTAAGCCCCCGGCAAACTAATTTAACCTGTTCCATCCGTCTTAAGCAGTGGTGGTCTCAATTCCTCCTTTTTCAATTATTGTTATTATTATTATTTTCTGTATTCATTTCATATTTGTTATATATTATCGCATCCTCCGATGTTTCAGAAACAACTCATATTGACTTTTTTGATATCTTTTGCCTTGTGTCATCACTTCATATGTCGTTATTTGTTCATTAATCCAAGTCTGCCTTACTGGTGTTTGACCATTGTAGTGAGACATTATTACATGCGCGCGCGCGCACACACACATATCAATAAAAAAAAAAAGGAAGATAAATAAATAAATAAGTAAGTAAAAATAGAATAAATCAAATTTGTCCACTAGGTAGCGATTTTTATAGAACAGAAAGAAAATCAAAAACCCATACTGGATACTATAAAGGGAGAAATCCTTCTCTTAAAAATAAGTCTATCGTTTGTCCATAATTTCTGTACACTGCGTTGGAGAACAAATAGAGACAATCCAAGTCTTGATAATTTTATACTGTTTTTATTAAATATATATTCTTAAAAAAGTCACATAAGGAAGTTCACATATAAAAATATTAGTTGCAATAAAACCCAAGCATTTCTCGGGAAGCGAGGGAGAGAGAGAGAGGGCTAAAAATTTGCGTATTGACTATACGATGAAAAAGCAAAAACTGTGGGTCTGCTTTTTTTTCTCGCACGGGGAGAACCCCCGGAAGGGAAGTCAAAATGTTTGCTTTATCTTATTTTCGCCAAAATGAAAGCCAACTTCAGTTCTTTGTTTTAGATAATAAACTAATGTTAATTTTTTGAATTTGTAATGACGGTTTATAATTGTATTAACCCTTTAATCGCCCACATTACGCCAAGCGACAGTTTGACTAGAGAAAATGACCGTTATGAACTGAAATCATTAATATTGGGTAATTTAAAATAAATTATATCCGGTGTTGCAATAATATAAATTCTGACAATGAGTTTTCTTGTTTTATGACTATTTGAGAACACTTTTTTTTTATAATTACGTTTAATGTCAGAATTTCCGTTAGATATTATTTCTTTTATTTTCTTTTTATCCCATAAAATAAAGTACTTTTCTATTTAAAAAGATAAACATTTTATTTATGATTTAGATATAAAACATATATAATTTAGATTTCTGAATGATGTGTGTTATTGTTTTATGTTAATAAATAGTGTAGGTCGTATGTATAATTAAAATTGTGTAATTTTTGACGACATTTTAAAATAATTCTTTCTCCGAATGCCTAAGAACAAATTATGTAAATATAATATCTCACTTAAAATTTAATTATTTTTTTTATTGCAATAATGCATTAATTTATCATTAGATTTTATTTTATTTAAAAATGCAATTAAAATTTAACCAAATATATGTGAACACCTTCACAGATACTTTAAAAATTTGAACCTTTATTGATTATTTTCTAAACAGTTGCATACACTTCTTTTCTAAATTTGCAGTTTTTACCTTGCAGTCACCACTTCAGTTTCGTGGATCATCTACAATTCTACATAACAAATTTGATTGCTGTTCACTCCCTCATTTTATATGCAGCACGCTATTTACACACTGTAAAAAATTTTGTGTAATATTATACGACAACACTGATGCAGCTTACTATGTAGAGAAAATTCACAACCATGAAGAGAAATGTTATCCACTATTCCTGTGTAACCAGTGCATAATGTATAAGGTTACACAGTTACAGCTGGTAACATTTATCTGCATAGTTGTGGCAAGTTAGGATAAATCAATATCGTTGTGTAATATAGCAAACTTTTTTTTTACAGTGAAACGGAAGTGTAATTTTAACCACATGGCATGGATTCACATACTGAGATAAAAATATTTAATGATCAGAAATATTGAAACTATTTAAAATAAAGCATAAATATTAAAAACAATAAACATTTCACCAAATAAGTTCATAACTTTCTCATTTAAGCTGAATCTGTGGACCTTAATATCAAGAAGTTAAATAGTCGAAATTTCAAACTTTTTTTATTGGTTTTTCCATATTATTCCTTTTATCTTTTATCGCAAATAAAAGCAAGCAAATGCATATTTTTTTTTTTTTTTTTTTAAGTAAAAAAAAAAAAAAAAAAAAAACTTAATTTTAAAATGAAGAATCAGTTTTCATAAACTTCAGGCAAGAGTGAATGTATTTACAATTGAGAAAGTTTTAAAATATATTTTACTTTCTTTTATATGCATAAAGAGAAAGTACTGGATTCGTGAAAATTTTCTAACTCCAGTATTCGAGGGATTTACACGTTTTGAAATGTCCGGAACACGATTTGTCCAGTTAAAAAAACTGTCTGTCTATATGTGAATAAAAGAAAAAGTTTTTAGACGCTTTATCTCGCAAACCAATGGACGAAATTTGATGGAATTTAATATTTAGTTAGACTTAAAATGATTGATATTACATTTGGGGATTAATCGCAAACAGACTGCCCTGTTACCCAATTTTTTTTAAAAACATGATTTTTAATATGACAGTATAGGATTAAAAATTCGTATAAATTTACATAACTAGAAGTAGTTTTAATTGTGCAATGTGAAGTTATGATATATATATAACAGTAGCTGTACTAAAATAGTTTATAATATAATTTATAATAGACTATACAATATAATTTATAATAGAATACTATAATATAATTTATAATTTATATATATATATATATATATATATATATATATATATATATATGTATATAATAGTAACTGCATTTTTCTCAGATAACGGAATAAAATTGACTTTATTTTCCTGTTTAGTGTTATACTTCTTTAAGATGCAAATTGTTCACATTCATCATAAAAAATACCTTTAGTAAATAACAATTTTAATAACTTATTTGAAAAATAACTTTAATAAATAGCAACTTTAATAACTTGGTATGCTATATATACATACTTTTTATAAACTTTTGTAGATTAATTCATAATAATTTTACTAATAATATATAAAATTCCTACACAACATTTTCATTTATTAAGGGGAAAAAAAAGTAGATAATGTATGTATTCTGAAAAATAACATTCTGTATAAATTATAAGAATAAGGAAATTTGTTGGAAAAGTAAATAATCTAGTAACAAGTAACACTTGTAGATGGTGACACCGTAAGGCCTAATCGGTAAATAAGTAATTATTTGGACAGAGGGGGTAATACTTAAGCACATACATTGCACAAAGAATTTCTGGCAGTTCAACATATTTCATAAAAATCAAATTTGTGTATTTTTCGTGTACTTACTGATGATTCGTATTTTTATTTATTTTTTGATAGTAATGCATTTCTTTAAAAGACACTGCGACGAAAGTTTTTTTATAATTTGATATTGTTTCTTGTTTTCATTAATTTTTAATATTATAGTACTTTTTTTAATCTCTCATACGAAATTATATTTAATATAAATAACATTCCTGTGCAATGTGATGCTTTTCTGTCTTTTTAGCACTCCTAATAAAATACTTCTCAGCATCATTAATATTTCATATTAACTGTGGCAAATACGTTTAACCTGTAGTGCAATAGTAATCTCTCTTTAAAGTTCTAAGAATGTTCCTCGCTTTAAAAGAAATACTTATCTCATTAAATACTATTTATTCAAAGAATCTCCATCATTCGTGTTTATTTTAACATTCGTATATTTTCTTAACTTTTGATCTTATGACATCTGTCCTTTTATTAAATAAAATTCGTAGTTATCACAAAGCAAATAATAAGAACGCCCGGACGAACACAGATATGGGAAATGTCATACGTAAAATGTACTTTAGTTTGAAGGCATCTTTTAAATTTTAAATTGTGAATATATTTTGCCCTTGAATATCTGTGAATCAGCGGAAATTGTTATAAAATGAAGGCTGTTTCTAATTAAGTTAGTATATCTTTAATTTATGATTTTAATAATTTTAAAGTTTAGTTAAAGTTAGTTAATTAACTGCATAAATATATCCAGAATTTGATATGTAAAAATGAAAAGTATTTATAACGTTAATAAAGTTGATGAAATTTTGCTAATTTAAAGGAAAAGGAAAATGCGATATATTTAGAAATTTGTGCCTATAATTTTCAATGAAACAAAGTGTGGATGTTGCTATTTAAACCAAGAAGGAAAAGTATGTGATCTAAATGAACCACTGAAATACTAACTATTAACTGCGTTAATAATGACTATTTTTACAATTATACACCAATTATCCCATACTTTAAGGCTACCAGTATTGGGTTACATTTTTTGAATAATTGATGATTATACAACTGTTATTATACCATATTAGGATATTAATAGTAAGTATTAAATTTACCTACTATTTACTAAAGAATATGACCATCGATTATTTTATTAAAGCTTGAAAAAAAAAAAAAAAAAAAAAAAAAAAAAAAGCTATCATAAAAAAAAAAGAAAGAAAGAAAAGAAAAAAAAATGCACTAGAAAAATTACAAAATTATTTAAATAAATAAATAAAATCAGAGATCTAGGAATTGTAATTATAGTCTATGTCTGCTATGTTCATATGACGAATCGTCTTCAAAATTTTGTGGTATGTTAGCTAAAATTAGTATAAAAGTGATTAAAACACCCAATAAAGGCAAAAAAAAAAAAAAAAAAAAAAAAAAAAAAAAAAAAAATCGCAAAATCTTTTTATGAATATAGAAAATAAAGAAAACATCATGTATAAAATCTAATATTTAAAACAGGGTAACATTCCATTGCCAAATTTATGGGAAAAAAAAAAAAAAAAAAAAAAAAAAAAAACGACTTCAGCTGAAAGATTTTAGAAACAAAATCATTGATAGCTATGTTTTGCAGATAGATAAAATATACCATTCAAGTAAAACTTAAAATCCATTTCATTAAGATATTTTTCCCCGTTACAGCTAACGAACACGCATTTTATTTCTAAAGTTAAAGTATATTTGTAAAACACATTATTTATTAAAAAATTGGGTTCACAATAGCCATAGAAATTTACCAGTTGAAAAAGCTTGAGTATTTCTAGATTATATTTCAGTAATCAAAAAATATAAAATAGTATACAATATATAGCAAATTAATTTGCAAAAATACGCAGTTTTTATAATTATTTGAATTGCAAATATGAATGGTTTTATGCGAAAACACGCATTTTAATTTCTAAAAATAAGCTTAATTACGCGTTAGTTGGTTTTTTTCATTCATTTGCGATAAAGAAGAAATGTTAAATTATGTATACAATTTGACTTTGCATTAAATTTAACTTTATATTATTTACTAAACAAGTAAGTTAATCAAGATAAGTTTAGAGTAAGATGGAGGCAAATGTGACCAGTTTTTGTAACCTTTGTGTTATTATTATTTACTTCCTGAAAATATTATAATTTTATACCTTAAAACGTATTCTGTTCATTTAAATTCATTTTAAAGGAAATTATAATATACATTTCATTGGCTATAATTTTCGTATTTCATTACATTTGAACACGAATTTCTGGTTTATTTATTATTATTAGTATTTTATAAATTAGTATTTTATTAACATTTTACATATTTATATCTTATAAATTAGTATTTTATTATTAATTTATTAGAGAGCTGTCTTAAAAGAATAGTTTTGAGTGAATAACAACATTACGTATATGATTTTTGAAATTATTGATTTGGATTTAAAGTACATAAGAAATAAGTTCTTAAATTTTCGTTATCCTAGAATAGAAAAAGAAAAGAAAAGAAATAACAACCGTAAAGTAGTTTACCGTAGTTAAAATTGATTAATAAACTTATAAAACTTTTGCTGTCTTATTCTCGAAAAAGGAGAAATAAATCCAAAAAGCCTTTTCCATGAAAAACTACATAAATTATATATTGTTTGTGCAATCTGAACTTATTAGCCATACAATTATATTATTTATGCTTTCCCAGAAAACTTTATATCGTTTCTTTTCTATTGAATGATTTCAAGGTATTGAATTTGCATTTAAATCCGATCAATTTATGGCAAAACATAGAAAATAAATTTCAGTTTCGATTTTTTTTTTTTTTTAATTTTTTTTAAATAAGTATTTATTTCACAGAAAAAATAATATTGATGGATATTTTGAATTTGTTTGTTTTTAACCTATTGTCTCCAGACAATTTAATTTCCTAAGTGCTGAAATATATCAAAGCTGAAAGTATAGTGGGAACGTTCTCTATTAATCAATCATGAAATAAGGATATTACTGTTGAAAATCCAGTCACAAACACTTGACGAATACTACATTTTAAACTATATATTAGGCTTTATTTTATTACACTTTTCCTTCTATCGTAGTTTCAGCTAGAAGAATTTTCCGTTTGAAGTTCTTTGATGCAGAAATAACTAAACTTCAGTTATTTTATATTAGAGGAAACGTATTTTTTTTTTCCTTTTTTAAACCTCCGTTATAGTGTATTACTTTAATTCCCTTTCATCATTCGCCGCTTTACACTCTTATGTTTATTCCCTCTCACCTCCTCTTTTACTTCACTATTAAAAAAATGTAACTTTGCTGTCAGAAATTCTCTGTAATTGCAGAAAAATACGTTTTGTCAACGTAATTTTTCCGTAATTTACGACTTTTTTCTCTAATTACAGAGGATGTTTGGCAGCAAAGTTGCATTTTTTATACATTGTTCTCTGAGTGCCACTCTTATTTTTTTCCCCATTCAAATAATTGTTACTTTTTTTTTTTATTCTTTTCCTCCATGGATAAAATTTTCTTCTCATTCAGAATTATGACATTATTTTTCCTCCTGGTTATTATTATTATTATCATTATTATTATTTTTTTAATTTCCCTGAATTTATAGCTGTAACTATAACCTATAACGATGTTGCTTATAGAACGAAGCA
Organism: Salticus scenicus; assembly: GCA_963930645.1. NCBI lineage: Eukaryota > Metazoa > Arthropoda > Arachnida > Araneae > Salticidae > Salticus > Salticus scenicus. Next base: position 64,458,395 of record OZ005652.1, read on the forward strand.
TCCAAAATAGGAGGATATTTGTCCTTGTTTTCTTCTATATCGACAATAAGAAAGTAGTAATTTAGTGAAAAAATGTGACTTCTAATTTTTGATAGTACGCATTTCAGTGGTATATGGTCTGAAGACGATTTGAAAGACAGGTTTAGAAAATCTCTGTCAATCTGCCAGTGCGTCTGGAATTTGTATCATATCAAAATTCCACCGCCACTTTAGAATGTAGAAAAAGAGGGGACAAAAAGCTAAAAACTCCATAGGAATAGCATGGGAAGAAAACCAAAAAAAAAACCTCACCATGTCAAGTGTGTTTAAAAAAAAAAAAAAAAAGTCTCACATCGGAAGTAATGAAAGGACAAAATTGACTTGAAAAAGACATTGAACAGCGGAAACGGGCGGGCTGGGGCGTTAAATATAACGACCACGATTAATACGTCTCGCTTATATGTGTATCACAATGTAAGGTGACCATACGTCCTCGAAATTCGAGCACCGTCCTCGAATTTTGACTTTTTTATTTTTTGTCCCCAAAAATTCTTTGACTATATGGGGACACTAAATGTCCCAAAATTTAAATATTTGTTTGTATTTATTTCAAAATCGCAGTCCATTCCACGGAGGATCAAAATTGTGATGGCATGTCTCCGAACCACCTCTGGGGTGAGTCCCAGACCGTCGCCAATTACTGCACAGCACTAGTAATACATAAAACCCATCCATTCCGGGCCCACCAGCGGCCGAGCGGTTCTGCGCTCAAAGCTGGTAGATGGGAGGTGCCGGGTTCGATCCCAGGTCGCGCTCATCGACCTAGCCGTTCGGAGTTTTCCGTGGTTTCCTCCGAAACTCGCGTAAATACGGGCTAGGACCCCTTAGAAAGACCCCCACGGAGGGCATTCCCCCTATAGGCCTAGGACACATAAGGAGTCAATCGGCCTTAATCCTCCAACCAACCAACCAACCCATCCATTCCAATCCAATCAAAATCGCAGTTCAATACTCAAGTAATTGGATCATCTTGGAAATCAAAGAAACTTTGAAAAAAAGAGCCTCATACTTCATACTTCATAAGCAGAGAAAGAATCATGCACTACTCATCAGTACATAAATTTTATCTTGTCCGATTTATGTTAAGTGCAAAAAACAAAATTTGTTTAATGAAATTTTCGTTGTATCTCACGAAAAAAATGTATGAATTCCGTGTCACTTTATGGCTGGGTCTTAACATAAATTGGCGCTGATTAAGTTTGGCATAAATTAACCAGCAGGTGGATTACCATGCTGCAATTTTCTCCATTTACGTGAAGGCATTTTAGAGTTAACTCAGCATTCAGAGTTAACTCGTTATACTCAGCATTTATAGAGTTCAAGTGTTCTATATGACTACGTGAGAGTATGTGAAAACTCAATAATTCAACTCAATAACTTGATATTGGAAAAGGTGATTATGAAAAAGTACGTTAATTTAATGTCTGCGCATACCGGCCAATAAATGCCTCATTTACATGAAAGCTGCATCTGAAGATGTATTAGAATGTTTAAAACACTGAAAGCTTTGAATATAGCGTTCTTCATATATAAAATTATTATAATTTATGAAACTCAGATATTTGCACTAACACGGACCACATCAAGAAATTGGATTATTCGAAAAGACGTCTCAACAATTTTAAAGAATATTCACTTTATTTATTAACAGTATGGATGAAAATTAAAGATTAAGTAAAGATGGGATAAAATATCCATGCATAAGTTATAGTGTAACTTACATATATCATAATTATTGACTCAATTATTAGAATATTAAAGAGATCAAATTTGTATATGTTTTTCTTTGAAAAATTTTTTTGGTGTATAACAACCATACGGTATGAGTTACTCTCTACTAATTACGCACTACTTACATACTACTTACTCTCTTTGTAGATAGTGTGGTCATAAGACAAAAAAATTACCTAACTAATCAAGACCTTTACCAATTTTCCAACAATAGCCAATTAATTCATATGTTGTAAGAATATCAAAAGGGTCTAAAAGGGAAATTATATGCCCTGTTAAAAATTTGTGTAAATTTAATGTAAATATTTATCCAGAGTCTCTGTAAATTTACAGTAATTCTTAGTTAAAAGTGAATAATCGAAATTCTCAATCTTTATTCTGTATTTTTACCTAATTTAATTATTTAATTATTTAATTATTTAATTAAAATTAAAAATGACTGTTTCTACTTTAGGAAAAGCATTCCAAGTCACAAATATATTCTCACCAATAATTAATTAAATTAATATTAGTTATTAAAATGAATGTATAAAATAAGTTTTTTAACATCTCCATTTATTTTTCTCTGTAATTTTTTGTAAGACTTACAGCCTTATTCACCAAATTTTTAACACTGATGTTAACCCTGGATATGCTAGGTTATCTCAAAATCGGTATTCACCACGGAAAATCAGCGATTTAACACTCGAGTTAACCCTCTTTTTTTAATCCTCCTAAATTGGTGGGTTAACTCTTGTGTTAAATGAGCATGTTACAGTTACAGCGAAACCACTCTTGTTTACTTTTTTAATGCATTGCGTATTTATTGACCAATCAGCGAGACTCTTACAGATAACACTGGGGTCAACTAATCCACGGATGGTGAATACGAAAACTTTCTAACCCAGGGTTAAGGGAGTGTTAACTCTAACACAAGTGTTACGTGAACCATGGGTTAACACTGATTTGGTGAATAAGGCCGTATAGATAATAGATTACGCAGAGTTTTCTGTTGATATTTTGAACAGTGTGGAGAGTTTACGAAAATCCATAATTTTTCAGACATCCACTTCCGAGAACAAAAATCAATCTGTCTAATCAGGACACTTACTAAATCTCACTAAAAGGGATTTATATAACAAATTAAATCGTTAGAGCCGATTTGGGCATGGAGATTTTCGTACTATTTCTAGTTTTCTGATTTTCACCAAAACATGAAAAACTGATCTATAAACCTAAAACTAATTAATACATACTAAAGAAAAGTTATGATTGAGTTAATATAGTGGTTTTGAAGAAAACTGTTCAAGCTATATCTCGAGACACTCACTGACAAGAACTTAACTTACCTAGCCAGTATTCTGTCAATTTTCCTGTAGTAAATAACTAATACATAAGAAAGAATATCTAACAGCAGGAATATAGGACAACTTCAAAATGAAATGTTAACGACCCTCTTCACTTACCGTCGCTGGAAGCCCGAGCCAATGTTATTCTATGGGGAAATTTTCTTTACAAATAACTTATTGACTAATCCATATTTTTAAATTCTTTTTTCACGTTCAGAAAATTCCCAACTGTTAAATTGACGGATCTTTTTTAAAAATGTATTTTTTAATTTTTAATAATTTATTTTGAAATTGCAATATGAAACAAATTTCACATATTGAAAACTCATATTTTGCAGCTTCAAATAAAATATAAAAAATTAAAAAAATATATTTTTTAAAAAGGTCCGTCAATTTAACAGCTGGGAATTTTCAGAATGTGAAAACAGAATTTAAAAATATGAATTAGTTAATAAGTTATTTGTAAAGAAAAATTCACCATAGAATAACATTAGTTCGGCTTCCGGCGGCGGTGAGTGAAGAGGGCCCTTAAAGCCAGTTCTGAGACACTGACTTTCAGTTCCAGTTACAACTTTCCATGTTTCACAGCCAATGTTTAAATTTTCACCAAAACGTGGCAAAATGTTCTGTATACATTAATTGTAAAGTTTCTTTGTTACATCTAAATTTCGTTTTGGAGAAATGACACTCAGACGTTTTCCGCTACACACACACAGTGTCAAATTATCAAAAAAAATTTTTTGACTCAGGAAACATTAAAACATATAAATCAGATGAAAACCCAATGTTGAAATTTCAGACCGAATACAGTATTCCCATTACCTATATTAGTTGGTTAATGGAAGAAAATTTTATTACAATTTTGAAAAATATCGTTCTATTACGAAAGTTTATACGAATACTTAAAAATACTCAAAAATATAACAAATTAAACACAGATATTATTTATTTACTTTTGCCCATATTCACACCTAACGTTGTGTTGTATCCAAAATACTTTGGAAAAAACTTTGTCTTAAAAAATACTTTTATTAAACATTATAAATGTGAAATTTTTTACTTTAAAACATTCAAGGTAAAAGTTCTGAAAAGAATGCTGTTACTTTTATTTCGTATCCCACGTTGTAAAATAAAAATAATTAAATTAAGAAAAGTTAATATCAATCTTAAAATTAAAACCAATATTTTTAACGTAAAGCCTTTTAAGCAATTGATTTTAAGTTGAGAAAGAATTATTTCGGAAATATATCTGAAAGAAGACATTTATTCATTTTAAATATAACTTGCATTTATTATTCAAGCATTATTATTGGCGCTATTTTTCCATTTTTCAATCCATTTATACCAATTCCTTTTATATTCGATGGTTTATGAATTCCACGTTTGCATATAAAATCAATTATTTTGTCATAATTGTAATGGAAAAGAATTCGCTTTTCGCTTTTCGCATTTTTTTTTTTTTTTTTTTTTTTTTTTTTTTTAATACGAGAATTTACTTTTCTTAAAAGAAAATTTTATTGATGAGATTATTTCTCTATTACATTTTAAAATAGTATTTCGTTAGCAGACATCGGACATATTTTTCTTATCAAATCGTGTAAAGTACATAGTTGCCAACATCTTAATTAATATTCCGTAGTGTTGTTAATACACGCTCTTTTTCCCACGCCACTTTACTTTTAGAGTAATTGTCTCCAAATGAAATTACGATTAAATAAGAAGAAAAATGCTCTAATAAAAGGCTGGTGTGGCAAAAAAAAAAAAAAAAAAAAAAAAAAAAAAAAAATGAAGCGTATTAACAATACTACTGAATATTAATTAAGATGTTGGAAGCTATGGTGAGGCATTTAACTGTAATTTTTTTTAACTTATATAGAATTAAAATTCTATTCTCCGGTATCCTGAAGCATACTTTTTTAAAATTAGTAAAAGCCACTTGGACATATAAATTTAATAGGTAATTTTATATAAAACTAGTTAGTTGAAGGGCGACTAAGGCGCCCGTTGAAAAATGATCTTTTCATATCATTTATTTGTCACTTCAAATAATTCACTTGCCCGTGCGAAATTTTCGCACTTTATTTATCTCTTCGCTACCTTTAACATTTAAAATTATTATTATTATTATTTTATAGACGTCATTTTTCTCATATGCATGAGCAAATTTAATATTTAATATTTAACATTTAATATATATATATATATTTTTTTTTTTTTTTTCACGTGAAAGCATATTTCATTTTATGCTGAAAAAAAAAAAAAAAAAAAAAAAAAAAAGACACCAATTTAAATGCCTATTTTAAAGCTGTTATTTTCGTATTTTAATTAAATTAAAAAATCTAATAAAAAATTCGTTACAAATAAGGTACCAAATGAAAGGGGCGATTTTTTTTAATCCGTCGGATTAAACAGCTCATCGATCGGACAATTAGATTTTTTTTTTTTTTATTAACTGAAGTATGAAAACTTGAGTTCACACACAGGCAGATTCCAAGGCAGTCTCTTAAGCCTATCTCTTAATCCTAAAGCGTGGCAGAGTCAGGCACTGATGAGCGTAATTGTATATGCTGATTTTGAAGAAAGCAAACGTCGACTTTTTTTTTTAACTCATGCGGTTTCGCTTTTAAAAGATGCGATTAAAGCGAAAACATGATTAATATATATATATATGTGTGTGTGTGTGTGTGTGTGTGTGTGTGTGTGTGCGTGTATTTTTAAATAAACGACTCAATTTATCCTAGGTGTTAATCACAGGCCCGTCGCCAGTTGCACATAACTTAATTTTAATGCAATGCAAAATCTGTTCAATCTCAGCTTTAGTCTTTAACAAATTTTATTTTTTAGTTCAGTCGATTTTATTTTCAGAAAAGGTCGAATTTTCGAGTTATTCTTGGTGCATTTTTCACAATTCGCCAATTTGTCACTAACCGGTCTTGTCTCCGGAGTGGTGCCAAACTCCACAGAACAGACGATGTGCAAAAATGGATTGTTTTGGATGGGAAAAATCCAAATATTGCAAAATATGAACTGTAACAAACGACTAAAGAAAGCACAAAATTGCAATAAAGTACAACTAAAAAATTAATTTGTTTTTTAGTTACGCAAATAAAATACTTACACATGCACAGACCAATCGTTAGAAACGTGATTTTTTTTCCCAGTTTACGGGACTTCAAAGTTTGTGAATATAGCAAAAACTTAATTTCGAAAGCGTGATCTAAAATAATACTACCGCTATCATATATAATGGATCATAGAATGTAATAATTTGATAATTTGAAAATTTAACGTTGTTTTTCATTGTGTAATAATAATAATAATAAAAAAAAAAAAAAAAAAAAAAAAAAATGTAAAGCAGTCTTTGGGGACTGCCGATAGAAGTGAGAACTAAGTTACTTGAGAATTGTATCGTCGAGCTATTAGATTATTATTTTCGAATTATTTTTGATTTGTAAAGAGGTATTTATGATCTGTATTACATGATTTGGCACAACATTTGTAGCTACCCAAATTGAATGAATTAAGCCTTATATTAGGTAAAATATTGTAATACGAATAAAATAATTTTCTTTTTTTTATTATTTATTTGAAAATTTATATTGAAAGCCAAAAGAAGAATATAACAGTCTGTATAAAAACACGTGCTTGTACTTTGTGAACTATGAATATACTGTGGAAAAAGTACATACATACATAGAGTATAGAACTAGAAAGAGACAGCTGCCAGTAGCCAGTATACTACTCGTATTAGTATACATTTTATACACATATATATATGTATATGAGGCATGCTGTGCCGTGAGCTACATATATGGATATATATGTAGATAGATATACTCTTTGTATATATATAATGTATACTAATAACGCACGGAGGTATATCTATATACATATATACACAGTATACATGGAAAGCGTTCGGTGATGATGACGCGAATTCCATGATTTTTGTTCCCCCAAAAAGTGCTCAACGCGCCTAAAGAAGTTTTCACTTCAAAGCGATCGGTGACGATGACGTGAGTTCCATGATTTTTGTTCACTCAAAAAGTGCTCAACGCGCCTAAAGAAATTTTCACTTCAAAGCGTTCGGTGACGATGATGCGAGTTCCATGATTTTTGTTCACCCAAAAAGTGCTCAACGTGCCTAAAGAAGTTTTCACTTCAATGCGTTCGGTGACGATGACGCGAGTTCCATATTTTTGTTCACCCAAAAGTTCTCAACGCGCCTAAAGAAGTTTTCACTTAAAAAAAAAAAAAAAAAAAAAAAAAAAAAAAATGTGAAGAATGTGAAAAAATAATAAAGGTAAGAAAACTGAGTTTATTTATAAAATATGTGGTAATTTTTAAATAAAAACTATTAGAAAATGTCTAAAAAATATATTTTATTACTAATGAAATATTCAAACACTATATATTTAATAAATTTCAAAATATTTAAAAAACATATACCTATTTGGGAAAAAAAAAAAAAAGTCCTTATTTCGTCACTTTGTTGTTTCAAATCAAATAGATTTAACTTCAAAAATGGGGGAAAAAGAGTAAAAAGTTTTTTTTTTTTTTTTTTTTTTTTTAAGAAAGAAAGAAAGAAATCTCAAATTTTCCTTCATTTGAATATTTCATTTGAGCATGACTTACGTTAAAAGAAATATTGAAAAATCTGTAGATAATAAAATTTATGCCAGAGTTAGTTAAAAAAGTTATCCATGCATTAACCGATGAGAAATTTTAAAACTAGTTGTTAAGTATCTTATTTCTCTCCATGTATTTCTGAAGCAAATAACTTTTTGAGATTTTTTGCGATGAAAAATTGCTTTGTTACTGTGGAAAATCTATTCACAAATGTAAAACGAATTAAAACGCTTCAGGACAATTTATGTCAAAAAAATAATGATAAAAATATCGTAATTTATTTTTTTTTATTTATATACTAACGTTAATAAACATAAATTTTAGGATTTTTACTATTAAATTTTTGAAAATTAAAATTTTAAAAGCAACTTTCAGGAATTTTTTAGCGATAAATTACTTTTTAGAAATTTTTAGAACAATTTATTTATTTTTTGTTCTTTTCCAAATTGACTATCTTTATATAGAGACCTATAAAATCAGAATTAAAATAATAATAATAATAATAATTTTTTAAGTGAATTTAAACATTAAAAAATATTTTTCCTTCTCTTGCCCTACCCATGGGCAAGTGGCACTCTACTCATAGCTATTAGACGGGACAGTAGTGATGCCAGATTGGGGATTTTGTCCCCATTTTTGGGAGTTTTGAGTCTTCTGGGGACAATTTTAGGGACCAAATGTTTCTGGGGACATTATTGGGGAATTCTAAAATTTTTGGGGAGAAATCTGGGGAGTTCAACTGTCTCTCAATGTTGGCAACGTAATGATTTATCTCTACGACTAGGGACTTTCAATAGCTTTATTGTTATTTGGGGATTTTTTTCAAAAATCACCTTCATTTGGGGAAGAATCTGAGCTTACATCTGCTTGATAAATAAAGATATATATATATATATATTTATTTATTTTTCCTTTTTAGTAGATATCAAGTTGGGGATTTTTTCGACCCCTCCCCCCCCCCTGATTTGGGGAAATTTGAAGACCTGTTTGGGGAAATAATTTTTAGACTATCTGGCATCACTGCGGAACAGCCGGGTTTGAACCCGGATAAGCTAGTCGTTCGGAATTTGTCGATCAGAAATACTTTTAAATTACCTATCTTTTTTAAAAAAAAGTCGACTAAAACCGCTGTTATTTGGTTAAGTATGCTCATTAATTACCAAAATGGATTGCAAACGAATTCCTATTATTAAATTAAAAATGCGAAGTGATGATGACGATCTCCTCATGAGAGTGTTTACAAAACTGACTCGTTTATAGTTGCAATCTCAAAGGACACTAAACATAGCGACAAATAATAAAGAAGGTTGCCAAAATAATTAAGTAGATCTGAAAAAAACAGCAACCTTCACAGCATTGTGTGGGTAACAGTTCTTTGAATAACTTGAAATTTATTAATAGTTGTATTTGAAGATTTATTGATTAAATTTTTATCAAAAAAATTTCAAGGAAAAATATATTGGGTAGGTGCTCCAGTAATTGGCATTTATCCCGAAATAATTAATAGATAAGAAAAATAATAAAATATTATATTTTACATATAAGAATTTTAACATTTTATGTCAAACACTGGAGCATAAGGTGCTAATAGCTGGTAAAATGAATAAATAACAGTGTCAAACACTGGAATATAGGGTACCAATTACTGATAAAATGAGAAACTGGCAGTGCCAATTACTGAAATTTGAGTGGGTGTCAAATAAAAATTCATAAATAATAATAATAATAATAATAATAATAATAATTGTTATCAAATGTATATATTTTAACATATATGTGGTTCTGAATGTCTTTCATGCCATGTGTACAGTCGGTAACAAACGTCTCCGAACACTAGCAAAAATACCTATATAAAAAAAGTACACTTAATACAGCTTTGTTAAATAAATGCTTGTCGAATCCTGTTTTTAGACTGACTAAGAACAGGATTCGAAAAGGATTTATTTAACAAAACTGTATTAAGTGTACTTTTTTGTATAGGAAGTTTTGCTAGTGTTCGGAGACTTTTGTTACCGACTGTACTAACTTAAGATTTCTAAAAATATTTTCTCATGACTAGAACATTAAAAACACCAGAGATTGCTCTAAAAGTGTCAATCACTGGTGCACTTACCCTATATCTATCTATCTATCTATAATAATAAATGGAAAGGTTTGTCTGTCTGTCTGTCTGTCTGTCTGTCTGTCTGTCTGTCTGTTCTTTTATACGTTCAGCCCCTACTGAACGCAGAAACACAAGAATTGACATACGGATGCTCTGGAGCCTTTCCGATGTTTTCCTCGAAACAGAATTTAAAAATCTTAATTAGTTTCGGAGATATTAATTAAAATGTTGATCCATGTCGATCGAACAATGACCAAAAATCCTTATTGCTTAAAAAGAGGCATTCTATCAGCATTCAGCAGACGATTTTAACGGCTGTCTCGAACGGAAACAAAACAGGTGCAAGTCATTAATGTCACATGATCTTTAACTGGGGTTAAAAATTGCAAATTTCAAAGTGCTTCAAATTTTATTTTTCGTACACAACACTTAATATACAACCTTTTCAGCACAAAACCAACCTGCAGTTAAAATTTCATCAATTTTCATTAATAAACAAAGCAGTTACATTTTAATTGCAAAATAAATTTTATTCAAACACGTAATCCATCTTTCAATAGACGATAGAAGTTTCCATAGCAACAAAATACATTTGAAGGAACTAAAAAATACTTTTTCTTTTTCTTTTTACTTCCATTACCCGACTACCGTGGTATATATAGGTTTTGGGGAAATAAAAAATATTTATTTTTCTTTTTACTTCCATTAATAAAACTACCGTAGATAATGGAATTAGAGATTTCACGTGATTTACATGTTTTAGAATGTCCTGAGTAGGTTTTCTTTTGTATCTCAGCTAAAATTTCGATATTTCAAATTCCAATTAAATTATTTTTAATACATCATTCGAAAGATATTTTAAAGTTGTTTTAAATTATCGAAAGTTTTCACCAGATTTACACGTTTTGAGGTCTCCTGAATTAGTTTTGTATCTCAGCTACTAATTAAAATAATTTCATAAGTAATGCATCATTAGAAAGCTTTTTTGATTTGGAATCGAACAGTGGAATACAGAAATTTGTACCGCCACATCGCGCTGTAATATTTTAAAATTTCAATATTTCATTATTTCAATTTCTAATTATGATTAAATTATTTTGAATACATCATTTGAAAGATATTTTAAAGTTCTTTTAAATTATCAAAAGTTTTCACCAGATTTACACGTTTTGAGGTGTCCTGAATCAGTTTTCTTTTATATCTCAGAAATTAATTAAAAAAATTTCATAAGTAATACATCATTTGAAAGCTTTGTTGACTTTATACACATTTTAAAGTACTTTTACATTATCGAAAATGGAATTCGAGATTTCACCCGATTTACACGTTTTGAGGTCTCCTGATTAGGTTTTCTTTTGTATCTCAGCTACTAATTAAAATAATTTTATAAGTAATACATCATTAGAAAGCTTTTTTGATTTGGAATCGAACAGTGGATTACAGAAATTTCTACCGCCAGATGGCGCTGTAATACATTCAAATTTCAATATTTCAATTTCTAATTATGATTAAATTATTTTTAATGCATCATTCGAAAGATATTTTAAAGTTCTTTTATATTATCGACAGTTTTCACCAGATTTACACGTTTTGAGGTCTCCTGAATTAGTTTTCTTTTGTATCTCAGCTACTAATTAAAATAATTTCGTAAGTAATACATCATTAGAAAGCTTTTCGAACAGTGGAATACAGAAATTTGTACCGCCAGATGGCGCTGTAATATTTTAAAATTTCAATTTTTCAATTTTTTATTATGATTAAATTATTTTTTATACAGCATTCGAAAGATATTTTAAAGTTCTTTTAAATTATCGAAAGTTTTCACCAGATTTACACGTTTTGAGGTGTCCTGAATCAGTTTTCATTTGTATCTCAGCTACTAATTAAAATAATTTCATAAGTAATACATCATTAGAAAGCTTTTTTGATTTGGAATCGAACAGTGGAATACAGAAATTTGTACCACCAGATGGCGCTGTAATATTTTAAAATTTCAATATTTCAATTTCTAATTATGATTAAATTATTTGTAATACATCATTCGAAAGATATTTTAAAATTCTTTTAAATTATCGAAAGTTTTCACCACATTTACACGTTTTGAGGTGTCCTGAATCAGTTTTTTTTTTGTATCTCAGTTATTAATTAAAAAAAGTTCATTAGTAATACATCATTTGAAAGCTTATTTTAGTTGATACACATTTTAAAGTACTTTTACATTATCGAAAATGGAAGTCGAGATTTCACCCGATTTACACGTTTTGGGGTTTCCTGATTAGGTTTCCTTTTGTATCTCATCTACTAATTAAAATAATTTCATGAGTAATACATCATTTGAAAGCTTTGTTGATCTGGAATGGAACAATAGATTACAGAAATTTCTACCGCCAGATGGCGCTGTAATATTTTTAAATTTCAATATTTCATATTCTAATTATGATTAAATTATTTCTAATACATCATTCGAAAGATATTTTAAAGTTCTTTTACATTATCGAAAGTGGAATTCGAGATTTCACCTGATTTACAATTTAAAGTGTCCTGATCAGGTTTTCTTTTGCATCTCAGGTAATTGAGTAAGACCGTTCAAAATTGGTATATGCAAGTTAATTAGGAGGGGCTGGAACAGTGGGGAAGGAATAGGCGCGCAGCGCGCATGGGTTTGGGACCCGGTGCGAGTTTTTACCCGATGATAAAAGATTTTTTTTAAATTTTATTTTCTTAATAAAAGTTTGAGTTGAGAAGGAATATGCGTGTACAGCGCACGTATATCCTGAAACGTGCGCGCGCAGCGCGCATGGGTTTGCGCTGCCGAAGGCAGTGGCGTCCCGGTGTGAGTTTTTACCCGATGCTAAATGATATATTTTTTAATTCCTTTTCTTGAGAATGAAAGTTTATGAGTAATAACATGGATTTTTGAGAAGTCATAAGGATGGTGAAGGAATACGTGCGCGCAGTGCACGGGTCTACGCTGCCGAAGGCAGTGGGGACCCGGTGCGACATTTTTCCTGATCAGATTTTTTTTTTCTTTTTTTATCACATGATAAAAATTAATGCAATTTTGAGAATTCATTAATTATTGTGATTCATTTAAAAATAGTGACTAGCGAAGCGGGCGTAGCCTGCTAGTATATAATAAAAGTAATAAGTAAAAATAAAATAAGTCAAATATTTCTGTTAAGTAGCGTTTTGTATAGAAAAAGAGGAAAACAGAAACTTGAACAAGTGAGTGAGTTGGTGGGTTTAACGTCGCACAAGTGCTACACTACGGGCAATTGGCGACAGCTTGGGACTTATACTAAAGGTGAAACGGAAACCTGTTATCACAATTTTGATTGTACAGTCACCAAAAAAAAAAAAAAAAAAAAAAAGCCCCCCCCCACCTAATTTCGCCATAAATTGTCGTAGAAACATGTGGTTGGTACTAATCGATTTGTGATAACGTCTAGTTTATAATGGTATAGTTACATTTTGCTTAAGGGTCGTCTACATATTAAAACTGGCATCAACTTCATTTTTGTCAATGGTAACCCCCATTTTTTATAATTTATTTGAATTCTTTGGATCGGATCATCGCGGAAAATGGCATAGTTTATATATTTTGCTCAATTTTTCATGGAGTTATAAGCTGTCAAAGTTTGGGGATGCTAATGTTAAATGAATGTGACAAACATTCATTCATATCTTCCCAAAAAATTAGTATATTCAAATTCTGTTTTTTTTTATCCGTTAGAATGAAGTGACCCAAGCATATTCCAAGCATATTTTTGATAAAAAAACATTTTTTAATTATGAAAATTATTAATAAATTCATATTTGGAAAAATTATGAATCATGACCTATGTTAATTTTTGCACGAATAGAACGGGCATCATCAAAAACATGAGTTTCCAAATTTACAGCTCGTTCCTAACATTATATTTTTTGAGTTACAGTGATATTTCATTTTTTACTGCTGTTAGGGGGCGTCGCTTTTTATAATTTGTATCCTCTGTGAGTCAATATCTCTGTACATTTTGACGAAACACTATTTTAATTTACCTTTATGTTATTGTAATTGTTTTCTAAGGAACATTTCGATGTTTATTATACAAATTGGCTTATTTTTTATAAAATTATTGCAATGCAGGCAAGAGATTGGGAAAGAATTCCAAAAGAAATGAAGCCCTGCCTCTATATTGCGGAAATAGTATTAAAAAAACTAGTTTGCTTACTCGTATATGACTCTATATGTCACTCTGGTATGCATAAATGTCAATGGCATTTACTACATTGAATGCTGAAGACAAAATTTAAATGATTCAATTGGAAGTATGTAAAATATTTTTTTTTTTTATAATGTAAAGTTATTGAAAAATTGTGTAAAGGCATTGCTTCCGTTGCAAAAACTCGATTCTGAAATGTTAAGTCTTTGTTCTTAAATATTACATAACTTTTCCTAGTTTCTCACTGCTAAAATTTTGTTTTATGCCTGTTGTCTTTTTTTTTTTTTTTTTACTTGAATATTCTAGGATTTGTGCACCTCAAGTAAATGTCATGATTTAGAAAACGCGGTAAGTCGAGGACACGCAGTGAACAATACTTTTTTTCCTTTTTTTTTAATATTTATTATTTTTACTAGATTTTTTATAACAAATTTTCTGTTTTAATCTTCATTTTCGTATTTGTAATAAAATATTATATTTTTACTAAATGTTTTTTTAATACTAAATAATATAGTGGAAAATAGCTTTTTTTTTTTTTTTTTTTTTTTTTTTTTTTAAGTTTTCAAAACCTATTATTGAAACAAAGCGCAATATTATTTATTTTCGATTATTCTAATCACGACGTAAAACTGGCGCCAGTTTTATTATGGAAAAAGAATTTAAAACAAAGTAATATGCGTTATTACTTTTAATGCTAAGTTTATACGTAACATCTAAGTTTTAATTTTGTGTCACGTATAAAGACGCGGCTTAAAATAGCGTATTACTTAAAATAGAAATAATTTTGAACAGTATCTCCTTTTTATTGAATATTAAACACTTTTGCGACGCATGTTTTTGTCTTTTAGATAGTCTGTTCCGCAGGGGCGGATTAAAGGGTGTGCGAAGTGTGCGGCCGCACGGGGCGCTCACTCGATACGCAAATGGAAGTGCGCCAAATGACAAAAATTTTCTCGGACGATTTTATTTACAATTTTAAGAAACATTTTTTTTTTTTCAAAGCAGTACCAAACGTTTGTCTACGAACTACGAATCTTAATGAGAGCCTTCTCTCTCATTTTCTCCGTAGTCCGTAAAGAGAAGATGAAACAGGAATACCTCTAGAGTGAACCGCCCCCTCCCAATTCCTTATCTTTCTCTCTTTCTTCGAAACATGGATTTTCTCTTTGACAGTGTATCTGAGATGACCACCAATTGGGACATTGGGAGGGCACAGACTATCGTCTTTCTATCCCTTTCATTGTCGTGCTGATTCTTCATAGAAGAGAATGTTGTAAAATACCACAAAAGCGCCCCCCCCCCTCCTCAATCCATTTAACGCCCCCTCTGAATTTCATCTGAATTTAGCTTGTTCTGAACAACTTTTCTGTTCAGCCTCGCAGGAAGCAAACAAAAGACTATAGGAATAGGAGATAGTTTTTAGGTTATTTATTTCTTTGTTTAAGATTCGCCTTTATAAATATGAATATTTATTTGTTTTATGATAAATCGGACATTGATTATTTGAAAATGAAAAATGTAAGCTTCCTAAAATAGTGGAAAATTTAAAAATAATGCTTTGGAAGTAGGAAAACGAATTTCCTGAATTTTTCCAGTTTTATAGCGGTTAACCAAAAGTTGACTGTATTTATTTATTTATTTTTAATCGCTGCAACATTAAAAATATACATTTTTTGTTTTAAAAATATTTTTTATATCAGTTAGCAGGAAAATACATGTTAATTTCTATATTTTTGCCGCTTTTTAAAGCCTCAACAAATACATCCTGATTTTTCTTTAAAAATGTAGGGGCGCTTGAACATTATGGTATTTTCTTAATTTTTGTATTAAAAAATAATTTACATTCACTTTATAAATCATTTTACAAACATGACAGATAAGGGGAAACCATCGCCCCTGGAGTAAAAGAAAAGTGCAAGAAAATCAGGAAAATGTAAAACAAGCTGCTGCATTAAAAAAAAGAGAGAGAGAATTCTAGCAGTGCAAGTCACAAAGAACTGAACATTTCTGCAAATTGATGATAAAATTGAAAAAATCATAGATGTAAATACTAAATATTATTAACTATTTCTGTTCTAATTTTTAAATTAGAACTGAAAAAAAAAAGGAACAACGCAAAAAAAAAAAAAAAAAAAAAAAAAAAAAGTGAAATATTAAAAAAGGTTTTTTTTTTTTTTTTTTTTTTTTTTCCCGTAACAGTGCAAGTCACGAGAAATTGAATAGTACTGTAACTTTAAAGAACGGTGAAAATAAAATACCGAAGAAAAAGTAATAAATTACGTTGATTTATACCAGTTCTAATTTTAATATTCTGTGATTCGCAAACGTGAAACATTAAAGTAATGAATTAGTGGCTCTAGTGCAGCAGGGAGATTGCCGGTTCAGATTCCAGGTCATGGATCGTGCTCGTCGGCGTAGTTTTTCAAAGTTTTGTTTTCTTCAAAACTCGAATGAATATGGTCTAGGGCAACTTAGAATTTAAAACGCCAACATTAGCACTCACTGTGTGTTGGCTCGACGCATATATCTTCCTTTCTTGTTCACCATGTAATCCAATGAGATTTTCATTGCTTCGTATTAATAGAATATCTCTTTCAAAAATAATGTTTTTAGAATTACGTTTTTTGTATTCCACTCTTTGAACATTTCATCTTTTATCTTAGTAAGCAATTAAAAAAAAATAATAATAATTAATTCAATATCTCTTTTCCAAACTGAAAATTGGGCCCTTAAGTTTGCTTAATGAAATAAAATATTTAAATTAAAAAAAAAAAAAAAAAAAAAAACTATCTGGGGGAAGGAGAAAGGAAGAGTATCTGACTATGACTTCGGCCTGCCTGCTCTCAACTCCCATTAATATTACTGAAATTTCTTGAAACTGATATATGATATTCAAATTTCATATCGAAAATGAAGTAAATACCATTATTGGTTTGTGTACAGGGACGCTCAAAAGTATTTCAAAGCATTGCGTTCTCTGAGAGGTATTTCTATAAACTATATTTTAATACCATTGCTTTGCATAAATCTTTATGAAATTGAAATATGTTACTCAAGTTCATTATCGAATGTTTCCAATTGAAAATGTATTAAATAACCACCACTGGGTTGTGTACAAACACCCAAGAGTATTCCAAAGCATTGCGTTCTAAGAGAGTTATTTCTAAAAACCTTATTTTAATGACTTTACTTTGCACAAATTTGGATAAAATTGAAATATATTATTCATATGCACGAAAGAATGCTTTTTATAGTTTAGCATTAAGATTTACATTTAATATTACATTACATTAAGATTTACAATTAGCATTAAGATAGAAAATATTTACAGGGCCACCTAAAAATATTCAGATATATCGAGGGCTATATAAGGAAACAGATGGAATTTCAATTTTATTTTCATTAAGCATTTTAACACTTCGTGACAATGTTTAAGAGTTAATATGAACTGAATTAGTAAAGCTATCTGTCTGAGAGTCGGTTTGTCTATCTATCCAACTGCCCGCCTCCAGCATCCATAAATATCTTCAGAATTTCTTCACAATAATAAACGTTATTCATGTTTACCATGGAATATTCCCTATTTAAAATGGCATTAATAGGCTAGCGTTCAGATTTACAGTAAAATATTCAGATACATTAGTTTCCTCGGTCTCACTGTAAAAATCATTCGCAGTAATTTATTTTTGGGAAATATATTTCTTGTTTGTTTGCTCCGGATGGAGCGTGAATATAATTTTATCCGTGATTTTAAAATAATAAAAATCTGGAGTGACTCCAAATAATTTGAGTCCATAAATCATAATGATAATGGATTTTTTGTTGTGCTCCTGTAAAAATCTAAGAAGGCTAGGTTCACCAAAATCTACACCTTTCGTGCATCAGTGACCTATAACATGTGTATAAATTTTCAGCTCAATCGAATAAGGCGTTTAGAAGCTATTGCACTTAAAAAAATTTGGGCTCATAGGCCATAAAGGTAAAAAAAATAGTTCTTTTTGTCCCTGTGAAAAGAAAAAAAAAAAAAACTTTAAGTGTTGGATTCACCAAAAACAATACAATTCTTGTGACAGTTACTTATAACATGTGCATAAATTTTCAGCTCAAGCGAATAAGGCATTTAGATGCTATCTCACTTAAATTTGGGCCCATAGGCCATATTGATAATAAGGAATTTTTCTTTGTATTCCTGTAAAAAAACATGCCCTAGAATCACCTAAATCAATAAGGTTCGTACTATGCTGACGTATAACATACGTGCAAACTTTCAACTCATTCGAACAAAGAATTTAGGCGCTATATCATGTTCACTCACACACATACTCACATATGCATACGTCATCGTAAAAATGGTAAAATAAACTTCGGAGACCTCAAAACGTATAGCCACAACAAAATCTCAAAGTCGAATTTATGACATGATTACAATACTTTCCTTACATATGTATGTTCGGAAAGTAAAAATAAAAGATAATTAAAAAAGAAAATCAAAACAAACATATCATTTTTGTTACACAGGTCTAAGCAGATTTGTATAATACAGGATTTTTATAATAGAAGAGAAATTGCAATTACAGATACATATATTAAAAAAAAATACAGTGATAAATTTATGATAAACAGTTTAAACTGGCATGTGAAAAAAAAAAAAAAAAAAAAAAAAAAAAAAAATTGGGTCATTTATGTCTATTATCCCGTCAACTAATAAACTAGCAATGACTGTAAAGAATTTACTCTAAAGTTTATTTTTATAAATAATTAAATTATATTGCATTTCATTACTCAAATTCTGTTATTTTAATATAATAATAATAATAATAATAATAATAATAACACTTAAATTTTATGTAATTTTTTTTTAATTACTGGCTATTTATCATGGCATTTGACCTCTGTTTTTGATTTGGCGAATACAGCTTGACAGGATAATATACAAGGAGTAAATTTGGAAATAGGTTCATTTGGAAATATTGACCGCTAGGGAGAGGATGAGAGGCGAAGGTCGACTAGTTTAATAGAAAATGTTGAAAATAATATCTGAATTTGAGATTTGAAATTTGATATCACCCAATTTTTTAGCAGTAACTTTAACTTTCTTATTTGTACACTAAGTTTTTTGTTGGTATTTTTACACATAAAGAATAAAAGCAAATATATTTTTTAATTTACTATACAGTTAATAGTATTTTGAGGAAATACAACAAAATAGACGCTTTAAGCCGATTTATGCTGTTTAAAAAAAAAAAAAAAAAAAAAAAAAAACTTGAAACTTTTAAGATGCATTTCTACAATAATTTTACTATGTAAACACCAGAGATTGAAAGTTGTCTTACCATATTCTGCAAAAATGAATAATTTTTTTTAGATTTTTTTGTCAACAAGACAGAAGATTTTCGAGAAAAAACGTAGTATAAATATATGCGCACAAATTATGACCATTAAATTGCAGCCACTTCCTTTTTTTTTTTTTTTGGGGGGGGGGGGGGGGCGCTTATATAGATACTCGCACGGGTGCCAAAATTCATTTGGTCCGCCCCTGCTGTTCCGCCTGTCGGCGTTATTCATTCAAACTACATTATGTCAGGACGAGGTTTTCTATATCCATATTTATTTTACAAATGAATATACATAATTATACTCTTTCTACTGAAAGTATTTGTATTCATACTATTTTGTTTATATAAATATGAATATAAAGAATATTCTTAAGAAATATAGTAACACACAAATTGTGAAAGAAACGCCCACAGGAGGAGTTTCAGATTTCCAATGACGTGGATCTTCGTCAGCGGTCGCGAAAGTATTAACCCGTTAGTAGTCGCTAGTTGGTCGATTTGCCGCCCATCCTTCAGTTTTTCCAGATTTTTTTATTCAATATCCACCAAAAATTTTTAGAAGTGACATTTGATAAACATATGACGCGAATAAAATCATTTAACGTTGGTCACATCACTTCTTAAAATTATTGGTGACAGTTAAATTAAAAGTTCGCAATCTGTAATAGGTGGCGCTGTCGATAGCGACTACTAACGGGTTAAATATCCTTCTCAGATTTTAGCTTAAATCTTGTTATCTATATTTTTGTATATTATAGTTTATATTTTGTATATTATATTAATAATATTGTTGGTTTGTACGCCTAAAATTAAATGTAAAACTTTATAGAATAGTAAACCTTTCACTCGGTTCTTACTGTATAAAATTAAAATATACCCAACATAAGTATATAATTCTTTTTTTAAATATTAAACACATTTTTTTTTTTTTTTTTTAACCGGTATTAATATTATTATCATTATTACTATTATTCTTCTATCTTGGTATCTAGATTTTTGTAATTCAACATTCTAGGCTTCATTTGATCCAAGCTATTTAATTTTTTTCGTATGAAGTGCTGTATTTAACTATTTGATGTTTAACAAATGTAAACCAATAAAAAAACTTTTAATTCACAGAGAGTTCTTTGAATTGACATCGTTTTTTGTTTTATAATTAATATTTTTGTATTTTTTTTCCGGTGTGAAACTTAATAAATAATGTCTATTTTGTGGTAGATCAAGATTTATTTTTTCTAAATGTATAGATGGACCTCTAACACATTTTCACGTATAACTCTATTTATGATTGGTTTAAAGTATATAAATAGGTATGTTTTCCGGACCGCCTTGATCTCGGAAATCTGAATATGAGGTCAAAAATAGGGATTGTCATTGAAAAAAAAAATTGAAGTTTATGCCTGTTGTAATATGTAGATGACCCCTTAAGCAAAATTTAACTATACCATTAATATCTAGACGTTATTACAGATCGATATGTACCAGCCGCATGTTTCTACGATAATTTACGGCGAAATTACGTGTGGGGGGTGGCGTTATTATTATTATTATTATTATTATTATTATTTTTTGGTGACTGTACTTAGAAGGGATCCACACTTCGGTGACCCCTAGAGGTTTACTAATTTGGATAACATGGGGGACATTGTGACCACAAGGATTGTACATGATTCAATTATCATTAATATCCACGACAGTCTTCAGTTGATCTAAATAAGAAGCAAACATTCAAACTGTGTTTTTTATCCAAAAATAAAAAAAAATTGAGTTAGCGATTTTTCTTTAAACATAAGATGACATAGTGTGTGCTACGTATCTCCCTAGATATGTCTACATGTCTTACTTGTAACTAGTAATGCATCTGAACAAACGATAACACAGATCGACATGTAAAATTTTGATTTTATAATTTTCATTGATCTGCATGCTTTTTGGTGTGCTGAAACCGAAAATGAAGCCAGTTTTTCTCTATCACGTACAGATGTTTGTCAATACAGGGTACCTACCTATATAATTTCTTCCATTACTCTTCCAGCAATATAATTTTATAAGTTTTATAGTATGTTTTCATAATTAATTAATTATAGATACCTATTGTTGCAATAACGCAGGACTGGTGCGACGTAAAACCATATCAACCAACCAACCTGTTGTTATGATGGTATATGTAAGAAATTGTGTCGATAAACACCCTGTATTGGTAAAAATCTATGAAAAATGGACTGCATTTTCGGTGTCAGCACATAAAAAAACATAAAGTTCAGCTAAAATCCTCAAATCAAATTTTGTCAACTTCAATTTTGTAGGCCTGCGTAATTAGGGTTTAAGTTTAGTTATTTTTTGATTTATTAGTTTTTTGTGTTTTCTGAAAAATTGTATCCGAAGGAGAAAACATGTATAGAATATTTGCTTCTCAAGTATAACAAAGGAAGTGCATAGCGCATACGGAATGCATAAATAATCTGAATATTCATTAGTTAGATTTTTAACCACTTCGAAACATTCCATGAGTAAATGTGCTGTTATTTACTAAAGAAGCACTATCTGGTAGATATTTTTTAATTAAAGGAGAGGTTTTTCAATTCCTTGTGTGCATTTCGTGAATTTACAGGTCTATAAAATTTGGTCTCAGTCTACGCACACGTTTTAACTGCAACATGCTGTTTATAGTGGAAGTGTAGTTATAATCACCCTGCATAAATTCAAATACTTAGAAAAATATTTAATATTCAGAAGTATTCAAACTATTTCAAATAAAGCATAAATATTAAAAATAATAAAAATTTCATAAAATAAGTTCATACATTTCTCATTTAAACTAAATCTATGGAACTTAATAATAGGAAGTTAAATAGTTAAAAGCTCAACACTTTTCTATTGGTTTTTCCTTTTTTTTTTCTCTTTAGAGGTAAAATCTATCAAGTGCATATTTTCAAAAAAAGAAAACAAAAAATGAAAAGAAAAGAATTTTAATTTTAAAGGGAAGAATCAGTAGCTCATAAATTTCACATAAAAGTGATGTATTACGGATGAGAACGTTTTAAACTACTTTTTACTTTCTCATATACATACATATATATATACATACCGGGTGATCTAAAAGTCAGGACAGACTTTAAAAATGAATAATTGGAAAACGAATCAAGATACAAAGATACGGTTTGCACCAAACGGATATAAAAGAAACCGGGTTTTGTGTGGCAAAATAAATAAATAAATAAAAAAATAAAAATAAAAATAAAATAAAAATAGTTTTGTTGGCGACCAACAGATGGCGTGTCGGATTTCTGATGTAGTATTATGCAAATCAACAAACTATATAAAAATGAGCAACTGCGGCAGGTAATGGTTGTCGAAGCTTACATGCATCAAAATATCGCATTCTCAGTCGCTACTTTAATCACGCATGGCCTCCAAGATCTCCCGATCTGACACCCTGTGTCTTTTGGCTGTGGGGATTCTTGAAGTCAAAAGTGTACCGCGACCAACCGGAATCATTACAGCACTGAAAGATGACATCCGCCAAAATGTGTCTGCCATAACGCAAGAAATGCTACTAAATCCTGTGAACGGTGTGGTGAATCGTCTCACAGCTGTACTTTTGAATGATGGACAGCACATTGAACAGTTATTGTAGTAGTACTAATTAACTGTAATTAAGCTGACTTGTAAGTTATCAACACTTTTTTCATTTGTAAATCATCGTTTGGTGAAATAAAACACTATAGCGCCATCTGTTGGTCGCCAACAGAACTAATTTTTTTTCGTTGCCACACAAAACCCGGTTTCTTTTTCATCCGTTTGGTGAAAACCGTATCTTTGTATCTTGATTCGTTTTCGAATTATTCATTTTTAAAGTTTGTCCTGACTTTTGGATCACCCGGTATATACATGAAGAAAATATTGAAGAAAGTTTTTTATTTCCAATAATCGATAGATTTACATATTATGAAATGTCCTGAACACAATTTGACTAGTTTTAGATAATGTCTGTCTGCATGTGTGTATCAAAATTTTTATAGACACTCTATATCACGAACTAATGGACAAATTTAATGAAACTTAATGTTTAGTTTAACTTGGACTTAAATTGATGGAGGTTACATTTGCGGATCAATTACAAACAGTTGGCGTTCTAATCCCATTTTACAAAATATAATTTTTTAATATGACAGTATAGGACAAAAATTACACATAAATGTACATAATGAGAGTTATTTTTAATTTTTCAATGTGAAATTTTAATATACAGTGTGTTTCAAAAATATGGATACACTAAAACATCTCGAAAGGAAATCTATTTCATTAAACACATTGATTTCAAAAGTTTCATGTATTGAAATAATCTATCATGTGAGGTATCATAGGTGGGATAAAAAAAAATTAGATATAATATGTATTCTGAAAATGTGCATTCTGTATAAATTATAAGAATATGGGATTTCATTGGAAAATACAAATAACTTAGTGACAAATAACATTTGTAGATGGTGCCACCGTAAAAATCTCTTGGTAAATATAAAAAGTGCGCGTGAAATAATATGAAATAAAAATAAGTAAAAAAATGAATTTAATGATTTAATGTTTTTGTTTTTCGGGGGCTGCTCATGCATATAAAAAATGCGTATTAAAACGAGTCGAAGAAGGAAGCGAAATAAGTATTGAGTTATATTACGATAAATACGATATATAATATGATACGAAATATTAGACCTATCGTCCAGGGTTAGTAGGCATTTTCGTTGAAAGAGATAGTTTGATCGTTCGGTGCAACTTGCACATTAGTCCCGTGAGGTACAACTTTCATATTAGTCCCTTGAGGTACAACTTGCACATTAGTCTCCTTTAATTTCCTTTTTTTTTTTTTTTTTTTTTTTTTGTGTGTGTGTGTGTGTGTGTGTGTGTGGGGTAATAACGTATTTTTCTGCATATAATCAGCATGTCAATTAAACTGGTTTCACACCAGAAAACTGATTATACAACAAAGGGTATGTCTGAATGAGACAGATCATTATTTTAAAGTAGCTTTTTCTATTAATTAAAATTTCTGGTGTAAAATTGATTTAGAAGACATGCGGATTATACGTAGGATAATATGGTGCTTACGCACATATCTTGCACAAAGAATGTTTCGGAAGTTCAACATATCTTATAAAAATCTTATTTCTATATTTTTCGAGTACCCAGTGAGAATGCGTAATATGTTTTTTATCTTTTTGTAGAAATGCATGCAGACAGTCCCATGAAAGTATCTTTATAATTTGATATTGTCTCTTGTTTTCATGCAATTTTAAAGTTTATATTATTTTTCTACATCTCCCTTACTAAATTTTATTTAATCGAAATAACACTTTCTGTGCAAAGCGATAATTTTCTCTCTTTTTAGCATTGCTTATAAAAAACTTCTCAGTATCA
The DNA here is from genome assembly GCA_963930645.1 of Salticus scenicus. Lineage (NCBI taxonomy): Eukaryota > Metazoa > Arthropoda > Arachnida > Araneae > Salticidae > Salticus > Salticus scenicus. The sequence continues at coordinate 64,483,182 of OZ005652.1, forward strand.
TTAATATTTCATATTAACTGTGGCACATGCATTTAAACTGCAATGCAATATTAATCTCTCTTTATAATTCTAAGAATGTTACTCGCTTTCTACGAAATACTTATCTCATTAAATAATATTTATTCAAAGAATCTCCATCATTCGTGTTTGTTTTAACATTCGTATATTTTCTTAATGTTTGATCTTATGACATCTGTCCTTTTATTAAATAAAATTCGCAGTTATCACAAAGCAAATAATAAGAATGCCTGGACGAGCACAGATATGGGAAATGTCATATGTAAAATGTACTTTAGTTTGAAGGCATCTTTTAAATTTTAAATTGTGAATATATTTTGCCTTTGAATATCTATGAATAAGCGGAAAATATTATTAAATGAAGCCTGTTTTTAATTAAGTTAGTATATGTTTAATTTATGATTTTAATAATTTTCCTGTTTAACGTTTAGTTAAAGTTAGTTAATGAACTGTGTAAATATATCCAGAATTTGATATGTAGAAAAGAGAAATATGTGTAAAGTTAATGAAGTTCACAAAACTCTGCTAATTTAAAGGAAAAAAATGCGATATATTTAGAAATTGGGGCTTATAATTTTAAATGAAACAAATAGCAGATGTAACGGTTTAATCCAAGAATAAAATTCTGATATCTATATAAGGATTTTCCCATCCATTATCTCAGTGAGCTGATATTTTGCTAAAAAGTGTTTATGATCAAATAGGAAAAAAAAAAAAAAAAAACATAGAGAGAGTATGCATATCGGATTAAAAAAAAAAAAAAAATCCCCTATTTAAAGGACATCCTAATATTATATCTTTAAAAAATGCCTGATTAATAACAAACTACGTGTTCATGTTATAATGGATGCTTTACTTATAAACAAATCAGATTGAATATAAAATTTTAAAATTTCCGTTTATAAATTAGGCAAAGGTAATATATAATTTATTTCTCCAAAGCATTTCTACAGCAAGCACGGTTGAAAGTCGACTACTGTTCGTTTACCGATGAAAGTCGTAAATAAATAAGAATGATTCAATTTCGAAAAAAAAAAAAAAAAAAGAAAAAAAAAAGGAGAAGACTGAGGCTACGCTTGCGATAAATTAACACAGCTGTATATAATACGCAATATTAATACTTAATATGTAATACGTAAATATTTATTACCTTCTTTCGCTAACATTTTAATGAAATCACATCAGATGTGATGTATGCATAATATTGTGGATCTGATTCTGAGGCAAAAACAAACAATATTAATCTGCTAACAATGTTTAATAATAAAATAAGGAAATTTAGAGTTGCATAAAGTTTGATTTCTAAAGTAGTTTTTCAACAGCATCTTATACACATTAAAATATACTTGATTCCATTTATATATATATATATATATATATATATATAGATATAGATATAAAGTTCTTCCAGCTTATTCGGAATGGTAGGTTCTTTTCTTGTCAGATAGCCGCCATTTTGTTTCAAAATGGCGGCTACAAAATATTAGTGGACTTGGTAGAAATATAGATGTGGTCTATGTACATATGGAGTTTTATACAAATCGGTTCATAAATACCTTTTTATGTAAATTTGAAATTTTCAAGTGGCCGGAACTTGGAAACAAGATGGCATGCCAAATTGACAAACAAATATATTAAAGGCATTTGTGAGATAAGTCTACTGTACAAATTTAGTTCAAATTAATTCAGAATTTTTGTTTTCAAGTGGTCTCCGCTTGGAAACAAAATGGCGGAGCAACTTGTTTAACAACCTCATCGAAGATATTTATAAATTCATTGTCCAAATTTGGTTCGATTTGCAGTATTACTTCGGAAGTTATCCTGATGTTAAATTTTGAAGTGGTAGCCTCATTTCAAGTGGCCTCGTTTAATTTAAAATATCTACCACTTTCTTAAAAATGACGAATAAAGCTTATTAATAAACTTGATTGAAACCCTTATGTGGTTCATATTTACATCAAAATTCAAGAAAATCCGGCCTTAAATACGCTTTTTACAATTTGGATTTGAAATTTTCAAGTGGCCACCAGTTGAAAACAAAAAGATGGAGCAGCGTGGTTAACGAACTCGACGAATATATTTATAAGTTCACTGTCCAAATTTGGATTGATTTAGAGTATTATTTCGGTAGTTATCGTGATGACAAGTGATTGCAATAGGTCGATTTCTAAAGAAATCAACCTAATTTAAATGAAAATAATAATAATAATAATAATAATAATAATAATAATAAAATAACAGGTCCTAAATCGCAGCTTTTATTTAAGCTAAAATATGAAAGTCTTCCGAAATTTAACATATAAGGTATGAAAGTGCGTCGAAGATTTTTAACTTTATCACAGTATCTTTGAAATGGTTTTCAGTAGAAGCTCTAAACTCAGAAAATTGTTTTCTTTAAAAACAGATTAAGCTAAAAGATGAGATTTTTATAAAATTCAACCTTTAAGAGTGTGAAAGTCGGTATAGAGGTTTTCGAGCTTTATTTCCGTATCTCAGCACTTGTTTCCAGTAGAAGCTTGAAACTTAGAAAAATAGCTCGTCTCTTAAGCCCTAATTGAAATAAAAGATGAAGATCTTTCGAAATTCATTGATGAATAGGTACTTCGGTGCATTTTTCAACAAATCTTAAATTTTCAACAGATTTGAGTACTCGTAATTTCAAGATTGCTTGTTTGAAACTCGAGCCGTCCGAAGGCCGGTTTAAGTCTGCATTAATAGTAACTGAATTATGTAAAGTTCATCGAGGACGCTATATATACTCCTTGTTCAGAAGTTGATACCTATAGAGTTTAATAAAGTGAAGGAACCATTCTCTTTAATGAGGATAAAATTGTGATGGATTGTCTCCGCGCCATCCATAGGTTTGAATCCCAGACCGTTGCTAATGTCCCTATTGCGCAGCTCTAAAGTAACGTAAAATTCAATTAACCCAACTCAATAGATTTGAACCAAGCTTTGTTTTGAGAATTTACAATAAACTGTTTCTTGCCAATGGTAAAATTAATTAAGTTTGCTTTCAGTATTTCTTAAAAAAAATTTTCCAGTGTGAAGAACGGGTGAAACTTCTAATCAACAAACATTTTCGAAAGAGATGAATAAAATAGTCACTCGTATATTAAGCAAAATAAACAGCGTTAAATTGACCGCAGAACAGAAATTTCGCTTGGAGTTACAACTTTCAAAATTTGGCAAGACTAAATTACATTCTTTTTGGGAGAAATTTGATCACAAAGTCATCAAATTCGACGCGAAGTCGCAAAGATACAATGGACCGTCTTTCATATAAGTGATGGATGGTTGGGTTAAACGTCGCACTAGTGCTGCGCAGATGGGCAATTGGCGACGGTCTGGGACACACCCCAAGAGGTGGTCCGGAGACATGCCATCACAATTTTGATTCTCCACGGAAGGGATGGCTCTCCCGCTTCGGTGACCCCCAGAGGTATAATTTTTTATGGGAACATGGAGGACTTTGCGGCCACGACAAATTTTACGTGCACCAGCCACCATTAGTTTACACGACGGTCTTACGCCGGCTGCGTATCTCCGAACTGTTGGCGCACACAGAACAAATTCACAATTTTTCGCCAGGGAATGCGATTTTCGCCAAATCTGGAAGTGCAAAGAGAAACTTCACGCCGCTTAACCTGTATAAATAAACATCCGGCGTTTTTCTTTCTTTCTTTTTTTTTTTTATTATTTTTTTTTTTCTTCTGATTATTAATGTAGGATTTAAATCGCAAAACGAAACGTATCTTGAAATTAAGAAATAGTTATCTGAATAGAGAAGTAGATAATAATAATGGTAATATATTAGCATTGAGATCCGATTTCATGTATAAGGTCAAAAAGTTTGTAAAAATTGTTCAAACAAATTACAAATTCTTAGTAAAATGCATGAAAAATGTTCATAAGTCCAAATCAGTAGTACGCCATTTTACATTTCAACTATTTTTATTATCATTTTATATTTAAATTTTTAAAATGTACGACTTTATAAAATATCTCTCTTACGATGCAGTGCTTGAATTTTCATAAATTATCACCTTATATTTATCTATTATGTATTTTTAAAGAACATCTTAATCATAATAAAATAGATATTTCGTGTTAAATTTTATGGTTGAAATTCATAAAATTTTCTACGTATAATTTCCTCCTCGGACATGTCCATTTCTCATTCTTTACCCCCCCCTCCCCAACCCCAACATACAAAGTCATAAAATAAAACGTTAAACATTTTATTAATGCTATTCTATTTGTTTTTCAGTAATCATAAACAATCTAACTTAATATGTTATACAAATCAAAATAATAATGATGCGCATAACCATTTTCATCCTATATTTATTGTTACTAATTTCTATTGAGAGCGAAATGTATTCATATTAAAAGGAATGAGTATGATAGAACACTCAACACAGTCGCAGACTGAAATGCCGCACCTCATAGGCTACCCTCTATCCGATTCGATACATTTGACTTATCGTAATTAAATGACTAATTTTATTAGGATTGTTTTCGTACATTAATTTCCAACACAACTGATCCCCATATTGCAAGTTCGTGAGAAGTATTGGCCTAATTCGTCAAATGAAGGAAACACAATTTTTAATTACTAAAGTTTCAAATTAAAATGTTCATATTTAATGAAGTGTATGAAAAAATATATTTTAAAATATTAGTCTGACATGTTTACGACAAAATATTGGCATAATGGACGTTTAAACGAAATTTTGCTCTATTTTGCCATGTTAAAAAGAAAACGTAAATTTTGAATAACATGTGAAGTTTACAACTTACATTGTTCCAAAGCAATATTGTCCTTATCAATGGCATAAGTGATATTTAAAAACTGATGCACCCATTTTACAAACTCAATATCTGTAATACACACAGACAAGTCACATAAACCAACCACTAAAAACATAATTTTTGGATTCAGGAAACCTCAAAACATATAAATGTAACAAAAATTCAATTTCGAAAACGTGATCCGAAAACAATACTTTCGCGACCTTTTACGGATAAGATAAAGTAAATTAGAATAAGAGAATAATTTTAAATTAATTAAACTTTAATTGCATTTATTACATTGATTTTTATTTATAAAAAGAAATGCTTTCATTTAATTTGGGGTAGACCTGTATATTTACTATATATTTTACAAACACAATATAGTGTACTAATTTAGCACAGAATTTAAAACACATAGCACGACATGAAATGACCTTTCAGCAATTCCATTGTATGAATATATCTGAATTCTTTTGTGGGGTTCTGTGTAAACTTCTAATAAAGGATATACATTCTACATTGTATACGAAACATTCTTTCATGCACATAAAATATAAGTTCATTTTTTTTTTTTTTTTTTGTTTCATCCAAAAATATTAAATTGTATTTACCAGAAAATTCACACATAGACTTAATGAATTTCAATTCTTTTCTTAGTCACTGTACACGAATTACTTAATATTTCATCCGAGTCCCAATATCTATTCTTGAGGTATGGTGATAACAAACACACAGACACATTCAGGCAACCGCTAAAACCTAATTTTTTGTTTCAGGATATTTAAGCAAATGTAGCAAAAACTCAATTTCGAAAATCTGAATCAAAAATAAAACTTTTCTTACAATATATGGGTAAAATAAACTAAATAATGATCATAATAATGACAATCTGGTGTGTCACTCACACGACTTTCTTTTTTACCCTGCATTTCAATATTATAATGACAGATTGCACATTAAATCTTAAGATCAATAGCGTAAGAATGTAAAGTTTAATGTACTTTTCAAATAATCTAAAATAGGTTTAGAAACAATTTTATTTGACGAAGAGAAAGTAAATAATAATAATAATAATAAAAATGATAATAAAACAGAATAAAATAAAATAAATGTATTTCAAGGATAATTTTAAAAGCTTTAAAATCATAATATTACAAATATAGTTCTTCATTAATCTTGATAAAATAAATTTAAAGGGTTTTCTAATAAATTTTGGTATTAAATTATATTATCTAAAAATAACGATACAAAGACTCCATTGACACATTTTTAACAATTATGATTCAGGGAGCCTCAAAACGTGTATATATAACAGAAATTCAATTTCGAAAATTTGACCCCCAAAACAATACTTTCTCTACCATATATGTTGGTAAGAGAAAGTAAAATAAATAAATAAATGTATTTCAAGAACAATTTTAAAAGCTTTAAAATTAGAATATTACAATTTTATTTCTTCATTAATCTTGCTAAATTAAATTTAAAGGGTGGAGGATTTCTAATAAATTTTTGCATTAAATATATTATTTAAGAATTACGATACTAAAACTCCATTTGCACATTTTTATAGTTTATTCTCTTGGGGAAAAAAAAGATTGATCGAATCCTTAACGAGTCGTGAATGAAGTGGAAAGAAGGGTTGCTTTGCGGCGCAGAGTGTTTTGGCGCGAGCTACAAAAATTCGCCAGGTTTGCCTGTATGCGCCAACATTTCGGAGATACGCTGCCCGGCTCGAGTACCGAACCCGCAATCTTCCAATTACGAGGCCGGCGTTCTACCGACTGGGCTACCGCGGCCTTTCATATAAGTGAAAAAAACTACCCATTCTTTCCATATTATTCCAAGATATTTTTATCCGTAACAACTTTGATGCGGGAAATAGGTTTAATAATTTGCAATGATGTTGCTACAAAGGATAAAACTCTTTCCTTTTATTAAACTGTTGTTGGAGTGAAAATATATGCGTAAAGGCACGGGAAACATAGTAATATTTTTCTTTCTTTCTTTTTCTTTTTTTGGTTTCAACAAATGTTGGCGCTAGTGGTAAACTCACTCACTGGTTTCTCACTCTTTCTGATAAAATGTTACTGGTTGTTGAGATTCGCCACTGAATTTGAAGAAAAATAGTGGTTTTGAGTTTCCAGTATTTCGGAACTCATTTTTAATTTAAAACTGAGCTAAGCATTTTAGTATATTGCACCTTTTCTTACTATAATTTTATATAATGTGCATTTTCTCGCTAATTTTAGTTAAAGAGTGTATTATGAGGCCGTCTAGACTCAAAGGAATTCTTGTAGACTCTGAAATGTGCATTTGGTTGCACAGTTCAGAGTTTGAATTTGTACAGATTGTGCAAAGATCTATAGAATACTGTTCCTAACAAGGAGCATCACCCAAATGTCCAGCTTGGATTTCAATGAAATTTAGGCGATTCTTTTATAGAGGCGTTTCTTTCATATTTGATATGCTATCAAAGTTTACTCAAGATTGTGCGAAAAATTTGTATTTATACAGCAAGTGAATGCTCAAATAAATAATTCAGTTGAAATTATTTTCAGTACTATAAATTTTCATTTGTAACTTAAACCTGAAAGCGCAAAATCATTTTGCTAAATTATTTTTAAGTCACGCCCAAAGGCGGAGCTTACTGTTGATATGTGGCTGATGTGGTTTTTAACATTTTAAAAATTCAATAAATATAGAAAACATGGACGATAGCAAAAATTTCTATGATCAACAATATCTGGTACATGCCCTCTATCAGAAATTAAAATTTCAATAAAATCGCAGCCGGACACTTGGGTGATGTTCCTTGTAAGCAAGTAATATGCATGTTCTATATTGTATGTACATAATTTTATTGGGACTTTTGTAGTTCTAGTAATAGCTTTATTGGCGTTTTCGGTAATATTCACGAACTGGAATCTGGTTGTTTATTTACTAACAACTTATTCTACCCAAGACTATCAGTGTTTTCATTATAATATATATATATATATATATATATATATATATATATATATCAGTTGGTGTGTAAGGAAGTCATGTCGTGTCCACAACACATTTTTTAAAAACTGGTACAACGTTAGTTCGTGTACGACCCATACGTCGTTAAATATTAAAGCTGTTTGTTTTAATTATAATGCATTAATATAAATATATTTCGATCTTGTCCTTTTTCAAATATATAGCTACTATAATCATTAAGTATTAAACTGTTATAACAATTTTAATCTGCTTTTATATGTTTAAGAATTAAAATATATATATATCAGGGATGGAACACGGGCGCAGAATTCATACCGGAATCCGTTTAAGAAATTTCTCTACTTATAATATCGTTGATTTAAGAAGTAGAAAATTTTCTTACATCGATAGTGGTATGAATTCTGCGCCCGTGTTCCATCCCTGATATATATAATAACATTTACTTTATTTTTTTGACACTTTAACTTTTAATCGTTTTCTTCTACTATTAACAGCAATAATATTAGAAATTAATTTTTAAATTATTTTTTAAAATAAAAATCATAATACTTGTAATTTTAGCCTTTGTAATCTAATCGTATTTCTTCTCTGTCTCTCTCACCTTTTTTTAAAAACTAAATTTTAATTACTAATTTTATTTTCTTCTTTGTAATTAGTTAAAAACCATTCTCATGTCTTCAAACAATACGCATCTAAAAATTTACTGAAATTTACTGCGTTTTCCATATATATCATTTGAGTAATATGTATAACGGCTTTTAATGGCACGGTAAAAATATTTAAGATTTTCCGTTAGAGTACTTTAAATTATTATTTTTCTGCCATTTTCAGAATTCTAAGCAAAATGGACACAATTAAATTGTACTTTAAATATTAAGCCCAAATACGGCTTCAAACTAACAAACTTTCAGTTTTTTTTTTTTTTTTTTTTTTTTTTTTTTTAAATGCAGTTTTGGATTAACCTTTTGAAAGGGGCTGTGACAGCATCTGTCACACTTCACGATAGGATTTCGTAACAGCCCCTTTCAAAAGGTTAATCATATTTCCAATATGGCAATATTTTTATGAATTGTAAAATTAAAAATTAAATTTTAAATGTTGTATTTATGCTGTGCTTAAAAAATATGTGCTACGAAGTTGCATAAAAGGTCTTTAGATTCAAAATAATGTTGAAATTTAATTTTATTTAGAAAATAAAATACTGAAAATCAATAAAAATAAAAATATAAGCAATTTATTTTCTAGTTATTCCTAAAACAACTAGACCTTTTATAGCTAAACTACATTTAAATTTAGTTTACCTGTAAAACTGTTATATCTATAAAACTGTCATTTATCTATAAAACTAAACTAAGCTATAAACGGAATTTAGTTTAGTTTAGCTATATTGTCTATTAAATTAAATTTAAATTTAGTTTAATAGCCATTTTAAAATAATGATTGCATAGATAATAACTTATTAAATAGTGTTCATTTTAAAATGAAATATTTTTCTGTATTTTATAAAAGAACTCAATTTTTATGCCAAGTTTTATTATGCTACAAACGGGAAGGAAAAGAAAAAAAATAAGGACAGTCCTTTTGGGATATTTTGTTTTTCAAATATTTTTTAATACTCTATTAGAAAATATATATGATATTCACGTGTTACATCATGTTACTGTCTGCCTGAAGTGTGATAAAATGATTTTTTTGAACGCTTTTCCTACTATATTCTACACAAAACCTGCTTCTGTGTTTATAAAAGTCATAAATTTATTTAGTATTATTTTGTGCACTCTAAATATATTAAAACGTAATAAAAGAAATTTTGCTCATCGAAATTTTGCCCAATCGTATACATTTGAATGCCAAGGTACACGACTTTTTTGCCCAAATTCAGTGAAAAGTTTCTGATAACAACCCCGATATGATATATATCTGGAATATCGAGTATGGACTTTCTAATAATATTTATCCTTGAAATATGCTGATAATTAACTCACACACAAACACACAAACACACAGACAAACAACTAAAAACCTGATTTTTGGGTTCAGGAAACCTCAAAACATGTAAATATAGAAAAAATTCTAAAATTTGTCCACAAATGAATCATTGTACCTTATTTTTTTTTAAAATAAATATATAAAGTTGTATTTGAAAATTGAGTTGTATCTAATGGTGTATGTATTTGAATTTATTGAATTGTTAACTGTATCGTTACTTTAGCTACTGCTAATTGCATGAGGTAAAAAAAAAAAAAAAAAAAACAGTTTCATTAGTGTAAAGAAAAGGGTTTAAAGCTTAAAACTATCAAGTGTAAAATTTCTTTATAATTCAAACATAATTAAAGTTAGTGATTAAATAAAATTTTCAAATTAAACTTCCCATCTAATAAAATACATAAAATTAAAATTTAATACCAATTCTAAACCTTTAGATTGATTAGTGTTTGTATGAAAATTTCTTACATATGTGTTTCTTAGAATGACCCTATCTTATAACAAGTAAATATCTTTATTCCACATTTCCTGTAATATAGTATTCTTTTTTGTTTAGAAATTTCATATATACAGATCTTGTATATAAAATCAATCATATTAAGATAATTAGGAGAGGAGAAAATTCAAATTTGACATATAAAAATTTAATTTAAAAGTTTATTTGAAATTAAATTTATTGGTGACGACGGTATTGTTGCATTGTAATTTTTAATTCACTGTGTCGAAACGCTTAAAAGATATTTTCTTTAATGTTGAGAATAAAATGAATCCAACCCGGAGGCAAAATTTGAAGTTCCTCATTTAATCAATAATTTAATAAAAGTATTTATTGTTAAGTTATAAAAGGCATGAAAAGAGTTTGTTTCTCAAAGCAATGTTATATTGATGTAAAAATAAGCTAAAACTTTGCAAATTTAGAAGTAAAATGTCATGTGCTTTAGACAAGAAAAAAAGTTGAAAAATTTTTTTTAGCTGTTCGGTTAAATAAGTGTTTGTCAGAAAAATGAGATTTTATATTCTCATAAAATATGTGCTATAATATAAATGGAAATTTCAGGGAATATTTATTTATTTCTTAAATATACATATAATAGATAGTTGCTACATGTAGATAAAAATAATATAAAAAGCAAAAGTTTTGTTCCTCAAAGCAATATTACGTTGATGTAAAGATAAGTTAAAACTTGTTAAATTTAATTGTGAAAAATTCCATTTGCTTTTGACAAGAAGGAATGATTAATCAAATTATTTTTGGTATTTTCTGAAAGATAAATTTTTATCATAAATGTGAAAGTTTATTTTCTTTGAAAATAAGTGAAATTTTAGGTAAAAATTTCAAAAACTATTTATTTCTTACTTAAATATACGAATAATAATTAGTTGCAACTTTTAGACAAAAATGATAGTAAAATTAAAATTTTTGTTCCGCAAAGTAATGTTACATTGATGTAAAGATAAAGTTTTACAAAGTTTTAAAATCTTGAGATTTTAGTTGTAAAGAAGACATTTTCTTTTAATGTGAAGAAATGATAAAACGAATGATTTTTAGTCACTTATTTAGAAAAAATAAATTTACATCTTAGCAGTGGAAATTTATATTCTTTGAAAATATGTGATTTTATTTAAATGAAATTTTCTGAAACAATTTATTTCTTCAATTTACACGCAGTAGTTAGTTAAAAAGTTTAGGCAAAAATGATAGGAAAAATCAAAATTTTTGTTTATTAAGGCAATGTTAGGCTCTATAAAATTTGTAAATTTAGAGGTGAAAAAGTCATTTTTTCACAGAAATTAATAATAAATTAACTGTTTATCAGCTATTTTTCAGAAAGATAGGCGTTTATGATTGTGATTACATAACAGTCAAACTTTCAAAATTTTAAACCAGATTTATCATTAGTATTTTCAAAAAGAAATCTTTCGTACACTGTTAAAAATTTCTGTAAATTTAATGTAAATATTTATCCAGAGTTTCTGTAAATTTACAGTAATTCTTAGTTTAAAGTAAATCATCGAGATTCTGAATCTTTATTCGGTATTTTTACGTAATTTTATTATTCAATTTTTAAATTAAAATTAAAAGTGACTGTTTCTACTTTAGAAAAAGCATTCCAAGTCCGAAATATATTCTCACCAATAATTAATTAAATTAATATTAGTTATTAAAATGAATGTATAAAATAAGTTTTTGAACATCTCTGTTTATTTTGCTCTGTAACTTTACGCAAGACTTAAGATAATAGATTACACAGAGTTTTTTGTTGAAATTTTTAACAGTGTACAGTATTCTTTTTTGTTTACAAATTTAAAATATACTGATCCTGTATATAAAATCAATCATAATAACATAATTAGGAGAGGAGAAAATTCAAATTTTACAAATATAAAAATTTAATTTTAAAGTTTCTTTAAAATTAAATTTATTGGTGACGACGGTATTGTTACCATGTAATTTTTAATCTACTGTCTCGAAGCGCTTAAAGGATATTTTCTTTAACGTTGGGAATAAAATGAATCCAACCCGGAGGCAATATTTGAAGTTCCTCATTTAATCAATAATTTAATAAAAGTATTTATTGTTACGTTATAAAAGGCAGGGAAAGAGTTTGTTCCTCAAAGCAATGTTATATTGATGTAAAAATAAGCTAAAACTTTGTAAATTTAGAAGTAAAATGTCGTGATTTAGACAAGATAAAAAATTGAATAAAATTTTTTAGCTGTTCGGTTAAATAAGTGTTTGTCAGAAAAATGAGATTTTATATTCTCATAAAATATGTGCTATAATATAAATGGAAATTTCAGGGAATATTTATTTATTTCTTAAATATACCTATAATAATTAGTTGCTACATGTAGATAAAAATAATATAAAAAGCAAAAGTTTTGTTCCTCAAAGTAATATTACGTTGATGTAAAGATAAGTTAAAACTTGTTAAATTTAATTGTGAAAAATTCCATTTGCTTTTGACAAGAAGGAATTATTAATCAAATTATTTTTGGTATTTTCTGAAAGATAAATTTTTATCATAAATGTGAAAGTTTATTATCTTTGAAAAATAAGTGAAGTTTTAGGTAAAAATTTCAAAAACTATTTATTTCTTACTTAAATATACGAATAATAATTAGTTGCAACTTTTAGGCAAAAATGATATTAAAATCAAAATTTTTGTTCCTGAAAGTAATGTTACATTGATGTAAAGATAAATTATTACAAAGTTTTAAAATTTTACAATTTTAGTAGTAAAGAAGTCATTTGCTTTTAATACGAAGAAATGATGATTCAAATGATTTTTAGCTGTTTTTTTTTTAGAAAAAAATAAATGTACGGTGAAAATTTATATTCTTTGAAAAGATGTGCTTTTATTTAGATGAAAATTTCTGAAACAATTTATTTATTCAATTTATAAGCAGTAGTTAGTTAAAAATTTTAGGCAAAACTGATAGTAAAATGAAATTTTTGTTTGTCAAGCCAATGTTATGCTTTTTAGAATTTTGTGAATTCAGTGCCCGCAGCAGTCTTATACTTTTATTATTTTGCCACCACCTTAGTCAATCAGTATACCTTTGCATATTGCTTTAGCTTTAAAATCTTGACAAAAAATGTATAGAAAAATAGTGGTATTAAAATAATAAAACAAACGTGAAAAAATAGGACGGCTGTGGGTGCTGTGAATTTAGAGGAGAAAAAGTCATTTTTTTAAACAGAAATTAATGATAAATGTTAATTAGCTGTCTTTCAGAAAGATAGGTGTGATTACATAAAAATCAAACTTTCAAAATTTTCAACCAGATTTATCATCAGCATTTTTTAAAAGAAATCTCTTGGAGATGTATTTGACGACTTAATAAAGTGAAAATAATTATAAACAAATTATGGTATGAAATGTCTCTCGAAAAACCGGAGACTTGACATGTATATGATTAATAACATATTAACTGTAAAACAAATATATATATATATATTTAGATAAAAATTTCAAAATATATTTATTTATTTATTAAATATACATAGGATAATTAGTTTCAACTTGCAGGAAAAAATGAAATAAATAAAAAGAAAATAGGAAAGTCAATTTATCTTCTCAAAGCATTTTTACATTGATACACAGTTTGGTTGAAACTCGGAAAATTCAGAGTTTATAAGATATTTTCTTTTAACAGAAGAAATACTAAATCGAAATATAAGGTTTAATTATCTTCTGAAGCATTCAAGCTCTTTTTTGCTTTAAATTGTCTCTAGAAAATAAACAATAATGAATCAAAGACTATATTTTTTAGCCCTTCGAAGAGAAATACTCTTATTTGGTTATAAAATATAAATGTGAAAATCATGTATTTAATTTTTCTTTATGTAAAATAAAAGACATAATTAATAAAAAAGTAAATAAATATGAAAATTTGCATTATACTGGAAAAAAGGCAAAGAAAAAAAAAAAAAAAAAAAAAAAGTATACTTAACAAAGATATGTACCCCTCCTATGAAATCTAAAGTCGCACCTACGTTAAAAAAAAAAAAAAAAAAAAAAAATCCAACCCCCCGAAGAACTATCGCAAAATCTTTAAATGTCTCTATAGAAACTGTGGACAATGTCATAAAATTTGGTTTAAAGCTTATCATAACAAGAAAACATGATGTTCATTACTTAACCCTTTGCGGCGCAAGACAATTCGGATCATTTAAATTATACTGCAGCCGGAATTCATGAACTAAATTAAACTAAAAGAAATTTTTAATTTTAAGGTTAAAAAAACCGGCCTTTTCTGATATAAACGTAAATTTTTGCTAAAAAATTTCCGGGATGAATTTTTGCAGCTGGATTTTAAATTTTGCGTCCTTGCAGCGAGGACACCGCGCGTTAAGGGGTTAACGCTGAAATATGTTTCCCGGCGTAAGACTATGTGCATATTGCTGTGTGAAAATTATTTGATAGGTGAAAAATGGAAATAATATATAGTTACAATTGACAAAAAATTGCTATTATTATCAAATTTTAATAGAATACTATCGAATTACTAGAGAAAAAGAGGAGAACCCCCCCCCCCCCCCCCATAAAATATTGGTTCAGAGAAAACAAGGAAAGTTTTACTAAAGGTTTTATGGTTAACAATGAATTCTCTTACAATCGAAAACTTAAAATAACAAAAGGAGAAAAGAAAATGTCAAAATTTACTCGGGTAACTGACAGAAATACGTTTTAACACCTATATTTAATGATTAAAATTCATCCCTTAACCCAAATAATTTTCAGTATGTTGAGTTCCGGTTACAAGTCCCCTTTCATTCCCAATTTTTTCCATCCATAAAACAATAAATCTTACATTTAGTCATAAATTTATTTCAAAGGTGATATATATAAATATTTTTTTTAAATAGGAGTAATAGTAGAGTACGAATTAATATAGCTAACAAAACAACACAAAGGTGTTTATTTATACTTAATATAACCACTGATGACATTAAAAATCATAACTTTTCAATAAATAAAAATATCAAAATTTTGAAATAAATACATAGTGTAATTAATTAAAATACAAATTACAAACATTAAAAAATAAAATAAAAAATATTTCAAACAGTTAATTTACTTAAATTGCCAAAACAGGAGACTGATTCCGTTATTATTATCAGAATAGAGAAAAATATACTTACATTTATCAACAAGGTTAGTGAAATCCTCTAAAATATATATTTTTCGGTGGGAAAATGTATATAGATTTTAATATTGTTCATTTTGGATCAACGGGGGTATTAGATAATAAGAAAGAAAATCTGAAATGTTATGATTCCAATTGGCATCACGGGGAATGAAAGGGTTAAATGAAACCAGAATTGAAGGTATTTCCTTTCTATTCATACCACCAAAGTTCTATGCGTTGTATATTATACATTCCCATGCATTCGGTCTTTTAAAATAAGCTCTTTATAAGCGGCATTCCAAAGCATCTGTAGATTACGGAAGAGTCTGGAAGAGGAGTAGAGCAAAATCAACCTCGATGTTTTAAAAAATGCACTGTTATCTTCGAAATCAAGATGTAATATGACAGTTCAACGAACGGGCTATCAGACTGAATATATTAGAAAATAAAAATTTTACATTTGTTTATATATATTTCTTTGCAAAACCGTTACAAAAATGTATAAGCACCCCCTATGTATACAATAAATTTTTGGAACACTGTTAAGAAAAAAAAATGACGAAACTCTTTTGAAAAATTTTTAACAGCAATATACCTAACCGATGATGTTCCTTGAATGTATTGTAATTATCAAATGTATCATTGAATATACTAACAATCTCTGAATTACTAATAACTAGAAATATTAATAATCTCTGAAATGTTTCATTTACAAAAATTTACTATTTCCGGGAACCTACTCCAAATACTGGGAAAGAATTGTGTGACTGTAATCTAGAAATTAAACTGTGGCTGTAATAAAAATAGGCCTATCTCATCCTTATAAATTCTAGTTCCTGTTGCTGATGAATTCTAAAAACCCATATAAAATTCTCTTAAAGTGTTTTCCCGAATTATCCTGGTCATTCTCATTTAAAAGTCTCTGAAAATAAATGGGAACACAAGTGGCGAGTTTTAGTAACTATAATTTTGGTTTTAGTAACTATAATTTGAAAATCGAGGCTTTCTCGATAGAATATTCATAATATTGTTTTCTCATTTAGAAAAGTATAGACTAGAGATTCTCGATCGTTTCGCGTCTTTACAGGTTATTTGTTTACCTTATACAAATTACTCAGCTGTCTATATTTCTAGTTTACGTATTTAGAAAATGACTATTTATTCGTTCTACAGGAGAATATATACATTTTTTCCTTACAAAGAAACATTCAAAAGGTTTTGTCTTCAAAAAATCTTGAAAAAAAAAAAAAAAAAAAAAAAAAACGTGATTCTACTCTTTATAAAACACCAGAAAATGAAAAAAATATCGGCTAAAATGAATTACAGCGATCAGAAAAAAATTATGAAAATTATGAATATTTGGCGATTTTACACTATTAGACGATTGATTTTGAGTACTTGGCGGAGAAGTAAATACGGTTTTTTTCGTACACGACAATCTTGGCACTAGCGAACTTATCGCCTAACAGCGCTAAATCGCCAAATATGCTTAATTTTGATATTTTTTGGGGTTCTCTGTAATTCATTTCAGCCGATAATTTTTTCACTTTCTGGTGTTTTATGAAGAGTAGAATCACACACACACACACATATATATATATATATTTTTTTTTTTCCATATTTTTTGATGACGACACATTTTGAATGTTTCCTTGTTAGTGAATTTATAAAAACCGGGAACTCAACCGATATGCAAGACTAAAGTTAACATATTTTTATTACAGTCGATTAGTAGGAAAAATGATACGAAAATCAAAATTTTTGCTCCTCAAAGTATTAATACGTAGATGAAAAGAGAAGTTAAAACTTTTTAGTTCCCCATCATACTATAGGTATAGGGAACTTAGGTAATAGTGAAAATTTTCGACCTCGGTTTTTTTACTTTTTTACACGTTTTCAGGTGTGAGGAATCCAAAAATGACAAAATTTGTATGGCGTCTGTTAGTGTGTCAGTCCGTTAGTGTGTCAGTCCGTTAGTGTGTCAGTGTGTTAGTCCGTTAGTTTGTTAGTCTGTTAACACGATATCTCACGAACAAATGATCCCAGAGAGGTCAGACCAGTTTTAAAATATTACATTCGATACAGGCAAGAACCCTATTCTTTTGCAACATTCGAATTAAAAACTTCGTAAGTTATGAGAAATTTACGATTTTCTTAACATGGGAGAATAGGACAAAAATTCACTTAAACGCGCATTAAATGGAAACTTTTTACTGTAAAAATGTCAGGCCAGTTTTAAAATATCAGGTTTGATGCCGGAATGAACATTAGTAACTATAAATGTGCTACTTTGAAAATTTCGCAAGTTATTGGAAATTTACGAATTTCTTAACATGGCAGTATAGGGCAAAATTTCACATAAACGTCAATTTTGAGAGATATTTTCATCGTAAAGATGTCAGACTACTTTTGAAATATTATTTAGAACACTGGCATGAATATTAATGACTATGAATTTTCCAATATAAAAATGTCGTAAGTTATTGGAAAATTACGAATTTCTTAACATGGCAGCATAGAACCAAATTTCACATAAACCTCAATCTTGAGGGATATTTTCATCGTAAAGATGTCAAACCACTTTCGAAATATTATATAGGATACTGGCATAAATATCATAGACTATGATTTTTCCAATTTAAAAAATTCGTAAGTTATTTGGAATTTACGATTTACTTAACCTGTCAGAATAAGGCAAAATTGAGCATAAATTTCCATTTTGCGGATCATAAATACATTAGACAACTTCAAAATTATATTTATGATATTTGTTTGAACATGATTGAATACAAATATTCCAATAGGAAAATTTCGTAAATCATTCGTAATTTACGATTTTATCAACATAGCGAAATTGTAAATTTTTCATATAAATATGAATTTTGAGGATTATTGCATTGGAAATAGTAGCATGAAAACTAAACAACGGAATTGACCCTGATAAAATAAATTAATAGATTAGAATAAGATATATATATCGAAGTTAATGGTGGATAGCCTATTAGGCGGGGATTTCATTCAGTCACTGTATCAAACTTTGGTCAAATTCATTTCTTTTAACATGATTATAATAGTCTCGCACTAGAAATTTATGATAACATAAATATGATGGGGAACTGAGCAGAGTCCACGTATTCCAACTAGTTAAATTTATAATTAAAAAATTTGGAGTGACTCCACTCGACTTTTCGAACATCAAGTAATTAACGGTTGTATAGAAAAAGTAAAATAAGAGAAATCATAAAATAAACAAAAAAGAAAATTTTAATAGGGTGTTTCAGTATTTTTCTCTATGTACAGTAGACTCTCGTATAACGCGGTGGATACGTTCCGCGTAATAGAAAATCGTGTTATAGGAGACATACATTGAGCAGAGACCAAAAGCGTCGGGTGTTGGCATAGTAACGGAGCAATCCTTCCTTGAACAGGTTGAAAGTAGAAAAGATGTCGTCACGTGCTTCCTTTATTTTACGCGTTATACGAGACTCTTTATCGCGTTGTATGAGTAATAGTCGCAGATTTTTCGACGCGTTATACGAAATCGCGTTTTGTGGGAGCGCTATGTACGAGATTCTACTGTAGTATGTTCTTAAATTTAACGCTATGTATATAAATTGTCAGTTCAATCGGATAAGCGATTTCGATTCTATCTCACGTTAAAAATTTGATCTTATAAGCCATAATGATAAATAACATAGGTCGACATGTAAAATTTTGTTTTATAATTTTGGCTGATCTTTATGTTTTTTGGTGTGCTGAAACCGAAAATGAAGCCAGTTTTTCTCTATCACGTATAGATTTTTGTCAATACAGGGTGCCTGCCTATACAATTTCTTCCATTACTCTTCCACCAATATAATTATACAGGAAGTTTTATAGTATGCTTCCATGATTAATTAATAATAGATGCCTATTGTTGAAATTGTGAAGCACTAGTGCGAATTAAAACCATATCAACCAACCAACCAATCAACTGATTGTTATGATGGGATATGTAAGAAATCGTGTCAGTAAGCACCCTGTATTGACAAAAATCTATACGTGATAGAGAAAAATGGGCTGCATTTTCAGTTTCAGTGTATCAAAAAACATAAAGATCAGTTGAAATCATCAAATCAAATTTTGTCAACTGCATTTTTGTCGGTCTGTGAATTTTTCATTGTGTTCCTGTGAAAAAACTACAAGTGCTAGATTTTTTAAAATTCCTCCATATCGTGTGACAGAGACCTATAACATGTGTATAATATTTCCGTTCATTTGAATGAGGAGTTTGGACTCTGTCACGCTTTAAATAATTTAAATCCATAGGCCATAATAATAAAGTATTTTTTCTTGTGTCCCTGTAAAAATCAATAAGTCAGAGTCACCAAAAAACTATGCAGTTCGTTCGATGAGGACCTATAACATGTATATCAAATAGGTATGCTATGCTACACTTTTCGTTGAGACCAAGCAAATGGTTCGTGTATAGGAAAATTTAAGATAATTCAAATACATTCAGTTTATGGGAAAAATTCCTGCAAGATACATACTGACACTCATAGTTTTAAATAAGAAAATGGAATGAAAACAGTTTTTTATGTGCATAAAAGCATGTTTTGTGTAGAATATGGTATGCAAACCATTCATTATTCGTTTAAAAGTTTACCTGATGGACACTGATATATTCGAGTGTACTTGCAAATTGCTAGAAATGCATTTTAGGTTGCTTTTCGTTTAGAACTAAATAAAGTACAAAATCCCATGTATATATAATTTTTAGACTAAAAACAGAACTACCCAAAATTAAGCTAATTTTTTTTTCTTTTTAACCAAACTTGGTATTTAGTTGGCCCCTTACACAAACTGGAGCTGATTAGATTTGGGGATCTATCGCTCAGCAGGAGACGCTGTGATCGTATTTTTTCTAAATTTTTAACATGGCAGTATAGGACAAAATTTCGTATAAATGTACATAATGAGAGTTATTCTTAACCTGTGATTGTAAAATTAATATGAATTATTGATAATAGTAGTAGTTAATTAGGAAAAAAAATTGTGCATGTGGTGGCATCGCTCCCCCCCCCCCTGGGGGGAAGTACCTCCCGGGGGGGGGGTGGGGGGTAAATTTTTAAGATGGGTATCTTTCGAAAGGCCTTGTAAACACCTTTAAAACGAATGGTTGAACTATAAATATGTGATAATTTAAAACAAAGTTATCGATTTTTTTTTTTACTGTTAACGAAAAAAAAAAAAAAAAAAAAAAAAAAAAAGGAAAAAAAAAAAAAATCTTTTTTTTTTTTTTTTTTTTTTTTTTTAATATTGTTACTGAGTGAATTTGTATAGGAAAATATAGAAGAAAGTCTTGTGGTGGCCACAACATACTAGTTTTTCTTTTTTTATTGAATTTTTTTGATGAAAGTGTTTTAGTACATTTTACCATGACGATGAAAACTACCCAGTAATGAAAAATTAAGTTATCGTATACGTCAAATAAGGTATTTTTGATATTCAATTCTTAGTTCTGTCTTTTTATACAATATTTCGTTTTAAGGTCCTTTGAATGCGAAATATAAGTTTTTAGTGGTGGATTTATATGTATGTGTTATCAGTTTCATTGAA
This sequence comes from Salticus scenicus, assembly GCA_963930645.1. Classification (NCBI taxonomy): domain Eukaryota; kingdom Metazoa; phylum Arthropoda; class Arachnida; order Araneae; family Salticidae; genus Salticus; species Salticus scenicus. The sequence continues at coordinate 64,504,209 of OZ005652.1, forward strand.
AAAAAAAAAAAAAAATGATTTCAGAAATTTGGAATTTGGAATTTCTGATCAGATTGTCACTTAAACAATGTGATAAAGATTGGTATGCTTTACTTAATGCTGCAGCTGAAAGTTGTCTGAGTTATTTAGAATAAACATTTAAATTTAATTAAATTTAATTTAATACTTTTTTTTTTTTAATTTAAAAGCTTATCTCTCGATGAAATGTTTTCAAACATTGGGTATTTAAAGAACTGAGCCTTCTTCATGTTTTTCTGTGAAGATTGGTTAAGACAACATTTAGGTGGCGGGTAAAAAATTGAGCAAAATCAATAATATTTGTGATCACTCTGCACCGTTAAGTGGACGAAATTATCTGTAAATTTAGGATATGTTAATATAAACCTAGTACAAATAGTGGATGAACTTGTGTGACGATAGCATGTTACATAACGGCGATATAAGCATTTTTTTTTTTTTTTTTTTTTTTGAAATTCCAAAACAAATCAGCATATTTTTTATTTGTAATATACAGAGTTTTAAATGCAATTATTCCCACTTTCAAATAATTTGAAAAAAAAAAAAAAAAAAAAAAAAAAAAACACTTTTGAAATATAATACTGCAATCGGATTAAAATTATCTTAAATATTTCAGGAAATATGAGCATTTTCAGGAAAAACGTTTTGACTGCGCATGTACGAAAGATAGAAACATTTTTATTACATATGTTGAAGGTTAGATATATCGGGCAACTTTTGTCAATAGTTCATTGGAATAAAATAAAAATTAAACAAGTTGTCGGCATAAAAACGAGCTAGAATTTAGGTATTTTTCAAGAGTTGAAAATTCATAAGGGGTTTTTCACATGCCACGTAATTAATTTGAATATCCAATTATTCAACCACATTCCAAAAGTACTTTTTTTTGAAAAAAAAAAAAAAAAACACTTATAAGCTTGTAACTTTAACATTTTTTTTTTTTTTTTTTTTTTTTTTTTTTTTTAAGATTTGTGAGATTATGAGGGGTTTTTCACAAAAAAGAACTTTTGTAAAGTGGTTGAAATAATTGGATCTTCAAATTAATTACGCGGCATGTGAAAAACCCCTTATGAAATTTCAATTCTTGGAAGATACCTAAAATCTAGCTCGTTCTTTTACCAATGATTAGCTTAATTTTTACTCTATTTAAACGATCTTGTAACAAAAGTTGCCCAATGCACCTAGATTTTAACCTATGTAATATTTTTTTTTTTATCTTTCACACATGCGCAGTGAAAACGTTTTACCTGAAAATGCTCATATTTTATGATATATTTAAGATTCTTGTAATCCGATTGCAGTATATTGTTTGATAAGTGTTTTTCAAATTACGTGATAGTGAGTATAATTTTCGATAAATACTCTGTATATTATTAAAAAAAAAAAAAAAAAAAAAAAAAAAAACATGCTGAATTGTTTTGGAGTTTGAAAATAAATGCTTATATCGCCGTTATTTAAGATGCTATCGTTATACAAATTCATCCACAATTTGTAGTGAGTCTACATTAACATATTCTAAAGTTACAGATAATTTCGTTTACTTAGCGATACAGGGTGATCGCAAACGTTATTGATTTTGCAAAATTTGTTACCGGCCCCCTAAATGTTGTCTTAAACCAATTTTCACTGAAAAAATTGAGGAAGACCTAGTTCGTCAAATTCCCAATGTTTGAAAATATTTCATAGAGGGATAAGTTTTTAAACTGAAAAAACTGATCGCTTGCAAATTTTGCTAAACTTTTGAGCAGGAATGTATATTTGTACGGAGGATTGAGGAGTGCGGTATACCCGTCATAAAGGATTATATATCATTTAAAACGGCTCCTAAATATATTTTAATTTGTTCAAATCCTTCATATTCAACACCTGTTATGTTAACTGCTTAGCCTGAAGTCTGTTTTTTTTTTTTTTTTTTTTTTTTTTTTTTTTTTTTTATAGAATGTATTGAAATGCAAGATAAGAGAAAGTCGTGTGAGTGTCACATCAGAATATATATATATATATATATATATATATTAAACAACAATGAAATAATTTATGTTTAAAAAAAATATATAAAAAAATAAAAATATAATTAAACAAAAAAATTTAATTGTGCAATGAATAAATACTTTTACCACCAGAAAAAATTTCGAGAAACATATAATTCGTAATATTAAATTATTAATAGTTTTGCCTTTTTGTTTGTGTTCTTCTTCATTCAAGTTAACTAACTTATTATTAGTTAGGTAATAATCCTAAATTAATGCATACATTGCTTACTGCTGTAAAAGCAAAGACATGTACAAATTAAGAGAAAAAAAAAAAATAACGTAACGATTTTGAATTAATTTAATTACTGTTTAACTTTTTATTTAATTTTTATTGCTTAAATCTATTCTAAAAAAGATTGGGATAGTCATTTTAGCATGCTTTTATTCACTCGCCTTCTTGTTTGTCTGTTTGTCCAGTAGTAATGTTGCAATCGATTTTTAACTAACTTCCCGACAAGCTAGGCATTTGAAACTTTTAGAATAGCGCAGAACACGATAACAACGCAATACCTCGAAGCCCGATTTCGAAATTTTGATTAGATTTCTTTTAATTAATTAAAATATGAAAATAATAACCTCCTAATAGTTTTAAAATTAACCATTTAAATATTAGCTATATTTGAATTATTGCAAAAAAAAAAAAAAATAAAATAAAATAAAAATAAATAAATAAATAAATAAATAAATAAAAATAAAAATAAATAAATAAATTAATTAATTAAAAAATAAATAAATAAAAAATAAATATATAAATATATAAATTAATTAATTAATTAATTAATTAATTAATTAATTAATTAATTAAAAAATAAATAAATAAAAAATAAATATATAAATAAATAAATAAATAAATAAATAAATTAAATATATAAATAAATAAAAAAAAAAAAAGAAGCACGAGTTTATTTTCTTTCGACAAAAAAAGAAATACATTTAATTAAACTTGAGCACTAAAAAATTATAAAAAGTTAATTTAGTAATCTCACAAAAATTGACGTAATTATAACTTTAAAAATTTTCTACACATTGATAAAGCGATAATGTAGTTCATGATGCTAATATATGATGTTTTCAAAGGATTAATGTTTTTTTTTTTTTTTTATAATTTAATTATTGCCAAAAAAGTTTACGAGTTCATTTTTTTTCGACAGGAAAATAAATGCATTTACTTAAGCGTGAACAATAAAAAATTGTAAAAAAATAAATTATGCCTCTTACAAAAATTGACATCATTATCACTTTAAAAATCTTGTACACATTGATAAAGTGCTAATATAATTCTATAGCTGTATCTTCACGACTAGCTAGACATTTGAAACTTTTAGAATAGTTCAGAACACGATGGCAATACATTCTTTTACAACTTTTATTCAATTAATAAATGTCGGAAAATTTCTTACATTTGCTCTCTTTATTACAGTTTTGATTATTTTCTTTGAAGTTGATGGGATAATTCATTAAAAAAAAAAAAAGTTTTTAAAGAGTATTTATTATACCATAGAATTGCCAAGTTTATATGATTCAACAGAAAAATTAAAAACATGGTTTAAAAAAAAATTATTTTTTTTATTTTTTTATCTTAAAATTATTTAAGTTGTGTTCATTACTAACGAGTAATCAAAGGAAAATAAATCTGTAATTAAAATTTTCCTTGATTGCGAGAAACACATTGCGAAATTCTGAATGTGTTGGTATTTCTTTTAATAAATTATTTTTAAAAATAGCTTTTTCCTGCTGTTTTTCAAGGCTAGACTCAAGTTTCCGATAAAAAATCTTTAGAAAATCAGGAAGTGTTTGATTTCACCAGAAAAGGTTTGCTAAAACATTATTTAAAGGTATTTTTTCACAGAAATATTATTAAAGGCGATTTTACTTTTAACTTTTTCTTGAAAGCAGTAATACTTCGAATTAAAAAAAAAAAAAAAAAAAAAAAAAAAAAAAATCCAAGATATAAATACCGGGGGATCCAAAAGCTACATTATATATATATATATATATAGGGGAGACCCGTGTACCTAGGGCCATCATGTACCTAGGGCCACCCCACTTTATTTGAATAATATTTAATTTTACGTTTTAATACTCAATTGGGCGAGTAACAACAGCAATTTATACATTTACAACTACTTTGGAACTTTTGAGGAGAAAGTTTTGACAAGTTACATGTAGAAAACGAATTTACATGGTTTGAAGTAAAATTTTGCAGGTCATCTCTTTTGCTACCTTACAAAAGCAAGTCAAATATTTTTCTTTGATTTCTAGTGTATAATTTTACTCGTTATATTGAGTAATAAATGAGATATTTAATTAGTCCTCTCTGCATGTCGATTTTTTAGTGGAAGGCATTTTGAATGAAGTTACCAAAACTTATACCTAGGGCCACGTGAATGCCTTGTACCTAGGGCCAGTGTGTTTGGACCTTTTAACACTTTCGCAACCGCTTGTTTTTGTCTTTTTGACAGTAAGGTCTGCCTGTGGGCGTTTTTATCATAAGTTACATTTTTTCAAAACAAAATTTTCCTTAATTACATTTATATTACAAATTGATATGCATTATAATCATACTCTCTCTAATCAAGGTATTTGCATCTGTAGTATACTGATTGTACAAATATGAATATTGTGTATACTTTTTAGAAACAAATAACATACATTTTCCAAAAGAAACGCCCACTGGTGGAGTTTCATATTTTCAAATGACGTGTATGTACGTCAGCAGTCGCGAAAGTGTTAAGAAATACAGTACAGCCTATAGTAACTGGATGCTGCCAAACTCTGCTAAACCAATCACTATATATGACGTTGCTGAAAATGTTGGCAAGTCCTATCCGTCGGCCTTTACTCCTGTAAACATTCTATCAGGCTTTCGTGTATCCGGCATATGGCAGTGAATCAAAACATATTCACTGAGGATGAATATTTAAGTTCAAATATGACTGAAAGACAAAATTCATCAATAAATTAAAAAAAAAAGATTTTCCAGGAAGAAAGTGAACCAACAATTATAGAACGGAATGCGTCCGTTTCTTATCCTGTTGAAATTTCGAAACTTTCAGCATCTAACATCTTTTCGTGTGCCATGCTTTAACAGGTAAGAACCTAAGCAAAACCTCCCACATCAAAGAAAAGATGTGACAGAAAACCAGAGAGATCTAGAAATCCAAGAGACACTCCAGAAAAAAAAAAAAAAAAGAAATTGTTGGAAAAAAAAAAACTTTCTGATAGAATATCCCAAGAAATAAAAAATAAAAAAAAAGTAAAAAATTTCTTGTTTCTAATTAAGGCAACAACATGATAATAATTATATTATAAATAAATATATTACTTGATATTGCTTCTTTTATAAAATACATGTTTATATGCTTATTTTTTATTCATTACAAAATGAAATCTAAATATGAGAGAATGGCCCTAGGTACAATGAGGTCTGGCCCCAGGTACAATGAGGGTGTTGTACCTAGGGCCACTAGCGAAGTTTCTTTAAAAACCTTCTATTTGTCAGAATTTATTATTTTAGGTATTTATATTAATCCCAATTGGAAGTAATTAGTCCTAAAGATATGTACATATCAGTTTGATAATTTTAAACAGGTGAAGGGATCTGTTTTTGGGCATTGAAAAAAAGCGGCCCTAGGTACACGGGTCTCCCCTATATATATACAGTAGAGTCTCGGTAATTCGAGGTGGACGGGACCGGACGTAGCTCGAATTATTGAAAACTCGAATTATCAAAAATGACAAAATTAATAAAATAGAAATAATATGTAAACACAATTTTTAAATTTAAGTGTATATTTCAATTAAAAAAAAATGTACTTACATAATGCTATTACATTAATTTCTGAAGATAAGTTAATTACATCTTAAAGTAATTGTCAATTGTTTTCTGTTTAAATACATTGTTCCTTTTACGTGCGGCAATATCACGCCATCTTCTGAGCATCACATTGTCGACTGGAGTCGCTTCAGGCTGTTGTTCTACGTATCTCATAGCAGCCTCTAGCTAGTACCGAACTAATCGAACTGCACTATTTTTAGAATATGGAAAGATACATTTGGAGAAGTGGAAACAGGTGATTGGCTGAAATCGGATTGCACAACTTTCTCTCCAAATTGAAATAGCACGATTCCCTCCCCCCTCCTCCAAAACGCGCACCTGCAAAGAATACAAAATGCGTTTTCTTTGAGTGGAAGGATTTCTTCTCATAGCATGAGACCGGTGAAATAACAATAAAAGATAGAAGTAATTTTTTCATGTGTTGGTCTTTTTTTTTTTTTTTTTTTTTGGTGAGTCGAATTTAACTCGGATTTATGGGAAACTCGAACAATCAAGACTCGAATTATAGAGACTCTACTGTATATATATATATATAATTATCCATTTAAAAATGTAATTACCGTAGCACTCGGCGGTTTACGCTGAAATGTTCAGAAAACCAAGCATTTTTAAAAATTAAAATTTTAATTTTTTATTTTATATATAGGGTAGTTGTTCCAGCGATTGGCATGCTCTAGTAATTGACACCTTCCTCGAAATAATTAATAAATAAGTAAAAAAATAAAAGAAAATACTTTACATGTAAGAATTTTAACGTTGCATGTCAAACACTGGAGCATAGGGTGCCTAATTATCGGTAAAATGAAAAACTAGAGTATGAAACACTGGACCATGGTGGGCCAATTGCTGGTAAAATGAAAAACTGGCATGAGTGGGTTTCAAATAAAAATTCATTAAAAAAAAAAAAAAAAAAAAAAATATTAAATATATATATTTGAACATATTTGTGGTTCTGAAAGTCTTTCATGCCATATATAAGAATTTAAGATTTCCAAAATTGGTTTCGGGTGACTAAAACATTAAAAAACATCAAAAATTGCTCTAAAAGTGTCAATCACTAGAGCATTTACCCTATATAATAAAAAAATATTAGGGTCAGTGCACCAGTGATTGACACTTTTAGAGCAATATCTGATGTTTTTAATATTCTAGTCAGTAGAAAATATTTTCAGAAATCTTAAGTTAGTACATATGGTATGAAAGACATTCAGAACCACATATATGTTAAAATATATACATTGGATAACAATTATTTTTTTTAATGAATTTTTATTTGACATCCAATGTTCTAGTCATTGACACTGCCAGTTTTTCATTTTATCAGTAACTGGCCCCCTATGTTCCAGTGTTTGACACTGCCAGTTATTCATTTTACCAGTTATTAGCAACCTATGCTCCAGTGTTTGAGATAAAATGTTAAATTTCTTATCTGTAAAATATATGATTTTATTATTTTTCTTATTTTTTAATTATTTTGGAATAGATGTCAATTACTGGAGCATGCCAATCACTGGAGCACCTATCATAGTTTCTTTATTTTATTTTATTATTATTATTTTTTAATCAACACATGTCACTGTATTCGCAATATCCTCACATTTTAAACAGACCCGCCTTCTCGAAAGACGCTTTGTTGCGAATACTGATTAGTCTCATTTGTCTGTTTCATATGACTTCATGTGCTATCGCATATTTAAATTAAAGATTTATTGCTCTTTTCTGTTGTAATCGTTCTAAACAGTAAATTATGATATTATTAAGAAATAAATCATTGTTAGTTAAGCTTTACTATGAGAATTACTAATTCGCAACGTTTGACGTCCATTTTCATGAACGGTAGTCATCACATTCAACATTTATAGTTCTATTTACGTTAAGGAAAGTAGTGCTAATTTTTTTTTTTTTTTTTTTTTTTTTTTTTTTTAGGTCACAAAAGATTTATTGTTAAACAAGTTTAACTTTTCTCGAATAAGTGGCACATTAATTATACACTGAGAAAAATTCTGTAACTGACATCTAGAATCTAAATTGTGGCCCTAGAAAAAATAGTTCCATGTCATTCTTATAAATTCTAGTCCCCTTGAAAAGCGAGTTCGAGAAACCCTTATTAGAATTCTAGAGCGTTTGCCTATATTATTGAGGGCAAAGTTATTTAAAAATCTCTGCAAATAAATGAGACTACAGGAGGCGGGTTTCAGCAACCATAATCTTGGTGTATGACTCAATTCTAGAAAATCAAGCGAGAATTTCTCGCAATGCGAAAGATTCAGAATTTTCGGAATATTCAGAATATTGTTTCACCATCTAGATATGTGTAAACAAGAAATTCTTGACCATTTCGTCTATTCAGTTTATTGGCGTGCCTTATGTGCATAGTTCGGAAATCTATATTTCTAGTCAATGGATTTAGAAAATGGCCAATTATTCATTCTAGAGGAAGACGGTATATTTTATTTTTCTCAGTGTAAAATTACTTTTTAGAGTGCACTAATTATAACGAAACGAGTGAACTGTTTATAATTTTTCTGCAATCGTATCAAACATCAGACTAGCAGTGACACCTAATGGCCGATATCTCCCTAAACTGAAAGACTACAATTTTTTATAACCCATTCACATAACAAATTATGTACTTCTCCATATAATATAAGGTGAGATGCAGATTTCTCGTATACGGAGAAAGTTGTAGCATAGCAGTAGCGACCAGCTGGGCAATAAAAGCTAAAACCTAATCACCATCAATTTATGTCAAGATCCAATTAAATATACAATTTTGTTGAAACCCGTTCATTAGTTTGTTAGATACAATGACTACAAAATGTTGATAAAGCATATAAAGAAACACACAAACAGATAGACATTTTCTAAAATTAGTCAAATCGAGTTCAGAATATCTCAAATAAAGTTTATTAGTGAGATAGCCACCATGAAAATCTATTCGGAATTAATTTGAGTAAGGTAAAAGTACCAGTAGTGAACCCTGTACCAGTAGTGGAGACTTTTAAATTTAAACTTTTGAAAATAAGCTTTCTGTTCTATCTGAAGGTTCGACCAATGCTCAGGAAGGAAGTTGTGGTTCATAAATTCCGTCTTGAGTATTGGTCGAACCTCAGACAAAATAGAAAGCTTATTTTCCAAGTTTAAATTTAAAAGTGCCCACTACTGGTACAGGGTCCAATACTGGTGCTTTTACCTTATATACCGGCCGGCAAATGGTGTTGTTATGCTGCGATTTCCCCATTTGCGGAAAAAATTCTCTTTGAATGTATGACATATAAATGAACCAAACTTGATATGTGAGATGCATATTATGGATAAATATACTGATTCAATTTGGTGATAATTAGAAGACAGATACAGCTGCTATTATTCAGTTTATGTGATTTTACAAACGGTTATTTCTTAGCATCTGTTGACTAAAATGTCGCAAAACTACACATGTACAATTTTTCTTGTGAAAGCTACGTTAATTAAATTTTTGTGTATATTAATCTGAAGTTGTTACTTTTACATAGAAAGATCTAAAAGGAAGTCCTGTGATTACCACAGAATACTAGTTTATATTATGATAAAAAAAAAAAACTCCTCTTAATAAAGATGAATGTTTTTGAGTACACCAAATTAAAAATTTAATTATATGAAAAAATATTTTAAATGTAAGTTAATTAGAATTTTAATTAAATTTAAAGTAGAAAACAAATATCCCTTAAACTGTGTAATAAATGTTTGCTGTAATGAATAATTATATGTATGGATATCCTTCAAATTAAAAAAAAAAAAAATTGTTAATCAATGACATTCTTATAGGTATTCGAATTTTATTAGTAATTTCGTTAACTATCAGAATTACTGAGCTATTTATCGTATTTATTAATTTCCTATAGTTAAAAAAGATAAAAGTATTTTTAGCACGCTAATACAGGCAAAAATGAACGCACTTCAAATGTTGAACTAGGTGTATTTTATGGTAAATTTAAATTTATTTGTAATTAAAATTTTAATATATATATATATATATATATATATATATATATAAGCTGTAAGAAAAAATTAAATCCTTCTTAGAATTTTAATTCACCCTAATAGTTATTAAATATTAAGTTTAAAGGAAATTTCTCCCTGATAAAGAAAAAAAATATGTAATATGGCGTTTTCGTAATAATTTTAATGTTCCTTTTCATTATTATTATTTTTTTTTATATGTATTAATATTATCGAAAAATGCAGAGGAATTCAATCTGTTTTTTTTTTTTTCAAACATATATATATATATATATATATATATATATATATATATATATATATATATATATATATATATATATATATATATATATATATATATATATATTATATACATATAATTTCATAATTTAAGTATTGTAAAGGACACAAAAGCAAGTAAAGGATTAATTTTGTTTTTTTTTTTCTTTCATTCTTTTTTCCTTTTCTTTTCCTTTTTTTAACAATAATTTTTTTTTATTGTTATTGCTATTGTTATTTTTATTATTATTTTTATTATTATAATTTTTTAATTTGTACTATGTTTAGACTTGAATGTTTTTTGAATGAATATTTTTGAAAAACGTAGAGAAATTCAATTTGGCTTTTTCAAACACCCACCCACCCAACCACACACACACACACACACACACACACACACACACACACATATATATATATATATATATATATATATATATATATATATATATATATAATTTCATAATTTAAGTATTGTAAAGGACATAAAACCTAGAGAAAGATTCACTTTGTTTCGTTTTCTTTGTTTCATTTTTCTTTTTCCTTTTCCATTTTTTTTAACAATAAAGATTTTTTATTGTTATTGTTATTGTTATTGTTATTGCTATTACTATTGTTATTGTTATTATTATTACCTTTTAATTTTTACTTTGTTTTGACTTGAATGATTTTTGCGCTAGAGTTTGAAGCGTAGAAGGGATTTTAACACACTTTTTTTTTTTTTTTTGCAAACTTTTAGTCACTATTTATGCCTTGAAAATGATATAGTCAGTCTTAAAAAGGTAAATGAGATAAATTTGATTAATGAAAATAAATCATTTAGAAATTTGTAGTTAAATTTTGTTACAATTAATATTTGCATCAGTGTTTCATTGAAAAAGCATGCATAACTTTTTTTCCAAGCCTTATAGTGCTAATTTAAGAAGCAATTTCATGAAATTCAAAAGCGATTATAGATTAGGCTGACCAGATCAAAGCACCTTTATAATAGAGAAGCGTTAAAAAATGCTACAATTATCCAATTATGGATGTATTTTTTCATTCCTAATAAATAAGGACTAAAAATAAAGTATTACCGATTAATAATTTACTTTCTACATTTTTTTTAAAACTTAGAAAAATGCCTTCAAAAATAAAAGACGTCCCCATTTGTCCATAGAAAATGGGGACGTTTGGCCAGTATATTATAAATGCAAGATACATTATTTGTTTTGAGTATACTACTGTTATATTTTAACAGGTAACTCTAACCACATTTGAAATGCAACTTAATTTTTATCCATGAGTTGTAGACGACAGATTTTAAAAGAGACTGGATAAACATGGGTCATTTATAAAATTATAGTTCTTAACCCCTTAACTGTTCCGGGAGTATATTTTCGCCTCACTAAACGATGCATTAACTGACCCAGGCGTATATATACGCTTTTCAGAAGTACCATCCTTTGTGTTGCGCCGCCACCAGCGAAACTAGTCCCAGGGTTTTGGAATGCAAAAAATGATCTTAGATGTGACTTTGGTAGTGTTTACGATGTATTTACTTATTTCAGAGAAGAGGGGAGTGGGAGGAATCGGAAAATGAATGTTTCTGGAACATTCGCCTGTGTAAAAAACGGTGGCATTGGGAAGCGAATCTCCTAAATTTGTGAGATTGAGACTATAGAAGGTCTCCACAGTTGGTTTGAAATTAAGCTGTCTCCAGCAAAGTACAAAGTTGGGACGGTTAAATCGCTTCGGCGCCAGTGACTCGACGAAAGTTTTGGTCGAATTAGTTTTGTGTCGACATGGTGCTGCAATGAAAGAATTAAGTTGTGAGAGGTAGCTGTATTGGAAGTGATTTTAAAAAGATTGATTGAAATGAAGAGAAAGGAAGTTTGTAGAAAGTAGTATAAGATGGAGATTGTTTTGGTAAAAGGTGTGTGTGTGATGCGGAGAGTAGGAGAGTAAAGGTCGGTTTCCACTGGAGGTTCAAGACCAAGGTTCAAAAAGTCATTAATCACGCTTCCGACACAAAGAGCCAAATGTCTTGTCATCAGTTGTAGCTCTTTTTTTTTTTCAGATTGCGCAGATACTTCAAAGGAAAGCATGCAAAATTGACAAAGATATCTGCCTCTGGACCCTCAATTATCTCAGCTGGGGTTTAGAGCCAGGCACTTTCTCCCTTCGAAACAACCGGTTGAACCTCCTCCAATCGCTTGACCACATCAAAGTATTCTGAATAGCGCCGCTCGAAACGACTTCCAACCTACCTCAGTGGAAACTGCACCTTATGTTGATAGTTCTTATGGGAGTGTTAAGTGATGGTAGAGAAGTGTAGCGTTGTAAAAGAGAGTAAGATTTGAGCAAAGAATCTGTCCCGCCTAGGGAATCCAGCCAACGATTCTTGTGTGAGAATAGTTCAACGATCGACAGACAGCAAATGTCGACAATATCAGTATTGGTGAGCTTTACTTTATGCTTTGTTAAAGTTATCCCCTGAGGTCATTCGAGAGTTAAAATTGAGTTAAACCAACACCCGCCTTGTTATTGAACGTTAAATAAACTTTGTTACTTTGTATTTAATTTTGTCTCGAGCTCTTCTTATTATCTAATTAAGTAATTAAGTTAATCTTTAAGATTAAGATTGAGGAATGGAGAATATGGCTGACACTTATTCCTCACAAATTTTCCTTGGCAGATAAAGGGTTAATTTCCCAAAATAATAATCATGTACTTACCTTTCTGAAAGTCTATGCCTCGTGTCTGTGCTTTTTCTCAGGCTGTTTTAATGTACGCAACGTTTTATTTAATCAACACTTGAATAAAAAAGAAGTTTTAATTATTTTTAGTATGAGAAATATATCAAATCAAAACCCTCTATAAAACGAATTATTTAATTTTACATTAAATCTTTAAAACAGCGAGAGAAACATGCACAACGTTTTAGAAGTACGGTAGTCCTCAAGTTGTAAATAATTACCATGAAATTTATGCTGTCAAGAGCAATTACATAGTACGTAACTGCTCTTAATAGTCTTGATTTTGCTTTCAAGGTAGTTTTAAGTGTTTTGAACCTGAAGAAGAAAGATCACCCCTTTTCGAAACCGGTAGTGCTTTCATTAATTTTATGATGCGTGAAGAATTTTTTTAGTTTAAATACATACTATGTAGTTTAAACATAACTATCGTTTTTTATTGAGTAGTTTCAGTCATCACATTTAAGCAATAATTTATTTCTATCTAAGCGATGTTTTATTCAGATTTTAGATAAGGTCTGGATAAGTGCAGAGATGCGAACATCTAAATTTATTCCGGAGCATTTTGAGCCCCGCTTTTAATCCATACCACTTAATTTTTAAGAGTATTTTATTCTTATTTTATCGTAATTATATATTGTAGAAAAATATTCTATAAATAAAGTGGTGCGAAAATAGAGGCGGGGCTAAAAATGCTCCGAAATAAATTAAAATATTGGCAACTATGTAAGTGTGTATCATTACAATTATAGCTTGTATTTTACAAATACATAAACTTTATACTTGCCTCGCAGAAAATATACGTTTTCGTCATATTTCGATATAATTACTATTATTAATCAAATACTTTTTTCAAATTTTGATTGAGGTACAAACAACGCTATTTGCACAGTGAAAATTAATATATATATATATATATATATAAATTATCGAATAATTTTCTTCTACGTTGCAACATTTTAATTAAATTCAACTACTGTAGACGAACCATTTAATTTTTATATTAAAACTTATTATTATTATTTTTTTTTATAAAATTTTAAGATTTAATATGAATAATATGAATTTGATAAAATTTAAGATTTAAATTATAATTTAAAACTAAAGTTTTTTAAATTGTACTCGTATATATAATCATGATTAATCCCATTTTACACGAGTGTTGTTGATTAAATTTTAAGTACAGATGTGTTGGTAGTAAGAAAATATTTTTATGTAAAATGATTTTAGGGGCTAAAAGTTACGTTTTGATGTAACTTCGGATTTATAAAAAAAGATTAAGCTACAGAGAAAATCTGATTTTGTAATTAATAACATAAACTGGCTTTAAATTTGCAAAGTTCTTCAGCTTATGTATATACAGTTTTGTTTGTTACTGCAGACAAAACTTTTGAATGCATACTTAACTTTTATTCTCTCTCTCTCTCTCTCCCTTTTTTTTTTACTTTCTTCTATATTCAATAGAAGAAAGTATTGGATTCGTAAAAATTTTCCACCTCGGGTTTTTGATGGATTTACACGTTTTGAGAGCTATAGAACACGATCTGACCATTTTTAGAAAATGTCTGTCTGTAAGTCAGTCTGTCTCTCTGTGTATGTGTGTGACAAAATTTTGTGGCAACTGTATCTCAGGAACAACTGCACAGAATTTTATACAAATTAGTATGTAGTTGCATCTTGACATAAATTAGTGCCTATCAACTCTTGGTAAAAATTGTTTTACAGGTTGCGTTGCCATCCCGCTTTTTCTAAATTTTTAACATGGTGATATAGGACAAAATTTTGTATAAATGTGCATAAAGAGAATTATTTTTTAGTAATCATTATGAAATTTACAAGAATTATTTATAATAGGGATAGTCAACTGGGAAAATTTTTTTGTATGTGTAGAAGCCTCGACAACACCCCTGGGGGGGGGAAGTCCCCCCTCGAGGGGAGTAAATTTTCATGATGGGTATCTTTCGAAAGGTCTCGTCAATACCTTTAAAACGAATGGTTGAACTGTAAATCTGTGATAATTTAAAACAAAGTTATTGATTTTTTTTCTTTCTACGAAATTTAACCAAACTTGGTATTTAGTTGGCTCCTGACATAAACTGGTGCTGATTAGATTTGGGGATAGAAAAGGTTGCCGCTGTGATCGTATTTTTTCTAAATTTTTAACATTGCAGTATAGGACAAAATTTCGTATAAATGTGCATAATAGAGTTATTCTTAACCTGTGATTGTAAAATTAATATGAATTATTGACAATAGTAGTAGTTAATTAGGGAAAAAATTGTGCATATGGGGGCATCGCTTCCCCCCTGGGGGGAGTACCCCCCCCCCCGGGGGGTGGTAAATTTTGAAGATGGGTATCTTTCGAAAGGTCTCGTCAATACCTTTAAAACGAATGGTTGAACTATAAATATCTGACATTTAAAACAAAGTTATCGATTTTTTTTTTTTTTTTTTACTTTAAACACACACACACAAAAAAAAAAAAAAAAAAAACTTTAAAAAAAATCGTTTTTTTTTTTTTTTTTTTTTTTTTTAATATCGTTACTTAGTGAAGTTGTTTTAGAAAATATAGAAGAAAGTCTTTTGGTGGCCACAACATACTAGTTTTACTTTTGATTGAGATTTGCTTAGGATACAGATTTATATAAATTTATTACAATCAAAAACATTTTTGGCTGTCTATACTCTAAATTTTAAACAAATTTCCACATATAATGTTTATATATTCTGTTAAACTATATTAAAGTCTTCATTCCTTATTAAATGCCCTGAAAATTTTAAATTAATTTACAAAAATTATTAAGTATAGCCTACACTGTTCATAATGTATTTAGTATATGCTTATCTACTTTATTATACTAATTTATCTTTTGAAACTCATCTGCTTCTCAAATATATATGTTTTCTCGAATATATATTGTCATATTTCAATACGCGATGTCATTTACAATAATGATTTGTTAGACATGAATTAGTTGACATTTTGTGGATAAACATATCCCATTTTGTATATTATTAATAGAGCTAAAGATAAAAAGTTTAATATTCTGCAATAGATTTGAAAAGCTGTGACTTTTTTTTTTTTTTTTTTTTTTTTTTGTCAAAATAAAGTTTTAAAGTATAATAAAGGTTAATATTTAATTTAAACCTATATACAGTAGTATTCTCAAAGTTTATATTAAACAGAAAACTATCCAAAAGTATAAAATATGAAAATTAGGTTGCATATTCCTTTTATACAGCTTTCATTGCAATTCGATTTGTTTTAATACAATGAAACTTTACATACATATTATAACCCTCACTCTGCGTGAATCGCCTTGCAAGCTGTATCTATCAACGATTAGTATTGGTTAGTGATGACATCAATTACGATTACGATTGTTTGCTTTAGTTGAAAAATCAATGTAACTGAAGTCTTTCTCACATATTCGTACCATAGCCTCCTAAACTAGCTACCTTCCGCGTGGCTCGAAAACTTGTAAACAGTTCAAACGTTAGACAGCGCCACCTGGTACAGATTTCGCGACTTTTTTATTCAACTGTCACCAATAATTTTATAAAGTAATATATGATATATATAATCGACGTTTCTTCGATTCTATTCTCCTTTTATGTATATCAAATCCCACTTTTAAATGTTTTTAGTGGCTGTTGAATAAAAAGTCCCGCAATCTGTGCCAGGTGGCGCTGTCTACCGCTTGAACTGTTGCCAAGTTTCCGAGCCACGCGGAAGGCATCTAGTTTAGGAGGCTATGTTCGTACACATACTTTTTCTTTCTCTCTCTCACCTATTTCTACTCATACCCAAAATTCTATATTTCTGTGCGCAGAATAGAAGACAAAAAAAAAAAAAAAATCATTTGCTTAACCTGAAGTGAGTAAAAATTCAAGTTCTAGAATATTGTAAAGAAAACTGCCAAGATCCGGCTTGTAGGGGGACAGATGCCACCTAGTAGTAATGAAACCAGACATTGAACTAGGTGATATACATTTTATTTGCGTTACACAGGATTATGGGAACATGGGTAAATTTATATCCAAAGTTCAAGTAGAAGGTATGCATTGATGACGTTTTTAATCTAAACATTAAAAATAAGTTATAATGATAAAACCACTGCTAGTTTTAAGTAGATCGCCCCGTAATCTTTCGAGAAGCATAAAGCAAACTGAGGCGAAAACTTAGTTGCGACGCAAATAAGATGTAAAACATAAGTTCTGTTTACCCTAACACCTCTACTTCTTCATAGTAGTCTTACATTCTTATACTACATCTGTAATTACCAAGACATTTAGATTTCCTGATCTGCAGACCTTTCCTGATCTGCATCATTATTGTCATGGGACTTAACAAATTTCAGATCTTGTATTAAATGATGCTTCAGATACTCAGATGGCAATGATATATGATAAATTGTTTAACCCTTTAACGTTCACTACTTAATTTACTTTAAAAATTACTAAACTAATTTTAAGAATGGCTTTTAGACACTTAGCTGATCATAAATATTTAAAAAATAAAAAATTAGCATTGTTCCTTTTCCAGAAATTTTCGGTTTGAAACATCTGTAAGTAAACCTTATTAAATTCAAATAATATTTAATTTAATAAATAAATCACTTTATAAGTAAACATTATCGGCAACAAAAACTCGTAACAGTTGCATAGATCCCAACATTTATATTTATTCAGGAGTATTTCAACCCTTTGCGGTGCAAGGTAATTCGGATCATTTAAATTACACTGCCACCGGAATTTACGAACATAATTAAAATGGAAGAAATTTTAAATTTTCACGTTAAGAAAAGGACATTTTCCGCTATGTTATAAATGTAAATTTTTGCTAAAAAATTTCCGGGATGAGTTTTTGCACTTGAGAATTAAAATTAGGTGTTCCATCAGCGGGAACACTGCGACTGAAAGGGTTAAGCATACCCAAGGTTATTAAACAGACGTGAGTACATGGACGAATTGTTCGTGTCCCCTGAATATAAAAACAGTAGAGTCCTTTACAGTTGTCATAACTTTGTACCCCATTTTCATTTTACAACCCAATCTGGTTAGTCTTTTTATGTGAATATATATGAGTGATATTTTTTATTTCAGGGTCTCAAGTGCACTTAGTCATAACTTGTTTAAATCTTTGAATAGTTGTATAGAATTTTTGTCTGATTAGTGGTATGAAAGAGCTCTTGCTAATCTTCATTTCTTTCATTTGTGAAAAAAATCGAAAGTTGTATGCAGACCTTATAAGATTATATAGACAGGTTTTTTGCTTATACGTGGATTCATAATGCGTGCTCGTAAATATTAAGTACTGGGTGTGAAACTAATTTCGAAATTTAGTGATCATAGTTACCAGAAATATAAAACTGAATTCAGTTAATATGACAGGTTTTCTTTTATTCTAGTATTTTTTTTTTTTTTTTTTTACTTTATATTTTTTTAATCTCCTATCGAAGTAAGATTATACTTAAATAAATAAAACCACTGAAAGAGGATTTTATCTTTTTTAATTTTTGCAGATTAATATTAGATTTAGACATCTTTCACGTGAATAATATAAAATATGCCTTTCGGTAGCTAAATTCGAAGCTTTAAAAAATATGGCTTTTGGGGAAAAAAATATATATATATACATTAACTTTGATTTGTAAATTTATCGTTTTCTTCTAAAACTAAATGATTAAAAATATACTAAATATTAAACTTTAAGTTGTTTTTTGGAAGGTAATTTAACAGTTAAAATTTTACTTACATATTGTTAAATTTTTAAATAGGTATTCTCTTTAATTAAGTTTTTGATATCAAGGCAGTAAATATGAAGGAAATTTTTTGAGTTTTTACATTTAAACTACTACTTACCAATGATTTATTTTACATCAAAAATTTAAAATTTTTTATTAAGAACGTTTGAAATGTGCTTTTTAATTGTGTTTATACGAAATTGATTATCTAGTAATCGAAAATCTTAGTAAGGATATTAAATATTTTTCAACTAATAATTACCATTATCATCATTTTAGAAATTTAAAAGTTTATATATTTTAATGACTGATTAGGAAAATGCTAAAATATCGTCATTTAAAATTTCGGTAAAAAACGGCATTCTTATTATAGAGTTAATTTTATTAATAGAGGCAGTTAAAACAATATCGTGATGCTTAATTAATATCGATGTTTGGCTATTTTAGCAACGTCATTAAAAATAAATTAAATGTATTAGAAGTTGCGTTTTAAGAAATAAATCTGTTTCTTAAAAATACAAAATGATAAATTTATCAAATGTTATTATAATACATTAATTTAAAACTTAATAGCAACTTGTTTTTACTATCAAATTATCAATTAAATTTTTATATATTTTATCCCCCCATGCAAAAAATGGGTTTAAATCGCCATTTTCCTTTCGCGGAGTATATGCTAATTTCTGCTAACACACAAAACATATTACAATCGAATTTCAAAAATGTTAAATTTCTTACAAAATATGCGTATTTTTAATAAATAATTTTTAATTACGCTTAGGCAAGCTTAAAAAAATTCTTTTGTATAATTAAATAGCCAAACGTATTGAGCTACTTATAGGAAAGCCCCAAACAAATATTATATAAATTGAAAAAGTTATGAGTGAGAGATAGAATGAAAACAATTTTAATTCATCTAAAAAAAAGAAAAAAAAAAAAAATCTGGAGTGACTCCAGTCGACTTTCCGAACATTGAGTAATTAACAGTTTTGTAGATAAAGTAAAGAAAGAGTAGTTGTTAAACAAACAAAAGAGAGAAAACCATAACAGAGTGTTTGAGTATTTTTCTCCATATATTACACGATGTTTTATTTAACGCTACTGAACTTTGAGCCCATAGATTATAATGATAAAGAATGTTTCGTTGTGTCCCTGTAGAAACCTATAAATGCTAGATTCACCAAAAGTTTTATAGTTTGTGCAACAGTGATTTATAATATTCATATAAATTTTCAGCTCAATTGAATAATACCGCACTTTTAAAAATTTGGACCCATAGGTCATAATGATAAAGAATTTTTCTTTGTGCCCCTGTAAAAAAACTGTAAGTGCTAAATTCACCAAAATCTATACAACTTATGCAACTGTGGCCTATAACATGTGTACAAATGTTTTGCTCAGATTAATGAAGCGTTTAGACACTATCGCACTTTTAAAAATTTGGCCCCATAGGCCATTATGATAAAGAATTTTTCCTGGTGTCCCTGTAAAAAAAACTATGAGCGCTAGATTCTCCAAAATCAATAGGGTTCGTACTATGATGACTTACAATATACGTACCAACTTTCAGCTTATTCGAACAAAGCGTTTAGACGCAAGCGGGTTCAGTCCCTTACATATGCACACGCATACACACATCATCGTAAAAATAGCGAAAACGGACTCAGGGGACCTCGAAACGTATAGAAACATCAAAATCTGAAATTCGGATTTTTGACATGATTACAATACTTTCCTCACTATACTGTTCGGAAAGTAAAAATGAATAGGAAGATGATAGGGGCTTTTATCAATATTTGTTTACAGTCAGCGAACACTGTATTATTGTTGGGCACTGATTGAAATAAAATAAAAATGTGAGTTTTAGTTTCTATTGTGAGAGGAACTAAAATTCTGTTTATTCTATCTTTCGTATGAATTTAAATGATATATCTTTGGGGATTTCATATAAGTAGCTCAACATTTTAGGCTATTAAATTATGGAAATGAAACTTTTTCAAAGTATGTGCAGTTACAATTATTTAGTAAAGATAACCAAAATATAAGAATATATGACTTTAATATGATCTTTATTATCTTTTTATTCAGTTATACATCAAAACAAAATGATTTATGGTTATATATTTTCTTCATTTGTGACTTTAAAAGTATACTTTCTGTTTTTCCTTTTTCTTCAATAATTATATATAATTATAATATTATTTTTGGATGTTCAATTTATTATTATTATTATTATTATTTTACATTTTATAAAATTTCATTTTCTACAATAATTTACCTTTAAAATGTATTGAAAAGAGATAAATAGCTTCTATATACTAAACACTAATTATATGGAATATTAAAAGAACTCATCTATAAAGATGCAAACAAGTAAGAAACAGTAACTTGAATCCTGCAGATATTACATTTATCTAACTTACGTAAATAATATTTCCCTGAAGAGTTAAATTACAGGTAATTTCTAAAATCATGGTATACTCGGAGAAGAAAGTAATTATATTATGGTTTTATTATTCGCTAATGAATAATTCATTTCCCATTTGCGTCGAGTAAACTTGTTTTTAATTGTTTAAGAAATTCAAAGTATAACTTTGTAAAATCATATCATGATTATTGTTTTTTAGTAACTTAATATATATATATTTTTTAAAGGGAATTTAAAAATACAAAAAATCAGCATGAAATGCTTATTTAGCAAAAAATAATTAGAGTGATATAGGACAATTATTAGTTCCCCATCATACTGTAGGTATGGGGAATTTAGGTAATCGTGAAAATTTTTTACCTCGGATTTTTGACTTTTTTACACGTTTTCAGGTGGGAGGAATCCGAAAATGACAAAATTTTTATGGTGTCCGTCTGTAGGGTGTCTGTTACAATAGTTTGTTAGTGTGTTAGTCCGTTAGTTTGTTAGTCTGTTTACACGATATCTCACGAATAAAGGATCGCAGAAAGGTCAGACCAGTTTTAAAATATTACTTTCGATGCTCGCAAAATCCCTATTTATTTACAACATGCGAATTAAAAAACTTCGTAAGGTATTAGAAATTTACGATTTTCACAACATGGGAGATAGGACAAAATTTCACTTAAACGTGCATTAAATGGAAACTTCTTACCGTAAAAATATCAGACCAGTTTTAAAATATCAGTTTTGATGCTGGAATGAACATCAGTAACTATAAATATGCTACTTTAAAAATTTCTCAAGTTATTGTAAATTTACGAATTTCTTAACATGTCAGTATAGGGCAAAATGTCACATAAACGTCAATTTTTAGAGATATTTTCATCGTAAAGATGTCAGACTACTTTTGAAATATTATTTAGGTTACTGGCATGGATATCACTGACTATGAAGTTTCCAATATAAAAATTTCGAAAGTTATTAGAAATTTATAAATTTCTTAACATGGCAGAATAGGGCAAAATTTCACACAATCGTCAATCTTGAGGGATATTTTTCTCGTAAAGGTGTCAGACCACTTTTGAAGTATTATTTAGGATACTGACATGAATACCGTAGAATATGAATTTTCTTATTTAAGAAATTCGTAAGTTATTTGGAATTTACAATCCTCTTAAAATGGCAGAAGAATATAGAATTGGGCATAAACGGCTATTTTCAGGGTCATAAATATGTCAGACAACATCAAAATAACATTTTTGATACTTGTATGAACATGAATGATTACAAATTTTCTCATACGAAAATTTCGTAAGCTATTCGTTATTTAAGATTTTATCAACATAACAAAATTGAAAATTTTTCATATAAATATGCATTTTGAGAATTGTTGCATTCGAAATAGTAGCATAAAATCTAAACTACGAAACTTACCCTAATAAAATAAATTAATAGATAAGAATAAGATAAATATATCGAAGGAATGGTGAATAGTCTATTAGGCGGGGATTTCATTTTGTCACTGTGTCAAGCGTTTTTTCATATTCATTTCTCTTAACATGATAACTATGTTAAGAGAATGTCCTGTTCTAGAAATTTATGAATATATATGTGGGGAACTGAGCAGAGTCCACCTATGCCAACTATTATAGTTTCTATTAAAGTGATTTTGTTTTCTTAAAAAAAAAAAAAAAAAAATCATTATATATATATATATATATATATATATATATAAAGAATAAATTTGTAGGCTATTTTAACGAATAATTTTTTATATATGTTTTTAGATAAATTATAATTTTAAAATATTTTGTAAGTATTTGTTATAGAATATAAGTTAAATTTCTGGTCAAAAAAGGAACAGATAATTCAATATGAAGATTCATTGATATATATAATTTTTTTAAATATTTATAATTCATGATGCTTCGTAATTTTTTCCAGAAATCTTCTTATTACAGTAAAATTGAGGAAATTCTATACAATAAAAACATTTAAAATAATAAAATATATGAGATAAATATACATAATATAAAATTATATAATGATTTCGATTAAGATCAATAGGTGTCACAGCTCAGCATAAGTGATATGATTTTCCGAAAAGCGTCATAAATAAAATCAGTCGAAAATTTCAGTTTTCCTAATATTTTTTACAATGAAAGAGATTTATTTAAATCTTTGATATTTGCATTATAATTTCAATTTTAGAAAATAATTTTTTGACAAATAATTTTACTAACGCAAAAAAGTTAAGTTTTTCAATTTCTTTGTGCATTTAAAGTGCATTAAATTTTTGTACACATATCTCAAGCTTATTTTGATCATACCAATCTGCGTTGGCAATTCAGATAGCACTTTAAGTTACTATAGAATCGTTTTGACAGAATTTAATCTAACTGGTCCATATTAGAGAAATATTATATAAATTAAAAAAAAAAAAAATATATATATGTTTTTTTCAGCAAATAATTTTCTTTTGTGTGTAATTTAAAATAATTTTTAACTGTGTTAAGAAGTACTCAAAGAATATTACTTAATAAGAAAATTTATATACACTTAAAATTATCGAAATCTTCCTAATATTAAAGTAATTGTTAGAATATTTTATCAAATGTTAAAACTATTATCATTTTTCTGAACCTGGATAATTATCGATATCAAAACACCAGAAGTTTTATATCATAAAAAAAAAAAAAAAAAAAAAAAAAAAAGACTGCCTAATTTGTTTAGGAAGTCAAATGTTTGTCAAATGTATCTCTAAAATTGTGGACATTATGGCAACATTTTTCTTTTTAACAGTAAGGCTCCTATATATACGAGCTGGCGCATCCGACATTTTTTTGCCTTAGGGTTGCCGCATGTACCCAGCGTGATAAACAAACGGCAGCCATTGTTTCTACCGTCTTGCTCGTAATTTTAGTGAAATAAACTGCAATATGGGAGGTTGTTCAGCGATAAACTGCTGTAAACACTCCAGAAAAGGATACAAAATGTTTAGGTTTCCTTCGAATAATGCAAGAAGGAGAAAATAGGCAGCGAATTGTCGTCCAGATTCTTGAATCCCGAGACCTAATGCACAGCTTTGCATAGTAAGTTTTATTGTTATTCACTTATACTTTTCTTTGCATTTCTGACATTTATAAAGTAAAAAATAAAGAATAAAAGTATTATTTAAATCTAAATATGTATTTTAATAACCATAAATTATTTTAAGAAACGCTTTTTTACTGTGTGTTTGTAGAGTCTTGGCGACGTTTTTTTGGTTCGCCAAAGTTGTCTTGTTCTGTGTCCTGATAGTATTAGGTCGTTCGTTGCAAAAGTTCGTGCGAACGCGGATCATTTTATTGCCTCCAAAGACGAGAGCTTATATCGCCGTAATATACATTTGTTACCCGAAAAATGGGCAAAGGTTGTAGAAAGTAATGAAGAGTATTTTGATTAAAAATTGTCATTTAATATGATGTATTTTTATGAAATGAAGCAATAAAAAACCGCACGAATTTATGCAAACACCTAATATAATTTTTTTAATTGAACTATTGATTAATTAATTAATTATTTTGTTCTATTTTTAGATTTATTTTTCTTGAGATATTTATTTCATATTACAATTTATGTCTAGTTTCTAGGGAAAAAAAATAAAAAATTCATACTTTTTTTTTTTTTTTTTTAACTTAAAAAAGAAAAAAAAAATGCATTAAGTTGAAACAAACGTCTCTATATTAATATTATATATACATCACGTAACTGTACATAAATTCATATTAATGATGACCGCTAACTTAATTCCTTTAAAACTGCAACTTATTTTTTTTTTAAGTTTTGTTATTAAAGCGATATTAAACAGTAGTATGAAAAAAAAAAAAAAAAAAAAGTTATACCTGACGGGACTAATGTGCAAGTTGCACCGAAGGGACAAACTATTTCTTCCAACGAAAATGCCGGCAACAGTTAGAAGTCGCTGAACCACTTTAGAATGTAAAAAATCGTCTGTGTATGAGTAGGCATTTATTAGAAAATAGTTTTTTTTTTTTTTTTAGTTACTATATTAATGGCATCCTTAAATTACTAACTCAAATATAAACTTAATTATGTTGTTTCTTTCTTTCTTTCTTTTTCTTCTTTTTTTATGCGCACTTTTTAATTCCTTATTCAAAATTATTAAAAAAAAAAAAAAAAAAGAACCTTTTTCGATATCGTTTGTTTCGATAGTGATTATTATTTATTTTATTTTCTTTCCTTTTCAAAATAAATAAATAAAATAAAAATTATTTTGATGAAATTCTGGCAAAAGCAGAATTTAGTTTAGAACGGAGGACTATTCGTTTTTTTTTTTTTTTCCCCTCAGAAATCCATTCCTTATTTCTTTGCCCTGGATGAACCGAAGGATAACAGTAAAAGCTAATTTTCCTGGAGATAAGGAACATTCAAATCGAATTATCATCTGAAACTCCTAATTCTAAATTTGTTTTTAAATCGTTTGAGCAGATTCCTAAATAAACAGGGTTCTATTATATTTTCTTCCCGGCGAAGCCCGGGTCACCAGCGACTGTAATAATCCTGAAGAAGAAGATAAGACAAATCGATTTTTCAACTCAAAAAGCATTTACGCCCTCCCTCTTATATATATATATTTAATCGTTCCTGTTATTTTTAACGAAATCAGATTTCTGTTGTATTTTCCCCGGTGGAGTGCAGGTTGGCAGTGAACGCCAATTATCCTGAAAATGAGGTTATTTAAGATCTAAGTTTGTCATCTAAAAAACACACTACTTTAAATATTTATCAAATTCATTCTAGTACTTTTAAAGAAAATAAAGTTTTTTTCGTTTTTTACTGCAACCCCCCCCCCCCTCAACACCCTTTCAACTACAGTGCATTTATTTATTTTATTTTATTTATTTTATTTTATTTTATTTTATTTATTTTTTTTAAGAATCAAGGTTGTTATTAATTCGCCTTCAAAATTTTTAATCTGGATCAAATTTTTCAAGTGACAACCTAATGTAAATTAAAAAAAAAAAAAAAAAAAAAAAAAAAAAAAAAAGTTTAGTTATTTGTTTTTAAGTGTTATGCTGATATCAAATATGCATACACATCAACTGCTAAAAATTGGACTTTCGTTACCAGGGCAACTCAAATCGTGTTATTATACTTAAAAAATATAGAAATAAGTAAATAAATAAAAATGAAAATAGAACTTTAAAGAATTCTTTGTTTACAGTATGGGCATGAAAAATTAATTTACCTTGTTGAGCAGTTCGCTGACATAGTTAATGTAGCAAAGTACTTCCATAAATTACATTCAATAGAACGTTTAGCTCAATTTTGGGTAGCCCTGTATATTGTCTATGAACAATATAATAAGAACTATAAACAATATTGTGTATTTATATTTAGTTTTATATGAAAAACATCTAACACAAAATGAATTACAATTCTAGCAATTCCCAAGTATAATCCCAATATATCCAAATACTTTTGGTAGCCCTGTAAACGAATGATGAAGCATTTCCATATCACAATCAACAAAAAACATGGTTTTATGCAGGTTTTTTCTATTTTTTTTATTTATTTATTCATTTCGTTTTGTTTAAGACAGCCTAGAGATGTTACACTGTGCTTTAGAGGTTTGTTTGAGGCCCGGCCCAGTACGAAATCGAAAAATCCGGGCCGTTTATTCTTACCAGTGTACGGTCCGACCCGGGCCGCACAAAAAACGATAAAATCTGGCCCGGCCCGGCCCGATTCATAAATATGTAAAATAACAAAAAAAAAAAAAAAAAAAAAAAAAAAAAAAAAAAAAAATCATGCTTTTTTATGAAAGATAATTTTATTATGTGTTTTGTAGAGGTTTTATATAGCTAAGCAAGAGAATGTTCTTTAACACAACTATTCAATACTTACAAGATAATTATAAAAAACAGAAGTTCATTATTACAGACATACAGAAGGCAGAAAGACTGACAGAAAGTCAAATAAAAAATATTAGCATTCATCAAAAAATATAGGAAGGTGTTTAAAATGATTAATACTACTAAAAATGCGCTTTCAAGCATTTCCTCTTATATACTGTACTGTATCCGAATCTTTCATGTGATCCAGTAAACAAAACTTTAATGCTAATCTAACCATATTCAATTTAAAAGATGCTTTTGCACATGCTAAAAATGATGATACTTTTACCCAATGACCTGGAGAAAAGAAAAAGGATAACTAGAGAAAAAGTTAAAGTGGAATGATTTTTATAGCCTTCATCGCTTCATACCACCTAAACTCTGCAGACTATAGGACATAACACAGAGTAACATACACAGTAAGAACAAATAGTAACGTATTTAATTTCTTTTGTTTGTACATGTGAAAAACTAGTAGTGGCAAGCATTCTATTTTGAATAGGAAACCATCTAATATTACTTTAAATAAAATATATTAATTTCGAGACATGCTAAAAATATTTGCAGAAAATCAGATCGCGAACAGATTGATAGACAATTAAATTGAAGTTACAGACATTGAATAAATATATATATATATATGTGTGTGACATACCAGCCTGTAAAATTATGTAAAATAAATGACTGAAGATTTTATCATTTTCCTTTTTCGTTGATTAACGAGAAAGCTAGAAAAAGATTCGGGCCGAAACAGCCCATAAAAAATTTCCTCATGGCCCGGCCCGAGTATACACACACACACACACACACAAAAAAAAAATGATTCCGAGCCCGGCCCGACAGCAAATTAAAAAATTCGGCCCGAACCCGGCCCGTAAATCTGACCCGTACAGACCTCTAATGTGCTTATCAGAAATTACTCCATAGACGTAAATTATTGGAATTCTCTAGGATGTTACTGTACACGAACTATTTCCTTATCTCAACGAAAAGTATAATGTGTCATCCCTATATGATAGACATTGAGAATACCGATTTTAGACTTTCCGCTACTACTTGTTCTTCACACAAACTAACCGCTAAAAACATGATTTTCGGATTCAGGAGACTTTAAAACGTGTAAATGTGACAAAAACTCAATTTTACAAATTTAACTTAAAAATAATATTTTCTCCATCATATATATACGAGGAAGAGAAAAGAAAATGAATTAAAAAAACTCTCCAATTTTAATTGGTACGCTCTTTTTTTTCCCCTTTCAAATGTTATGAATTATTTAAGAAACAGAAACAGATCACTTGTGTTGCTTATCATTTTTGGCCGATTTTATTTTTAGATGAAAATTTCTTAAAACCGCCAGTAAAGCGATAAAATCGCCAAGCGGAAATGCTGTCCTCTTACGAGGCAAAAAAATGGCGGTGATGCGCCGGCCTATTATTTATTTAAGGGGCTCTATTTAACAGTAAAGTTCCATGACGTCATGAAGTAGTATTTGACAGGAGATAGGTGGCAACAGCCAAGGAAGGGAGAACAGAGTTGGAGGGAACGAGAAAATGGCGTGTTTCTAGTCATTCGAGAAGAATTTATTTATTTATATTCTAAATGGTTATCTATGTTTTGTGCGTTTTTTTTAGTAGTGTCTTATTAAATGTTTTCGTCTTTAAGTACGAGGTGTTTTATTTCAAAGCCACGTCTGAATTTATTTAATATTAAGTGATGGTGTCTAGAATCAAGCAGAGACCAGGATCAAATTTTACTGGCGCAGCCTTTGACTAGGATAGTAAACGATACCTAGGAAATGGGGAAGGTAAGAGCTTTCGTGTATATGCCCAAATATTTTAAGTGTACATTTTAAAAAATGTTCTTTTTTTATAACATAAAATGAAAATAGAACGTCAGTTCTAATATTTTTGAATGTGTTCGATATGAATCACGCGAGTGCAAAATAAATATTCGATAAGAAGCACGCCAGTGCTAATTCTGTGTTAAAATTTTTTTTGTTGTTGGTATTATAACGTAAAATTATATACATAATAGAACGCCAGTTCTAAGTTTTTGTTCTCAAATATATTCGAACAAAGTTCACGCCAGTGAATGTCAATTTTAATACAGTGTGAATGTATTAAGTGCATTCTATTTTTTTACGCTGGAAATAACAGCATGCAATGTCACGCCAGTGATTGTTAATTTTTAATACAGCCTATATGTATTAATTACATTTATTTACGGCAGTGAATAAAGGCTTAATATTTCACGGCAGTGAATATTAATTTTAATACAATGTGAGTTTTTTTTTTTTTATTTACTTCAAAAAAAAAAAAAAAAAAAAAAAAAAAATAGAGAGAGAGTTGTTAAACTGTTAAATATCTACAATTGTAGATCTTGATATTTTCCCCCTCAGTTTGATATATATACATATATATATATTTGTTTGTTTGCTCTCTGAAATATAGAGTTAAAAGTATTTTGTGTGATGAAATAAATAAGAGTAAATATCGTATTTTGTTCCTGAAATTGGAAAATCTATTTTTTATTTTAGAATATTTATATTTTAATGAATGTACCTAATATGAAATATATATGAGAGTTAATTCAATTTAGTTATTAAGTGCTGAAATTACACAAATAGTGTTTTGTTTATTTCATTTAATAACGAGCCATAATAAATTAGTTTGTTTCGAACGAAATAGCTAATGCTGACGAAAATCGTCTGCGTTATTATTATTTTTATTTTTTTGTTCCATTTCATTATTTTATAGAAAGAGTAATTTTTTTTTTTTCTTTTTTGTGTTTATGCTTATGACACATGGTAATTATATAAAAAGTGTTAAAGATTACATTTTTTTTCAATTGTTTATTTTTTTTTACAAACGTTGAAGTAAGCTTATGATAGAAATGTTTGTTTATTCATTTCATATGAAATAAAAGTGTTGGTTTCAATAAAAAATAAATTGGATAAATAAAAAAAAAATTTAATTTATATTTCATTGTGTAAGGAAATGTAAATATGCACGACAGTGTGTTTTAAATTATTTCTAATGTGTGAAAATATCATTCACGTATTTTTAAAGTCAATTTGATTCATACGCTAAATAAAGAAATTTATATAGATATCAATTGATTTTAGGTATAAATTATGGGTTTTGCGTATGGTATATAAGTTTATTTCCATTAATATTTAACAAGGTGTTTTAATCAGCACCACCTTGAGGAATTTTGCTCTAAGTTTCTCGTTCAGAAAATTCTAGGTGTATAAGATGGCATATTTGGGTCGCGCGAAGAAAGAGGATTTGAAATTGTTGGCTGTGGAGTTGAATCTTCAGGTCACGAATGAAATTACTGTAAGCGATTTACGCAAATTAATTACCAAAGATAAAGAATATGATGAAGAATTTACTAAGAATCAGCTCGAGATTATTATCGAAGATAGGAAGCTCCGTGAGAAACAAGATGCTGAAAAGCAATTCCAAGAGCTAGAGATTGAAAAATTACGTGAAGAGATTGAAAAACAAAAACGCGAATATGAATTTGAGTTAGAAAAAATCCGTTTGGAAGCTGAAAAGTTTAAAGTAGCACCGATTTCTGAAGCTAAGAGTGTAGAGAATTAAACTTCTCCATGCTAATTTAACCTTGACTTGGAACTGTAAACTTACGTAATTAACTTTAGATTAACTTCCAGCTGTAATTGAAATACTTAAACTATGAAGAAACGACAGAGTCAGATTTGTAAAATCAATTGAGCTTTAATTGAGCATAAATAAGAAGGGGACGCTGGACTTTGGCATCTAGTAATTTACTACTTAAAATGGGCAGCCCTCTTAAATACTTTGATATTAATAAATAACCCCATACTTTACTTTACTTTCCTTTACTTAATTACTCGCAATGGATCTCAACTACCTTTATTTAAATTAGCTTCTAAAATCGAGTAATCTTTCGATTAGCAGGAGGATTCCCTGGCACTGCTATCTACTTGACTTACATCCAACCGCTGCTAACTCTCCTAAACAATCTTCCTACCAACTAACCTTCACTCCACTCCAACTCACCAACTGACCAACTCACTCTCAAAAGCAATCTTCGTTCTTTTATACAATTCAGTTTCTAAAAATATTAGCATAATGTCAATTACGATTTTAGCTTAAGATCGGAACTAACTCAATTACTTAAAACGAATCCTAAAACATCCGTATTCATGTGTTACTTGTTAAGTGCGAAATTTAATTGCAGCATTTCGCTAACCTCACAGCACCTCCCCAAAAAACAAATTTGCACGTAAAAGTCCCCAACGGGTTTTTACCCGTGAAAATTTTAGAGTAATATTATGCAAATAAAAATTTTAGCTGCAGTGACTGACTGCTAAAATGAACTGCATAAGACTTTAGCGAACAAAAGAGGGGGGAAACTTAAATTTAAACTAGACTGCCCAACAAGAAGTATATTGTTTTAAAAATCTAATAGGGAAAAAAAAATTTTAAGAGTACACGGCGAAAAAACTGGACACTTACGTATAATTTTAAGTAGCTTAAATAGCTTTTTTTAAAAAATGTTTCTTATGCTCAATGTAAGACGCTTTATTCCAGAAAATCGTTTGTACTCAATTTAGTTAACTAGAAGTCCAGCGTTATTACAGCGGGGCTTACAACCATCTTTCTGTTAATCCAGAAAGGGAAAAAAAAACTCAATTTTAAAGTGAAGTTGAAGGAGGATTAAGTACAGGGGGTTGCTTTAACATACTAGCAACATGAAGAAAATCTTTATTGAGATGAAAAAAACTTTGAATTCTGTCCGACGTAAGCCATCCTTCGAAACTTTCGATGTGGAATTTCGTCATCCTTCAGAGCCAGTCTAGGCTTAACCCACATCAGCTGGTCAACGTACTTTAGAAAAAATTCATTCAGCAACGTCAGTCATCAGAATAACATTTTCTACATCAGATTAGAGCATCAAAGATATTTCTAAAATGGAAACTTTTTTTAAAGTATAAATCAAATAATAGACTTAAACTACAATTTGTAGATAGATCAACGAGACAAATTGTCTCTGAATACATAAAATAGTTTATATACAATAATTTTTCCTCCTGGGCTATAGCATGCGAAACGACAAAAAATTAATTTGTTAGTGATTTTAGTTTAAAGTTACGCGTGATTTATGCATATAGCCAAAAAAAAATATTTCCCCACTCATACACATAGATATATATACATATATAGATAGATAACTTTTAGTGGAATACAAAAGTTATAACAATAAGAAAATTCATTTTATACAACATTTAGAAAACATATTTAAGGATACAAAATGTTCACAACTGCAGTTGATCGCTGAGAAATAAAAAAGATTTACGTACATATATTTTACATTACATTTACAAAACTATAGAGAAAAATGGTTATACACTTATCAAAGTTCATTTTAGTTATATACACAAATACAATATGTATAGAAATACGAAAAAGGGGGGGGGGGGAGATATTTACAAAGGTTAAAAATCAGTTTTATATTACCCATTCTGCAGGCGATGGCTACAAAATAAAAGAACTTAGTATACATGCATAAAATATATTAAGAGAGAACTAAAATGTTGACATTTGAAGCAGAAACATGATTTTCGAAATGAAAGTTCATGTACTAATTTAAATTTTACAGTTTTTCTTTTTAGAAAGTCCTGCTCTTTCATACAAAAATAAGAAGTCCGAAAGGCTTCAAGGCATGTCTTACATTTTGGTACAGCTCTGACAAACAAATACTTGAGAAAGAAAAAAATAAAGAACGATACGACCTCACCCGGGGTTTCCGCTGTAAGAAAATTAGCATTAAACATGAGAATCCTGCTGGTCATTGCACTGGCCGCAGAAATCGCAGGGCTTGAGGCTTGCAGCAGGAGGTCAGGCGTTGCGAGTTCACATTCCTGGGCTGCGATCGAACCCGGCACGCTGTCACTGTCCGTAGCATCAGTGGACGATTCCGCTCGCTCTCTACTCATGAGTGTTGAGGTCTTGGAGTGCTTACGAGCTTGAAAACAGTTCAAAGTAGTAATGGAAATCACATCATTTACTTTTAACTTTGTAAAGAAAGTTTTAGAAGCAGCGTCCCTTAATATATCGTTTTTAGTTATAGGACTTTCAGCCAAAATACGTGCCTCTGTCAACTTGACAGTTGTGGAATATAAATTTAATTGCTTAACGTAGAAATGTTTTAATTTACTTTTATTCCCTACATTTTTATGCAAATGAGCTAGCGGTTTTTGAGCAGGACCGCTATTTAACTTTCCATTTTCTTTTACAACACTGTCAGTTACTTTTTTGTTTAAACTAGTGGATTCCGTCGGCTTGACATGTAGAAAAGTTAAACGTCCTTTTTCACTACTTTCATTTAAATTAGCTAGTCGCTTATGAGAAGCATCGTTGTTTAAACCGTTATTTTCTGTTACTTGTACCACAACATTTTCATTTTGACTAATAATTAAATCTGGTCGCTGACCAGTTGTAAAACATAAATTTAACTTATTTGCTAAAGGTTGAGTACCAACATTAATGTTAACATTTTCTGCGACTATTGTTCC
Source organism: Salticus scenicus (assembly GCA_963930645.1). Classification (NCBI taxonomy): domain Eukaryota; kingdom Metazoa; phylum Arthropoda; class Arachnida; order Araneae; family Salticidae; genus Salticus; species Salticus scenicus. The sequence goes on from OZ005652.1 coordinate 64,537,721, forward strand.
TGTGTCATGAGAGAAATTTCCGGAATCGACCGGTTTAGCACTTGCATGAGATTTATCAATAAAAATAGCAGAATCTGCCGACTTGCTAGTTTGAGAAATAAACTGTAATTTACCATGCGGTGAATTTAAACTACTAGAAGAGTCTGCTGACTTAACAGTTGCAAAACATAATTTTGGTCTCTTGACGAAAGTTTTAGCCGCAACATCTAATGATTTTACACTTGCAGTCGGTTGAACGGTTTCCGCAGCAACAGTTATTTTACTTGTATTTTCCTGAAAAGCAGTGGCGAGATATTTAGAGGCGCACTGGTTAACCTTTTCAGTTTCGTTTACTACAGTTTGTGCGAAAATAACAGAGTCCGTCGATTTGACTGTTTTTAAATATAAAGCAGGAGATGAATTTAAATCAGTAGAAAAGGTAGCCGCAACATTTACTGGCTTTACACTTAGTTTAACAGTTTCCGCAGCCATAGTAATTTTAATTGGATTTTCTTTTACAATTCCCGTCGCAATAGGACACAATTTTTCGGATTTCTTATCCGTAGCTAAAAGCTGACTAACAGAAGGGGATTTGCCTGTAGTGCTATTTAAAGGTGAAGTGTGCTCGTTTTCATTCACTTTTATTTGACTTTCGTCAGAAGGATTAAAGTTTTTGTCGTCAGTTTGGGGTTGATTTAAATTAGTAGAACTTTCTTCTTGCGACTGAATAACTTGTGGTTTTTCCACATCCTTTATTACCGCTTCCCACTGACGTTCGTTAGGGGGGAGGGAACGGTTATGCTGTAATCGTAGTTTATCATACGGAGTGGCGAAAAGATCGATAACTTTGCGTTTTAAATCATCATACGTTGGATTTGGGCCAAGCGAATGGCAGGCGATTAATCTATGCCACTGTCTCGGTTCTCCTTCTAGGGAATAGGCTAGCCACGAGTAGTAGTTTTTAACATTGATTTTATGAAAACTGAAAAAATATTCTAGCTGCTCAAAAAATTGCAGCACACTATTAGTGCCGTCAAAAAAGACTTGCTCGAGGGGGGGGGGGGTTCGAGCAAAGATGGCGCCAATGTGGAGAATTAAACTTCTCCATGCTAATTTAACCTTGACTTGGAACTGTAAACTTACGTAATTACTTTAGATTAACTTCCAGCTGTAATTGAAATACTTAAACTATGAAGAAACGACAGAGTCAGATTTGTAAAATCAATTGAGCTTTAATTGAGCATAAATAAGAAGGGGACGCTGGACTTTTTGGCATCTAGTAATTTACTACTTAAAATGGGCATCCCTCTTAAATACTTTGATATTAATAAATAACCCCATACTTTACTTTACTTTCCTTTACTTAATTACTCGCAAAGGATCTCAACTACCTTTATTTAAATTAGCTTCGAAAATCGAGTAATTTTCCATTAGCAGGAGGATTCCCTGGCACTGCTATCTACTTGACTTACATCCAACCGCTGCTAACTCTCCTAAACAATCTTCCTACCAACTAACCTTCACTCCTCTCCAACTCACCAACTGACCAACTCACTTTCAAAAGCAATCTTCGTTCTTTTATACAATTCAGTTTCTAAAAATATTAGCATAATGTCAATTACGATTTTAGCTTAGGATCGGAACTAACTCAATTACTTAAAACGAATCCTAAAACATCCGTATTCATGTGTTACTTGTTAAGTGCGAAATTTAATTGCAGCATTTCGCTAACCTCACAAGAGTAGTACGCAAGATTTAATAAAAATCGTTCCAAAATTCGAAATGAGAGATGGAGATATAGTGCTGTTCTTGACTTTGTTTGAGCGTCAAGCCAAGAGAATTAATCTAGATAAATGTAACTGGGTGTCAGCTCTTTTAGCTCTTATGCCAAAAGGAATCACTCAATTAATAGCTCGTGAATCAGAAGAAAAATTTGACGATTAGGATTATATCAAAGGTTTATTATTAAAACGATTTAAATTAGGCCCTGAACATTTCAGACAAAAATTCGTGAAGCATCAGCGAAACCCTACTCGATCTTGGCGAGACTTTGTTTTCGAAATAACAAGCTACTTTGAGGAATGGCTTGAAGGAGTTGCAGTAAATGATTTTGAAGGATTGAAGAATCTTATGATTACGGATCAGTTAAAAAGACGCGTTCCAGGTGATATCCGAGAACATTTCGTCGATGACTGGGCTAAGTTACTTGTTCCGGGTATTTTAGCTGATAAGTTGGATGAGTACGAAAGTGTACGATTGAATGCTAAGGGATCCGTTTTGGGTGATATGAAACATAGAACAACTAGTTATTACAAACCTGATTTTAAAGACTTTAGCAACAAACAAAAAGACGAACAGCCATCTCGGAAATTTAGGACATCATTTCCTTCAAGAACTGATCAAAGTACAAGTTTTAAACCTACTTGTTTTACGTGTGGATCTGTGGGGCATTTATCTAGAGTTTGTCCCAAGAATTCCAAGAAAACATCAACTCGTAATGCCGTAAGTAATGTGGTTGAAGCTAAGGACGTTAAGCCAAAGACAGCGAACGAAGTTGTAACTGCTAAGGTGTCAATTCCTGTATCAACCTCTATGCCGATTAAAGACGGAATTGATGATTTGAAATACGTAAATATCAAAAGTGGAGAAAAAGTTTTGAAGGCAATAGTGGATACTGGAGCACAAATTTCAGTCTTACGTGCAGATTTGGTCGATACCGACTTTGGAGAAGGGGATGGAACAATCCAAATTATTTCGGCTTTCGGTGAAAAAGAAGTAGCTGCTCTAAAGATTTTTGACCTAAAGATAGATGATGGGAAACACGGCAATGTACCTGTAACTTGTGCAGTGTCGAAGAAACTTGTGAATGATATGCTAATTTGTTCAACTGCCTATGAAGTTTTAATGGAAAATGTAGAATTAAATGGATGTATGAATCACGTACTTGCAAAATTAAATGAGAGCATTGAAAAAGAAAATCAGGAAGAGCATGATGAAAAGAAAAACATCTCAACGTCCCTTCAACTTAATGCTGAGATTACCGATGATGAAAGCAATGGAAATAAAGAAGATTTTATAAAATTACAATTAGAAGATGAAGATTTAAAGAAATCCTGGTTTTATGCCAAAAATGGAAAGAATTCATTTAAAATTAGTAATGGAGTTCCTGTCCATTCAGAATGCTTATGTGGAGAAAATGTTGATCAAGTTGTTCTGCCTACATGCAAAGGAAAAGAAGTTCTTAGGATGGCACACGAAATACAATTGACTGGTCATCTAGGCGAACAGAAAACAAAGCAGAGAATAAAATATTCATTTTATTGGCCAAGTCTCAAAGAAGACGTTAAAAAATTTTGTGAAAGTTGCAAAACCTGCCAATTACGCAGAACAGTTTCCTATGGGGATCGTATACCGATACAACCCATTGTTAGGCCAGAAATTCCATTTGAAGTCTGGAGTTTGGACTGTATTGGACCTTTAGAACCCCCGTCTCGAAGAGGACATAAATATGTGATTTGTGCAGTTGACTTATGTACTAGATGGGCTGAAGCTATTCCCGTGACTAACATCAATGCTAAAACAACTTGTAATAATCTGATGAGAATATTTACACAGACAGGGTTCCCCAAAGTAATATGTACAGACCAAGGTACTAATTTTACTGCTAAATTAAGTGAAGCATTTGTGGAACTTCTTGAAGTTTCTCCAAGGTTTGCAACGCCAGGTCATCCAGAAAGTATGGGTGTAGTGGAGCGTTGGAATCGAACATTGAAAGATATGTTAAATAAAAATATACAGCAATATGGATCTAACTGGGATTTGCATCTTCCATATCTACTTTTTGCTTACAGAGAAGTTCCTCATAGTACGACAGGTGTTTCTCCATTTCAGTTAGTTTATGGGCGTTTGCCTCCTGGACCATTGTCACTATTGAAAAACGTATGGACTGGTGAGAGGAAAATTCCCACTTCAGCTTCCGCATCAGTTGAAAAATATATATCAGAACTAGTTGAGAAACTAAGAAAAGCACATGAAATTGCATCAGAATATGCTCAGGATGCTCAAGAAAGATATACTTCGCGGTATAATTTGAGAGCAAGAGATAAACAGTTTAATGTTGGTGATAAAGTACTAATACTAGTTCCTTCATCTTCGCATAAATTACTTAAAACTTGGATTGGCCCAGCTACTGTTCTTGAAAGCACTAGACCACATTCAGCCTTAGTTGAATTAGAGAATGGGTCCAGAAGAGAACTGCATTTTAATAAGCTCAGACCATACGTTGCTCGAATTGACCATGTTGGCCTAATATTTGATGAAGATAAAGATTTTGGTGATATTCATTATGCACCATTCAGAAATGGATGCTTAACCCCTAAAGAGATAGCGGACCATATTGATAGTTTAGATTTAAATTTTGAAAAGAAAAATGGTTTGAAAAATGTGATATGCAAATATAATAATGTTTTCAGCACTAAACCCGGAATCGCTAAAGTAGAAGGACACAGTGTCCGCGTTACTAGAGATTGCTGTCGTAAAAGACTACGTCCATATAGAATACCGATAGTTATGCAAAAGGAAGTGGATCGACAGATTCAAGAATTACTTACACTTGGACTAATAGAACATAGTAACAGCGAATGGGCTCATCCTGTCGTTTGCGTTGCCAAAAAGGATGGAACTGTTAGGTTATGTGTTGATTTTCGTTTATTGAACAGCTATACCATCCCAGATGCATACCCCATGAAGATTGCCAATGATCTTATTTACTTGATTGGTAATTCGCAGTTTATTTCTGTTCTAGGTCTCACGAGAGGGTACTGGCAAATACCTATGAAAGAAGACAGCAAACATTATAGTACTTTTACTACCCACTCAGGGCATTTCCAATGGAATGTGATGCCATTTGGTATGAAGAACGCTGGTAGTACATTTCAAAAATCTATAGACAAAGTTTTAGAGTGTCATAAAGATTATTGTCGTTCCTATATCGATGATGTTGCAGTATTTTCTACCACTTGGAGTGAACATATAATACACTTGAAAGCAGTTCTCAAAACATTCCAAGAAGTTGGTCTTACAGTTAATTTAAGGAAATGCGATTTCGGAAAGAATGAAGTGAAATTTTTAGGCCATATTATTGGATCAGGAAGACATACACCCGATCCCGAAAAAACTGAAGCTATAAGAAAAATTTGCAGGCATATCACCAAAAGAGAACTTCGTAGTGTAATTGGTTTGGCTAATTATTACCAGGAATACATTCCAAATTTTGCTTTAGAAATTCTTCCCTTGACTGAATTAACAAAGAAAAGCGTACCTAATGAAATTCCCTGGTCTGATGCCCAAGAAACAGCTTTTCAAAAATTGAAACACCATTTAATGAATATGCCATCTCTTATATACGCCTAATATAGCAAAGCCATTCAAATTATACACTGATGCTTCGAGCAAAGCTATAGGAGCAAGTTTATCTCAGTCGGACGATTCTGGCAAAGAACATCCGATTGCTTTCTTTAGTAAAAAACTTTCTCCGTGCCAAATCAGATGGTCAACGATCGAAAGGGAGGCTTACAGTGTGCTGACTGCTCTACGAAAGTTTGATACTTGGCTCTTCGGTGCAGAAGTCGAAGTAATTTCCGATCACAATCCTCTGACTTTTCTGACCCAAACAATGCCACACGGTGCAAAGTTAGCACGTTGGGTTTTAGCTTTGCAAAGATATAATCTAAAAATTACGTATAGGAAGGGGAAAAATCATGGCAATGCCGATTCTTTATCTAGACTTCCTTAAAATATTTTAATAGTATTTCAGTTATATCTAATTATTCAAATTTAATTTACCTCGTGATATACTATATAATTCATGTACATATTATAAGGGTTGTTTGTAAGATATTTAATGTTAGATCTATTACTTGTTTGTATTATTGTTGTTGGTTATTGCTGAATATACTATGCATTTAATTTTTTTTTCTCTTTGGGCATATGCAGAAGCTCTTCCTAAAGATTTTATGATATATGCATATTTTTTTTTTTATAAACTCTTGATATAAACTTTTAGGATTTACATATATGAACATTTATTTTATACACTTTTTCTAAAAACAATTTTTGTGGTACATACATAAACATTTTCTTAGAAACTCTTAATGCTATCTGTTGGTGCTCTTTCTATATGCAAAACTTATATCAAAAACTATTCAGCCTTATCATGAATGTGAACATTTGTGTAGAAACTCTCTATATCATGAAACAATATCATGAAACAAGTTTGGTAGCATCATAGTCACTCCTGTGACGTATGAGCTCAAAAAGGAGGGACGAGTAAAGTTCCAAGACGTCATGAAGTAGTATTTGACAGGAGATAGGTGGCAACAGCCAAGGAAGGGAGAACAGAGTTGGAGGGAACGAGAAAATGGCGTGTTTCTAGTCATTCGAGAAGAATTTATTTATTTATATTCTAAATGTTTATCTATGTTTTGTGCGTTTTTTTAGTAGTGTCTTATTAAATGTTTTCGTCTTTAAGTACGAGGTGTTTTATTTCAAAGCCAGGTCTGGATTTATTTAATATTAAGTGATGGTTGGTTGGTTGTAGGATTTAAGGCCGATTGACTCCTGATGTGTCCTAGGCCTAGAGGGGGAATGCCCTCCGTGGGGGTCTTTCTAAGGGGTCCTAGCCCGTATTTACGCAAGTTTCGGAGGAAACCACGGAAAACTCCGAACGGCTAGGTCGATGAGCGCGACCTGGGATCGAACCCGGCACCTCCCATCTACCAGCTTTGAGCGCAGAACCGCTCGGCCGCTGGTGGGCCTATTAAGTGATGGTGTCTCCAATCAAGCAGAGACCAGGATCAAATTTTACTTTAACACTTTCTAACAAGGTTGAAAAGTGTTAATGACATGGGTTTGTTTGTCTGCCTGTTCGTCTGCCCGTCTGTCTGTTTGCCTGTCCGCGCTCTAACTCCCATAAATATTGCTGATTTTTTTTTAAACTGATATATGTTTATGAAATAGTAATAAAATATAATGAAAATATCTTTCAGCATATCATATAATTTTAATAACTTTAATAAACTTTATATCCAACGTTTCGGTTAAATTTCATCAGGGAAAAATGATGTTTAAAAACCATAAACACAGACAATTTAAGTCATTCTATGATACCACAAATACAATTTCAAGGAAATTAATAGTTGATTACATAAATTATAAAAACATACTATATACATTTAAAAAATTGAGCTAAAATCACTTAAATAAATTTGAACCATGATCATTACAAGAAAAAGACAACCACTTAAAGAAAACGGAGCCAAAAGTATCATACAGCGGGGTTGCCAGAACGAAAACAATAGCAGGGTAACCATGAATTATTTCAAGCCTAAGAAATGAAGCCAAATTGAGGGGGGATTTATGGATAATGAATCGTTACAAATTTCTGATTTTCTTTTAATAATTTCAAACGATTCATATAGAAGAGCTTGATTTCTATTGTCAGTATTGTAAATTACCGTGGCATTTTCAAAATAGAGTTCGATGGGATTAGTATTATAAGTTCGTGAAAAAGCAGTGTTGTTTCCGTTATATTTTAAATCTGCTATATGTTCCTTCATTCTATCATAAAAAGGTCTATTGGTCATTCCCATATAATAGTTAGTTTTATAATCAATTTTATATGGGATTTCATAAACACCAGATTTTAATTTGGATGGAGGGGGATCTAATTCTTTAGAAATTAATGAATTGAATTTTAGGGGAGCTTTAGCAACAAGATGAACTTTTTTATTATTAAATAATTTAGAAACTCTTTCATAAAGACCAGGCCAATATTGAATTTTCTTAAATTTATTATTAGAAGATTTATTACTATTAGAAGATGAAGAAAGGGGAGTAGGGGACATAATTTTATAAATTAATTTATTTATAGTCTTAATTTTATAACCATAATTTAAAGCCAAATTATAAATAAAATCGATTTCATTCTCTAAGGCCTCAAGAGTAGAACAATGACTAAAGGCACGTTTAATCAAAAATCTAAAATTAGCAATCATTTAAATAAATTTGAACCATGATCATTACAAGAAAAAGACAACCACTTGCAGAAAATGGAGCCAAAAGTATCATACAGCGGGGTTCCCAGAACGAAAACAATAGCAGGGTAACCATAAATTATTTCAAGCCTAAGAAATGAAGCCAAATTGAGGGGGGAGGGGAGTTATGGATAATGAATCGTTACAAATTTCTTATTTTCTTTTAATAATTTCAAATGATTCATAGAGAAGAGCTTGGAGGAGTTTTTAAAGAATGAAGGAGATTCTAAATTATTTAATAATAAAAAAGTTCATCTTGTTGCTAAAGCTCCCCTAAAATTAAATTCATTAATTTCTAAAAAATTAGATCCCCCTCCTTCCAAATTAAAATCTGGTGTTTATGGAATCCCATATAAAATTGATAATAAAACTAACTATTATATAGGAATGACCAATAGACCTTTTTATGATAGAATGAAGGAACATATAGCAGATTGAAAATATAACAGAAACAACACTGCTTTTTCACGAACTTATAATGCTAATCCCATCGAACCCGATTTTGAAAATGCCAGGTTAATTTACAATACTGACAATAGAAACCAAGCTCTTCTATATGAATCATTTGAAATTATTAAAAGAAAATCAGAAATTTGTAACGATTCATTATCCATAAACCCCGCCCTCAATTTGGCTTCATTTCTTAGGCTTGAAATGATTTATGGTTAACCTGCTATTGTTTTCGTTGTGGCAACCCCGCTGTATGATACTTTTGGCTCCGTTTTCTTTAAGTGGTTGTCTTTTTCTTGTAATGATTATGGTTCAAATTTATTTAGGTGATTTTAGCTCATTTTTTTAAAGTGTATATAGTATGTTTTTATAATTTATGTAATCATCTATTAATTTCCTTGAAATTGTATTTGTGGTATCATAGAATGACTTAAATTGTCTGTGTTTATGGTTTTTAAACATCAATTTTCCCTGAGGATGGTTAAAGATGAAATTTAAGCGAAACGTTGGATATAAAGTTTATTAAAGTTATTAAAATTATATGATATGCTGAAAGATATTTTCATTATATTTTATTACTATTTCATAATTATTAAAACAGCAAATATAAAAGCGGAATAAATATTTCTAAACTGATATATGTTATTCAAGTTCACTACGGGATGTTTCATTTTGAAAATGGAGTCAACACCTCTTCTGGTTTGTGTACAGGGAAAGCCAAAAGTATTCCAAAGCATTGTCTTCTGAGAGAGGTATTTCTATAAACCATCTTTTAATTTCTTTACTGTACACAAATCTTAATGAAATTGAAATATATTATATATAGTACACTATCGGATGTTTCCTATGTAAAATATTTAAATATCACAACTGGTTTGTATACAGGGGCACTCAAAGTATTCCAAAACATTGCGTTCTGTGAGAGGTATTTCTGTAAGCGAAATTTTAATAACTTTACTTTGCACAAAGCTTAATGAAATTGAAATACGTTATTCATATGCATAAAAGAATGTGTTCTATAGAATATAGTATAATTAGCAATTGATTTACAGGGCCACACAAAAATATTCAATTACACAAAGAGCTACCAATAAAAAATTGCTGGAATTGTATTTTCGTTTACATTAAGTGTTTTTAACACTTTTTAACAATTTTTAAGTGTGAATATTATTTCAATTTGTGTATTTGTCTGTCTCCCACCCCCAGCGTCCGTAAATATTTTTTTTAGATTTTTTATTTTTTTTTTAAATATGTTATATATTAGTGAAGTTCACTATGTAAATTTCTCCATTTAAACTGACATTAATAGTTTCTGTACAACTAGTTTGTGTACAGGGACAACGAAAAAAATACCAATACATTGCGTGTTAAGACAGACATTCTTAGAAATTACATTTAAATACCTTTCTACTGTAAAAATCATAAAGAAATTTACATGTATTATTAATATTCTAACATAATGCTTTGCATATAATATGATATGATTAAACTTCAGATTTACTGGGCTACACTAAAATATTCATATACATTAAGGGCTGCAATTATAATCTAACGGCTGCATTTTCTTTTGTGTTAAGTCATTTTAACACTTTCCAACAATGTCTAACTAAGAGCGATTTTAAATTCAGGTAGTCTACATGTATACTTTTCAGTGCTTCTGTCTGTCTGTTCTGGGATAACGTAAGCAAACAATATTGAAAGTTACATGATACAACATGTACGTACATTTAGAAAGTGTTAATAATCAATGAATACTGCATGATTTTTTGTTCTTGTTTAATGTTGAAGTATATTTTAATTTTTTATAACAATCTATATAATATTTCTCTAACTTGGTCCAGTTACGATTAAAATTTGTTGAAGCGATACGATAGTGACATATTTAATAAAATACGCGAGGATAAAAAATAATATTTATCGGCAATATTTAAGCAATTTGCGGACTTAGCTCAATGATTTAATGAGAAAAATGACGATATTTTGTGTGATGAGATCTTTTTATAGGGAAATGCATTTTAAGAGTTGAATTTTTATAATCTTTGCACGCATCAGTTTAAAGCTAGCAATACTTTAAATATATAAACAAAATATGAATTATTGTCAAACATTAACTAAAAAACGCAATAATAAAAAGTATAATTAAAATCGGTTCTAGATTTTATTATTTTCTTCAACTCCCTCCTCTGCACTTACTTTTCTGGAGTTATACTCCCGGGAAATTTCAAAAATCTCGGTGGAGTGGAAAACTCCCCCTCCCACCCATAATTGGTACATGGGCTCAAAACCGGGTTTGTCCCTTGACCTCCCGTGTGACAGACGTACCCGAACTGTACTCTCAGGACTCGCTAGCGGTCACATCAAGTGCCTCACTTTCAACGAGGGCAGGAAAAACTTCGCCACCTGCACAAAGTGCCAAAATCATCAGGCTTCTCCTGAGCACCTTTTGGAATGCATGGGACTCTCTAAGGAGTATCTTTTTACCAATCCTCTTCTGGTCTTTGACTTCCTAACAGTCAATGAACTCGTGGATCTTGTCTGACTCCGTCAGGCTAGGAGGATAAGCAACAACAACAACAACAACAACATATTTTTTTTTTAACAAAAAATATGTAAAAATAAATATATAAGTAAAAGAGTATCGCCAACATGGCAACAAAAATCGCCATGGGGGCCTTATATTAAAATTGCACTGCCTGCACAAGTATGAAATTGGATCGACAAACATGAATTTTATTTTGAAACCTTTATTTGAATGGTTTTGTTTTCACAATCGCGCAATATTAATTTTGTTCTAATAATAATTTGACTTCTGGTAAATTACAATTGAAATGGGTGTAGGGAAATCGGTATATGATATATGAGTTTCAAGTTTTAAATGTAAATAAGAAGAAAAGAAATAAAGTGCGAAAATTTCGAACGGGTTTGCTAGTACTGTTAATTAAAGTTATCCTAATAAAAGAATAAATAAGCAAAAATCTGATAATTCCCGTAGTTTGCGAATATATATATAAAAGTATAGGATAAGAAAAAAAACACTTCTGAGTTACATGTTAAAGTATATATATGAATAAAAAAAAAAAAAAAAAAAAAAGAACACAAGAAAAAAAAAATTGTATCATTTTCCTCGGAAAAAAAAAATAAACGAGTTTCTCTTAATCTAGTCTAAAACCTAACTGTGCCAGAAAGTGTAGCATTAATGGAAAGAATGACAAACCGCCCTTTTTTTTCTCTTGATGTTCTTCATAAAGCTATAACAAGCTCGGTCACAGTCACAGTTAATGATGTTTTAGATTATTTACAAGCTTGCTACAAAATGGTTTTTCTCTGCCAGAATCATTCAAAGTAAAAACATGTGAGAACATTTACGATATGATATCTTATATCAATTATTTCTTTTAAATATTAGTGACTTGTTTTTCTGTAAAAATACTTCAGCCTCTTTTATTTTTCTTTCTTTTCTTTCTTTTCTTTTGTTACATCGTTGATGATTTTTATTTCTTTTAATTTTTGGCACCATAACATTTTTCAGAGTAATTCAGATGTAAAAATACGTGAGCATTTACGTTATATATATAAATAAATAAATATATTTACTAATTAAACCTTTGGCATTTCGTAAAGTGTTTTGATCTAACAGAACTACCTTTTATTTTTTGAATAGAAATAAGAGAACTTGCTCTTCTCCGAGAAAAATTGTTGTGATCATGATATTCTGCCGACGTAATATTTCGTCTCTGAACTGAAATGATAAATTTAATTATCCGTGTCATTTGAGTGTAAATAGGGATGCTGTGACAATCTTAAAATAATTGTAATGTATTAAAAAATGTAATGTGCAAATGACATTATTTATGATATAATTGAACTACTTTCAAAAACTGAAACGTCGTAATTTAACTATATATACTAGCCGGCTTTCGCCTGCCTAACAATCGCCTCAATTTGAAATATACTTCAAGTGATTACAAAATATAGTCTTAATTAATCCAAATTCTTATCAGCAGCTCTGTAAGAGAATGGTACAAGCTATTTATATCATATTCTACACCAAATAAACATGTAAAATACGCATTAATTTCATTCTATTTAGTGCAGTCTTTGTTTAAATCTACTAATGAAAAATTTCGACTATAGACGTATCGTATTTTATTTCTTTTCATTTCTTTGTGCATATAACACACACATATAGAGAGAAACGCATGGAAAAGCACAATGATAGCGAATACTGAAAATATTTTATACCAAATTTTTACAAAAAAAAAAAAAAGTGTTTTATGTTTATGTTTATTTCATTTCGTTTAGAGCAGGATGAAGATGTTATAATATATGAAGAGGAAATTTATCCCACAGACACAATGTTTTCGAATTCTTTTGCGTATTCAAGAACACTACGTTTTTGCTATTAATTTAATTTAATTTTTTTTTTTTTTTTTGTATTTCAAGTAAAATCATTATGTGTTACAGATCTGAAATATCAAATTTCAAGATCCTGATAATATAAGTTTTTGAGTAATACTTATAATTTTTAGGAAACACGTTTTCACTGCGCATGTACCAAAGATAGAACATTTTTTATTACACATGTTGAAGGTTAGATATATCGGGCAACTTTTGTCAATAGTTCATTGGAATAGAGTAAAAATTAAACAAGTTGTCGGCATAAAAAACGAGCTAGAATTTAGGTATTTTTCAAGAGTTGAAAATTCATAAGGGGTTTTTCACATGCCACGTAATTAATTTGAATATCCAATTATTCAACCACATTCCAAAAGTACTTTTTTTTGGAAAAAAAAACATTTATAAGCTTGTAACTTTAACATATTTTTGTTTTTTTTTATTAAGATTTGTGAGATTATGAGGGGTTTTTCACAAAAAAGAACTTTTGTAAAGTGGTTGAAATAATTGGATCTTCAAATTAATTATGCGGCATGTGAAAAACCCCTTATGAAATTTCAATTCTTGGAAGATACCTAAAATCTAGCTCGTTCTTTTATCGATGATTAGCTTAATTTTTACTCTATTTAAACGATCTTGTAACAAAAGTTGCCCAATGCACCTAGATTTTAACCTATGTAATAAAATGTTTTTTCTTTTACACATGCGCAGTGAAAACATTTTACCTGAAAATGCTCATATTTCATGATATATTTAAGATTATTGTAATCCGATTGCAGTATATTGTTTGAAAAGTGTTTTTCAAATTACCTGATAGTGAGTACAATTTTCGTTAAATATTCTGTATATTATTAAAAAAAAAAAAAAAAAAAAAAAAAAAAAACATGCTGAATTGTTTTGGAGTTTGAAAATAAATGCTTATATCGCCGTTATTTAAGACGCTATCGTCATACAAATTCATCCACAATTTGTAGTGGGTCTATATTAACATATTTTAAAGTTACAGATAATTTCGTTTACTTAGCGATACAGGGCGATCGCAAACGTTATTGATTTTGCTCAATTTGTTACCGGCCCCCTAAATGTTGTCTTAAACCAATCTTCACTGAAAAAATTGAGGAAGACCTAGTTCATCAAATTCCCAATGTTTGAAAATATTTCGTAGAGGGATAAGTTTTTAAACTGAAAAAACTGAACGCTTGCAAATTTTGCTAAACTTTTGAGCAGGAATGTATATTTGTACGGAGGATTGAGGAGTGCGGTATACCCGTCATAAAGGATTATATATCATTTAAAACGGCTCCTAAATATATTTTAATTTGTTCAAATCCTTCATATTCAACACATGTTATGTTAACTGCTTAGCCTGAAGTCTGTGTTTTTTTTATAGAATGTATTGAAATGCAAGATAAGAGAAAGTCGTGCGAGTGTCACATCAGAATATATATATATATATATATATATATATATTTAATGCTGTGTTTAAACAAAAATTAAATAATTTATGTTTAAAAAAATATGTAAAAAAATAAAAATATAATTAAACAAAAAATTTTAATTGTGCAATGAATAAATACTTTTACCACCAGAAAAAATTTCGAGAAACATATAATTTGTAATATTAAATTATTAATAGTTTTGTCATCTTGTTTTATATTTTCTTCATTCAAGTTAACTAACTTATTATTAGTTAGGTAATAATCCTAAATTAATGCATACATTGCTTACTGCTGTAAAAGCAAAGGTATGTACAAATTAAGAGAAAAAAAATAACGTAACGATTTTGAATTAATTTAATTACTGTTTAACTTTTTATTTAATTTTTATTGCTTTAATCTATTCTAAAAAAGATTGGGATAGTCATTTTATCATGCTTTTATTCACTTGCCTTCTTGTTTGTTTGTTTGTCCAGTAGTAATGTTGCAATCGATTTTTAACTAACTTCCCGACTAGCTAGGCATTTGAAACTTTTAGAATAGCTCAGAACACGATGACAACGCAATACCTCGAAGCCCGATTTCGAAATTTTGATTAGTTTTCTTTTAATTAATTAAAATATGAAAATAATAACCTCCTAATAGGTTTAAAATTAACCATTTAAATATTAGCTATATTTGAATTATTGCAAAAAATAAAAATAAAAATAAATAAATAAATAAAAATAATAAATAAATAAATAAAAATAAAATAAATAAATAAAAATAAAAAATAAATTAATTAAATATATATATATAAAAAAAAAAAGAAGCACGAGTTTATTTTCTTTCGACATAAAAAGAAATACATTTAATTAAACTTGAGCACTAAAAAATTATAAAAAGTTAATTTAGTAATCTCACAAAAATTGACGTAATTATAACTTTAAAAATTTTCTACACATTGATAAAGCGATAATGTAGTTCATGATGCTAATATATGTTGTTTTAAAAGGATTAATGTTTTTTTTTTTTTATAATTTAATTATTGCCAAAAGAATTTACGAGTTCATTTTTTTTTCGACAGGAAAATAACTGCATTTACTTAAGCGTGAACAATAAAATATTGTAAAATATTAAATTATGCCTCTTACAAAAATTGACATCATTATCACTTTAAAAATCTTGTACACATTGATAAAGTGCTAATCTAATTCTATAGCTGTAACTTCACGACTAGCTAGACATTTGAAACTTTTAGAATAGTTCAGAACACGATGGCAATACATTCTTTTACAACTTTTATTCAATTAATAAATGTCGGAAAATTTCTTACATTTGCTCTTTTTATTACAGTTTTGATTATTTTCTTTGAAGTTGATGGGATAATTCATTAAAAAAAAAAAGTTTTTAAAGAGTATTTATTATACCATAGAATTGCCAAGAAAAATTAAAAACATGGTTTATAAAAAGTTTATTTATTTATTTATTTATTTTTAAATCTTAAAATTATTTAAGTCGTGTTCATTACTAACGAGTCATCAAAGGAAAATAAATCTGTAATTAAAATTTTCCTTGAGTGCGAGAAACACATTGTGAAATTCTGAATGTGTTGGTATTTCTTTTAATAAATTATTTTTAAAAATAGCTTTTAGAATGCTGTTTTTCAAGGTTAGACTCAAATTTCCGATCAAAAATCTTTAGAAAATCGGGAAGTGTTTGATTTCATCAGAAAAGATTTACTAAAACATTATTTAAATGTATTTTTTCACAGAAATATTATTAAAGGCGATTTTTCTTTTAACCTGTTCTTGAAAGCAGTAATACTTCGAACGAGACAAAAAAAAAAAAAAAAAAAAAAAAAAAAATCCAAGAAATAAATACCGGGGGATCCAAAAGCCGCGTTATATGTTTATTTATTTAAAAAAGTAATTACCGTATCACTAGGTGGTTTCCGCTGAAATGTTCAGAAAAACATGCATTTTTTTTTAATTTAAATTTTATTTTTTACTTTCTCTTACGCATAAGGTAGACAAAGTATTGTTTTTCGGTAAAATTTTCGAAAGCGAGATTTTGTTATGTTTACACGTTTTGAGGTAACCCTGAATACGAAAATCATCTTTTTAGCGGTTGTGTGTGTGTCCGCCTGTTATCAGAATATCTCGAAAACAAATGGTAGCAGAAAGTCCAAACTTGGAATTCTAAGTATGCATGATATAGGGATGCTACACTAAGCTTTTCGTTGAGATGAAGCAAATGGTTCATGCACAGAGATACCCAAGAGAATTCAAATACATTACGTCTATGGGGGAAATTGCAGGCAAGTAGAGTTTAACAGCAAGTTATTGGAAATTTACGAATTTTTTAACATGGCAGTATAGGGCAAAATTTCACATAAACGTCAATTTTGAGAGAGATTTTCATCGTAAAGATGTCAGACGACTTTTGAAATATTATTTAGGATACTGGCATGAATATTAATGACTATGAACTTTCGAATATTAAAATTTTGTAAGTTATTGGAAATTTACGAATTTCTTAACATGGCAGAATGGAGCAAAATCTCACATAAACGTCAATCTTGAGGGATATTTTCATCGTAAAGATGTCAAACCACTTTCGAAATATTATTTAGGATACTGGCATGAATATCATAGACTATGATTTTTCCAATTTAAAAAATTCGTAAGTTATTTGGAATTTACGATTTACTTAACATGTCAGAATAAGGCAAAATTGAGCATAAACTTCCATTTTGAGGATCCTAAATACATTAGACAACTTCAAAATTACGTTTATGATATTTGTTTGAACATGATTGAATACAAATATTCTATTAGGAAAATTTTGTAAATTATTCGTAATTTACGATTTTATCAACATAGCGAAATTGTAAAATTTCATAAAAATATGAATTTTGAGGATTATTGCATTGGAAATAGTAGCTTGAAAACTAAACAACGGAATTGACCCCGGTAAAATAAATTAATAGATTGGAATAAGATAAATATATCGAAGCGAACGGTGGATAGCCTATCAGGCGGGGATTTCATTCTGGCACTGTATCAAGCTTTGGTCAAATTCATTTCTTTTAACATGATTATAATATGTCTCGCAGTAGAAATTTCTGAGAACATAAATATGATGGGGAACTGAGCAGAGTCCACCTATGCCAACTAGTTTTTTAGGTAACAAAAGATTTATTGTTAAACAAGTTTAACTTTTCTCGAACAAGTGCATATTAATTATACACTGAGAAAAATTCTGTAACTGACATCTAAAATCTAAATTGTAACTCTAGAAAAAATAGTTCCATGTCATTCTTATAAATTCTAGTCCCCTTGAAAAGCGAGTTCCAGAAGCCCCTATTAGAATTCTAGAGCGTTTGCCTATATTATCGAGGGCAAAGTTATTTAAAAATCTTTGCAAATAAATGAGACTACAAGAGGCGGGCTTCAGCAACTATAATCTTGGTGTATGACCCAATTCTAGAAAATCAAGCGCAATGCGAAAGATTTAGAATATTCGGAATATTCAGAATATTGTTTCACCATCTAGATATGTGTAAACAAGAAATTCTTCTAAGATTTTCTAAAATTAGTCAAATCGCGTTCAGAATATCTCAAATAAAATTTATTTGTGAGGTAGCCACCATGAAAGACTATTCCGAATTAATTTGAGTATAAGGTAAATGTACCACTAGTGGACCCTGTACCAGTAGTGGACACTTTTAAATTTAAACTTGGAAAATAAGCTTTCTATGAAGGTTCGACCAATGCTCAGGAAGGAAGTTGTGGTCCATAACTTCCTTCCTGAGAATTGGTCGAACCTTCAGAAAGAATAGAAAGCTTATTTTCAAAGTTTATATTTAAAAGTGTTCACTACTGGTACAGGGTCCATTACTGGTGCTTTTACCTTGTATACCGGCAAGCAAATGTTTGTTGTTATTCTGTGATTTCCCCATTTGCGGAAAAAAATATCTCTCTCTGGATGTATGACTTATAAATGGACCAAACTTGATATGTGAGATGCATATTATGGATAAATATGCTGATTCAATTTGGTGAAAATCAGAAGACAGATACAGCTGTTATTATTCAGTTTATGTTATTTTACAGACGGTTATTTCTTAGTATCTATTGACTAAAATGTCGCCGAACTACACATGTACAATTTTTCTTCTGAAAAGCTATGTCGATTAAAGTTTTGTGCATATTAATCTGAAGTTGTTACTTTTATATAGAATGATCTAAAAGAAAGTTCTGTGATGACCACAGAATACTAGTTTACGTTATGATTTTAAAAGTAAAAAAATTATCTCCTCTTAATAAAGATGAATTTTTTTGAGTGCACCAAATTAAAAATTTAATTATGTTAATTTATATGAAAAAATATTTTTAATGGAAGTTAATTAGAATTTTAATTAAATTTAAAGTAGAAAACAAATACTCGTGGAACTATGTAATAAATGTTTGGTGTAATGAATAATTATATGTATAAATATCCTTCAAAAAAAAAAAAAAAATCAATGACATTCTTATACTTATTTGAATTTCATTAGTAATTTCGTTAACTATCAGAATTACTGAGCTATTTATCGTGTTTATTAATTTCCTATAGTTATAAAAGATAAAGGTATTTTTAGCACACTAATATAGACAAAAATGAACGCACTTCAAATGTTGAACTAGGTGTATTTTATGGTAAATTTAAATTTATTTGTAATTAAAATTTTAACATATATATATATATATGTATATATATATATATATATATATATATATATATATATAAGCAGTAAGAAAATTAAAATCCTTCCTAGAATTTTAATTCATCCTAATAGTTATTAAATTTTAAGTTTAAAGGAAATTTCTCCCTGATAAAGAAAAAATATAGGTAATATGGCATTTTCGTAATAACTTTAATGTTTCTTTTCATTAATTTTTTTATCTTAATATTATCGAAAAATGCAGAGAAATTCATTCTGTTTTTTTTTTTTCAAACATATATATATATATATATATATATATTTATATATACATATCATTTCATAATTTAAGTATTGTAGAGGACATAAAACCAAGTGAAGGATTAATTTTGTTTCTTTTTCTTCCATTCTTTTTTCCTTTTCCTTTTCTTTTATTAACAATAAAAATTTTTTTACGGTTATTGCTATTGTTATTCGTATTATTATTTTTATTATTATTATTTTTTAATTTGTACTATGTTTAGACTTGAATGTTTTCTGCATGAATATTTTTGAAAAACGCAGAGGAATTCAATTTGGCTTTTTCAAACATATA
Source organism: Salticus scenicus (assembly GCA_963930645.1). Taxonomy (NCBI): domain Eukaryota; kingdom Metazoa; phylum Arthropoda; class Arachnida; order Araneae; family Salticidae; genus Salticus; species Salticus scenicus. The sequence goes on from OZ005652.1 coordinate 64,557,356, forward strand.
TATATATATATATATATATATATATAATTTCATAATTTAAGTATTGTAAAGGACATAAAACCAAGTGAAGGATTCACTTTGTTTCGTTTTCTTTGTTTCATTTTTCTTTTTCCTTTTCCTTTTTTTTAACAGTAAAGATTTTTTATTGTTATTATTATTACTATTGTTATTGTTTTTACTATTATTATCTTTTAATTTTTTCTATGTTTTGACTTGAATGATTTTTGCGCTAGAATTTGAAGCGTAGAGGGAATTTTAACACATTTTTTTTTTCCCAAACATTTAGCCACTATTTATGCCTTGAAACTGATATAATCAGTCTTAAAAAGATGAACAAGATAAATTTGATTAATGAAAAGAAATCATTGAGGAATTTGTAGCTAAATTTTGCCACAATTAATATTTGATCAGTGTTTCATTGAAAAAGCACGCATAACTATTTTTCCAAGCCTTATAGTGCTAATTTACGAAGTAATTTCATGACATTCAAAAGCAATAATAGATACATTATTTATTTTGAGGATACTACTGTTATATTTTAACAGGTAACTTAAACCACATTTGAAATGTAACTTAATTTTTAACCATGAGTTGTAGACGACAGATTTTAAAAGAGACTGGATAAACATGGGTCATTTATAAAATTATAGCTTTTAACCCCTTAACTGCTTCGGGCGTATATATTTGCCTCACTAAACGATGCGTTAATTACCCCGGGCGTATATATACGCTTTTCAGAAGTACCATCCTTTGTGTTGCGCCGCTACCAGCGAAACTAGTCCCACGGTTTTGGAATGCAACAAAATGATCTTAGATGTGACCTTGATAGTGTTTACGGTGTATTTACTTATTTCATAGAAGAGGGAAGTTGGAGGAAATGGTAAAAGGAATGTTTATGGAACAGTGAACGCGCGCCTGTGTAAAAAACGGTGACAATGGGAAGCGAATCTCCTAAATTTGTGAGGTTGAGACTATAGAACGTCTCTACAGTTGGTTTGAAATTAAGCTGTATCCAGCAAAGTAAAAAGTTGGGACGGTTAAATCGCTTCGGCGCCAGTGACTCGGTGAATGTTTTGGTCGAATTAGTTTTGTGTCGACATGGTGCTGCAACGAAAGAATTAAGTTGTGAGAGGTAGAAGGGATTTTAAAAAGATTGATTGAAATGAAGAGAAAGGAAGTTTGTAGAAAGTAGTATAAGATGGAGATTGTTTTGGTAAAAGGTGTGTGTGTGATGCGGAGAGTAAAAGAGTAAAGACCGGTTTCCACTGGAGGTTCAAGACCAAGGTTCAAAAAGTCATTAATCACGCTTCCGACACAAAGAACCAAATGTCAAGTCATCAGTTGTAGCCCTTTTTTATCAGATTGCTCAGTTACTTCAAAGGAAAGCATACAAAATTGACAAAGATATCTGCCTCTGGCCCCTCAATTATCTCAGCTGGGGGTTAGAGCCAGGCACTTTCTCCCTTCGAAACAACCGGTTGAACCTCCTCCAACCGCTTGACCACATCAAAGGATTCTGAATAGCGCCGCTCGAAACGACTTCCAACCTACCTCAGTGGAAACTTCACTTAATGTTGATAGTTCTTATGGGAGTGTTAAGTGATGGTAGAGATGTGTAGCGTTGTAGAAGAGAGTAAGATTTGAGTAAAGAATCTGTCGCGCCTAGGGAATCCAGCCGACGATTCTTGTGTGACATAGTTCAACGATCGACAGAGAGCAGTCGTCGACAAGATCAGTATTGGTGAGCTTCAATTTACCTGTATTTTATGCTTTGTTAAAGTTATTGCCTGAGGTCATTCGAGAGTTAAAATTGAGTTAGCCCAACACCCGCCTTGTTATTGAACGTTAAATAAACTTTGTTACTTTGTATTTAATTTTGTCTCGAGCTCTTCTTATTATCTAATTAAGTAATTAAGTTAATCTTTAAGATTAAGATTGAGGAATGGAGAATATGGCTGACACTTATTCCTCACAAATTTTCCTTGGCAGATAAAGGGTTAATTTCCCAAAATAATAATCATGTACTTTCTGAAAGTCTATGCCTCGTGTCTGTGCTTTTTCTCAGGCTGTTTTAATGTACGCAACGTTTTATTTAATCAACATTTGAATAAAAAAAGTTTTAATTATTTTTAGTATGAGAAATATATCAAATCAAAACCCTCTATAAAACGAATTATTTAATTTAACATTAAATCTTTAAAACAGCGAGCGAAACATGCACAACGTTTTAGAAGTACGGTAGTCCTCAAGTTGTAAATAATTACCATGAAATTTATGCTGTCAAGAGCAATTACATAGTACGTAATTGCTCTTAATAGTCTTGATTTTGCTTTCAAGGTAGTTTTAAGTGTTTTGAACCTGAAGAAGAAAGATCACCCCTTTTCGAAACCGGTAGTGCTTTCATTAATTTTATGATGCGTGAAGAATTTTTTTAGTTTAAATACATACTATGTAGTTTAAACATAACTATCGTTATTTATTGAGTAGTTTCAGTCATCACATTTAAGCAATAATTTATTTCTATCTAAGCGATGTTTTATTCAGATTTTAGATAAGGTCTGGATAAGTGGAGAGATGCGAACATCTATAATAAATTTATTTCGGAGCATTTTTAGCCCCGCCTTTAATCCATACCACTTAATTTTTAAGAGTATTTTATTCTTATTTTATCGTAATTATATATTGGAGAAAAATATTCTATAAATAAAGTGGTGCGAAAATAGAGGCGGGGCTAAAAATGCTCCGGAATAAATTAAAATATTGGCAACTATGTAAGTGTGTATCATAACAATTATAGCTTGTATTTTACAAATACATAAACTTAACACTTGCCTCGCAGAAAATGTACGTTTTCGTCATATTTCGATATAATTACTATTATTAATCTAATACTTTTTTCAAATTTTGATTGAGGTTCAAACAACGCTATTTGCACAGTGAAAATTAAAAATATATATATATATAAATTATCGAATAATTTTCTTCCACGTTGCAACATTTTAATTAAATTCAACTACTGTAGACGAACCATTTAATTTTTATATTAAAACTTATTATTATTATTATTATTTATAAAATTTTAAGATTTAATATGAATAATATGAATTTTATAAAATTTAAGATTTAAATTATAATTTTAAAATTAAGTTTTTTAAATTGTACTCGTATATATAATCATGATTAATCCCATTTTACACGAGTGTTGTTGATGAAATTTTAAGTACAGATGTGTTGGTAGTAAGAAAATGCTTTTATGTAAAAGGATTTTAGGGGCTAGAAGTTACGTTTTGATGTAACTTCAGATTTATAAAAAAAGATTAAGCTACAGAGAAAATCTGATTTTGTAATTACTAACATAAACTGGCTTTAAATTTGCAAAGTTTTTCAGCTTATGTATATACAGTTTTGTTTGTTACTGCAGACAAAACTTTTGCATGCATACTTAACTTTTATTCTCTCTCTCTCTCTCTTTTTACTTTCTTCTATATGTAATATAGAGAAAGTATTGGATTCGCGAAAATTTTCGAAGTCCACTTTTTGATGGATTTACATGTTTTGGGATATGGAGAACACGAATTAATAGTTTTTAGAAAATGTCTGTCTGTCTGTCTGTCTGTATCATTTTTTTGTGGACGCTGTATCTCACGAACCAATGAATGAAATTTAACCAAACTTGGTATTTAGTTGCACCCTGACATAAACTGGTGCTGATTAGATTTTGGGATCACTCGCTCAATAGGTGGCGTTGTGATCGCATTTTATGCAAATTTTTAACATGGCAGCATAGGACAAAATTCCGTATAAATGGGCATAAAGAGAGTTATTTTACACTTGTGATTGTAAAATTAATAGGATTTATTGATAATAGTAGTAGTTAGCTAGGAAAAAAATTTTGTGCATGGGGGGAAAATCCCCCCCCGGGAAAGTAAATTTTCAAGATGGGTATCTTTCGAAAGGTCTCGTTGATAATAGTAATAGTTAACTTGGAAAAAATTTTTGTGCATGTGGGGGCATCGGTTGCCCCCCCGGGGGGGCAAAATTTCAAGATGGGTATCTTTCGAAAGATCTCGTCAATACCTTTAAAACGAATGGTTGAACGATAAATCTGTGATAATTTAAACCAAAGTTATCGATTTTTTTTAGTTTTAACAAAACTAAACTTAGAAAAAAAATCGCAATTTTTTTTTTTTTTTTTTTTTTTTTTAACGAAATTTAACCAAACTTGGTATTTAGTTGGTCCCCGACATAAACTGGAGCTGATTATGTTTGGGGATCAATAGCTCAACAGGTGGCGCTGTGATAGCATTTTATCTAAATTTTTAACATGGCAGCATAGGACAAAAATTCGTATAAATGTGCATAATTAGAGTTGTTTTAAACTTGTGATTGTAAAATTAATATGAATTATTGATAATAGTAGTATGTAACTAGGAAAAAAAATTTCTACATGGGGGGGGGCATCGCTTCCCCCCCTGGGGGGGAAGTACCCCCCCGGAGGGGATAAATTTTCAAGATGGGTATCTTTCGAAAGGTCTCGTCAATACCTTTAAAACGAATGGTTGAACTATAAATCTGTGATAATTTAAAACAAAGTTATCGATTTTTTTCACTTTTAACAAAAAAAAAAAGAAAAAAAATCGTACTTTTTTTTTTTTTAATATTGTTACTGATTGAATATGTATAGGTAAATATAGAAGAAAGTCTTGTGGTGGCCACAACATACTAGTTTTTTTTACTTTCTTCTATATTCAATAGAAGAAAGTATTGGATCCGTAAAAATTTTCGACCTCGGGTTTTTGATGGATTTACACGTTTTGAGAGCTGTATAACACGATCTGACCATTTTTAGAAAATGTCTGTCTGTCTGTCAGTCTGTCTCTGTGTGTGTGTGTGTGTGACAAAATTTTGTGGCAACTGTATCTCAGGAACTACTGCACTGAATTTCATACAAATTTGTATGTAGTTGCATCTTGACATAAATTAATGCCTATCAACTTTTGGTAAAAATTGTTTTACAGGTTGCGTTGCCATCCCGCTTTTTCTAAATTTTTAACATGATGATATAGGACAAAATTTTGTATAAATGTGCATAACGAGAATTATTTTTTAGTAATCATTATGAAATTTACAAGAATTGTTTATAATAGGGATAGTCAACTGGGAAATTTTTTTTGTATGTTTAGGAGCCTCGACGCCCCCCCTGGGGGGGGGTCCCCCACGAGGGGAATAAATTTTCATGATGGGTATCTTTCGAAAGGTCTCGTCAATACTTTAAAACGAATGGTTGTACTGTAAATCTGTGATAATTTAAAACAAAGTTATTGATTTTTTTTTTCTACGAAATTTAACCAAACTTGGTATTTAGTTGGCTCCTGACATAAACTGGTGCTGATTAGATCTGGGATCAATCGCTCAAAAGGTGGCCGCTGTGATCGTATTTTTTCTAAATTTTTAACATGGCAGTATAGGACAAAATTTCTTATAAATGTGCATAATAGAGTTATTCTTAACCTGTGATTGTAAAGTTAATATGAATTATTGATAATAGTAGTAGTTAATTAGGAAAAAAAATTGTGCATATGGGGGCATCGCTTCCCCCCTGGGGGGTAAATTTTCAAGATGGGTATTTTTCGAAAGGTTTCGTCAATACCTTTAAAACGAATGGTTGAACTATAAATATCTGATCATTTAAAACGAAGTTATCGATTTTTTTTTTTTTTTTTTTTTTTTTTTTTTTTTTACTTAAAAAAAAAAAAAAGAAAACTTAAAAAAAAATCGTTTTTTTTTTTTTTTTTTTAAATATTGTTACTTAGTGAAGTTGTATAGGAAAATATAGAAGAAAGTCTTGTGGCGGCCACAACATACTAGTTTTACTTTTGATTTAGATTTGCTTAGGATACAGTTTTATATAAATTTATTACAATCAAAAACTTTTTTGGCTGTCTATACTCTAAATTTTAAACAAATTTCCACATATAATATTTATATATTCTGTTAAACTATATTAAAATCATCATTCCTTATTAAATGCTCTGAAAATTTTAAATTAAATTAGAAAAATTATTAAGTCATAGCCTACACTCTTCATAATATATTTACTATATGCTTATCTACTTTATTATACTAATTTATTTTTTGAAACTCATCTGCTTGTCAAATATATATGTTTTCACGAATATATGTTGTCATCTATCAATACGTGATGTAATTTACAATAATGATTTGTTAGACTTGAATTAGTTGACATTTTGTGGATAAACATATCCCATTTTGTATATTATTAATAGAGCTAAAGATAAAAAGTTAAATATTCCGAGATAGATTTGAAAAGCTATGACTTTTTTTTTTTTTTTTTTTTTTTTTTTTTTGTCAAAATAAAGTTTTAAAGTATAATAAAGGTTAATATTTAATTTAAACCTATATACAGTATTCTCAAAGTTTATATTAAACAAAAAAAAAAAAAAAAAAAACTATCGAAAAGTATAAAACATGAAAATTAAGTTGCATATTCTTTTTATACAGCTTTCATTGCAATTCGATTTGTTATAATACAATGAAACTTTAAATACATATTATAACCCTCACTCTTCGTGAATCACCTCGCAAGCTGTATCTATCAACGATTAGTATTGCAGAGCTACCAACCTAATCCGGCAAATTGTTAGTACCGCCCATTTTTCTACACCACTTAATCTTTAGAGTATTTGTTTTCTTAATTCATCGTAAATATATTTGAAGAGAATTACTCTAAAAATTAAGTGGTGTAGAAAAATGGGCGATACTAACAATTTGCCGGATTAGGTTGGTAGCTCTGGTATTGGTAAGTGATGACAACAATTACGATTACGCTTGTTTGCTTTAGTTGAAAAATCAAAGTAACTGAAGTCTTTCTCACATATTCGTACTATAGCTTCCTGAACTAGATGCCTTCCGCGTGGCTCGAAAACTTAGAAACTGTTCAAACAGGTAGACAGCGTCACCTGGTTTAGATTGCGCGATTTTTTTTTTCAACTGTAACCAATAATTTTAAGAAGTAATATATGATATATATAATCGACGTTTCTTCGATTCTATTCGACTTTTATGTATATCAAATCCCACTTTTAAATGTTTTTGGTGGCTGTTGAATAAAAAGTCGCGCAATCTGTGCCAGGTGGCGCTGTCTACTGCTTGAACTGTTGGCAAGTTTCCGAGCCGTGCGGTAGGCATGTAGTTTAGGAGGCTATGTTCGTACACATACTTTTTCTTTCTCTCTCTCACCTATTTCTACTCATACCCAAAATTCTATATTTCTGTGCGCAGAATAGAAGATAAAGAAAACCATTTGCTTAACCTGAAATGAGTAAAAATTCAAGTTCTAGAATATTGTAAAGAAAACTGCCAAGATCCGGCTTGTAGGGGGACAGATGCCACCTGGTAGTGATGAAAACAGACATTGAACTAGGTGATATACATTTTATTTGCGTAACGCAGGATTATGGGAACATGGGTAAATTTATATCCAAAGTTCAAGTAGAAGGTATGCATTGATGACGTTTTTAATCTAAACATTAAAAATAAGTTATAATGATAAAACCACTGCTAGTTTTAAGTAGATCGCCCCGTAATCTTTCGAGAAGAATAAAGCAAACTGAGGGGGAACACTTAGTGGCGACGCAAATAAGAGGTAAAGCATAAGTTCTGTTTACCCTACCTAACACCTTTACCTCTTCATAGTAGTCTTACATTCTTATACTATATCTGTAATTACCAAGACATTTAGTTTATCTTTCTGGATCTGCATCATTGTCGTTATGGGACTTAACAAATGGCAGATCGTATATGAAATGATGGTTCAGAAACTCAGATAGCAATGGTATATAAAAATGTTTAAGCATACCCAAGGTTATTAAAGAGACGTGAGTACATGGATGAATTAATCGTGTTCCCTGAATATAAAAACAGTCGAGACATTTAAAACCCGAAAAAACTACTACGTCAGAAACGCCAAAGAAAAATATTGGAAATGCATACAGCTGTTTCGGCAGCTTTAAGCGTGCCGTCTTCATTGCAAAAAGGATTACATTTTAGTGCATTTCAGCGCAGAAAGGATTTAAATTACAGACATTTACTGTTGTAATTCGGAAACTTTTTACCTCATTTTCATTTTACAAGCCAATCTGGTTAGTCTTTTTATGTGAATATATCTGTACTGATAAGTATAAAGGATTTAAGTCCATATTCTTGATTTTTCAGGAGACGAAAAATAAAGTTAAACTAACGAAACACTAATCAGCAGAATCGATTAAGAAAAAGGGATTATGTTGGTTTATACGCTTTATACCATTCAGTGATTGTCAATCTTCATTTAATAAAGGGAAAAAATTGAATTAAATAGTTTACACCAAAGATTAATGCTAAATTTCTGACTTTAATCTTAGGATTTTCTAAATACTAAATGACATGGATTTAAATTCTTTATACCAATCGATAGAGAATTTTTTTTTTAGTCTGACTATGTGCTTAACTAAAAATCGGCATTTTTGGACTTAAATCCTTTATACTTATCAGCACAGATATATGAGTGATATTTTTTATTTCAGGGTCTCAAGTGCACTTAGCTATAACATGTTTAAATCTTTGAATAGTTGTGTAGAATTTAAGTTTGATTAATGTTATGAAAGAGCTCTTTCCAATCTTCATTTCTTTCATTTTTGAAAAAAAATGAAAGTTATATGCAGACCTTATAAAAAGTATATAGTTAGGTTTTATTCTTATACGTGAATTCATAATGCGTTCTCTTAAGTATTAAGTATTAGGGGTGAAGGTAATTTCGAAATTTAGAGATCTTAGTTACCAGAAATATAAAACTGAATTAAGTTAATATGACAGGGTTTCTTTTATTCTAGTGTTTTTTTTTTTTTTTTTTTTTTTTTTACTTTATATTTTTCTAATCTTCTATCAAAGTAAGATTATACTTATATAAATAAAACCACTGAAAGAGGATTTTATCTTTTTCAATTTTTGCAGATTAATATTAGATTTAGATATCTTTCATGTGAATAATATAAAATATGCCTTTCGGTAACTAAATTCGAAGCTTTAAAAAATATGGCTTTCGGGAATATATATATATATATATTAACTTTAATTTGTAAATTTATCGTTTTATTCTAAAACTAAATGATTAAAAATATACTAAATATTAAACTTTAAGTTGTTTTTTGGAAAGTAATTTAACAGTTAAAATTTTACTTACATATTGTTAAATTTTCAAATAGGTAACCTCTTTAGTTAAGTTTTTGATATCAAAGCAGTAAATATGAAGGAAATTTTTGAGTTTTTATATTTAAACTACTACTTACTAATTATTTATTTTACATCAAAAATTTTAAATTTTTTTAAAGAACGTTTGAAATGTGCTTTTTAATTGTGTTTATACAAAATTGATTATCTAGTAATCGAAAATCTTAGTAAGGATATTAAATATTTTTCTACTAATAATTACCATTATCATCATTTAAAAAACTTAAAGGTTTATATATTTTAATGACTGATTAGGAAAATGCTAAAATATCGTCATTTAAAATTTCGGTAAATAACTGCATTCTAATTATAGAGTTAATTTTATTAATAGAGGCAGTTAAAATAATATCGTGATACTTAATTAATATCAATGTTTGGCTATTTTAGCAACGCCATTAAAAATAAATTAAATGTATTAGAAGTTGCGTTTTAAGAAATAAATCTGCTTCTTAAAAATACAAAATGATAAATTTATTAAATATTTTTATGATGTAATAAATAAACAATTAATAACAACTTTTTTTATTATCAAATTATAATGTATATATATTTCATCCTTCTATAAAAAATGTGATTTAAATCTTCATTTTCCTTTCGTCGAGTAAATATGTTACACAATTTCTGTTAATACACAAAACCATTTTACTTTTTTGAAGCCCTAAATATTGACTTATGAAACTTGGTGTTTTGAATTTCACTTAGAATATGTAATACATTGATGTGAATATTATTAATGTAATATATCGTGTATCTTACATTATTTTACCGGGAACATGTTCTTCAGAAATTGCCTTTAACGACAGATTTGTACAGTAGATACTTATTCGAACATTTGGGTGCATAGTTAGAAGATTAGATTGTGAGTTATTTTCTACTAAACATCTGAGATATTAAACTTTTAAACATTATTATTTTAAATATTCTGTTCTTTCAACCTAGTTTTAAAATACAGTAAAAGAAGCCATTAAAAATTTAATGTTTAATATTCGTTTATGGAAACGTAAAAAAAAAAAAAAAAAAAAAAAAAGATATATTTAAAAGTTTTTTGTTCTCCTCCAGTCAGAAAATTAAAGTTTTCTTTTTTTCCCAGACTGAACTTATAAATCCTTACTCGTAATTTACCATGATTTTTTTAATACATTAATATTATAACGAGCGTGCGAAGTAGATCTTATTCCCCGTGGTGCACCCTGGTAACGTTTTGCGGCAAAGAGATCTACATTTTTGGCTTACAACCTCCCTACTTTTAGTCAAGAAACTCGAGGTTCTACAGTGGAATGCGGGTGGTTTTCCCAGTCCAAGAAAATCCAGCTACAAAAATCTCTACAAAAGTATAATATTGACCTTTTTGCAATTATGGAAGCTAATTTGACTGACGACTATCTTGAGAATTGACAGCTCTAAAGAACTGGAAGAATTTAAGTCCTTCCCGTATTCCTGATAAACCAAGATGTAAGGCAGTTACGACTTTCTGTCTATCTACAGGACAGGACTGCCATGCCGCTCATTTGAAGCGCATAGGTATCTTAAACGATTCTACTTGCCCAATTTGTGATTTTGGAGAAGTAATGGACAGGAACCATATTCCCCGTTGTGGGGCTCTTCGATGTTCTACAGAAGAGTCGAGATATTGGGAGGCAAGATCGCTCCTTAGGCAATGACTTCGGTCTTTTGTTCTATGTTATATTGTTTATAATTTGTTTTGTAACTTTATAGTCTTCTGTAACTTTTGCCTAGCCACTGAAAATAAAAATATATTATAACAAAAACAGTAGATTAGTATACATATATATATATATTTACATAATTTAGGTGAAATTTCTTCATTGTAATCCCCCCCCCCCTACATTTTCGCAAATTTTATAATGTGGGTTTATTTAAGAGAAAATTATTTATAGTAAGTTGTACTAGGTATGCTTTTGAGCATAAAAAAGATTTTGATAATAAATTTTGAGGAATGAAAACAGATTGAAAAATCTTCCTAAGTGTTTACGTGACAAGCACAGATGTGATTTTACAATTTTTATATTTTACTGACTATTATTACTCATTTTTATTGTTTGTATGTATAATTCTTGATAATATTATAAAAGAACATTCTAATTAATATTCCATAGTACTAATAGTACCCGCCTTTTTAACACGCTTTTATTAGCTTACAGGTATGTATGTTTGTATGTATCAATGTATGTTTGTAACCGCTCTGGGAACAAACAAAAAATCTATATTGTAAAAAAAAGACAGTCCCTATGTGAACGCTGTGGCTGTGAGATAAAGCTCCGCGCTATGAACCTAATGGTCTAGCGTTCAAGCCCAGTCAGGGGAGATTTCTATAAAATGGTTTTTGTTTAATTATAAATTATTTTAATTAAAGATTTAAATGTATGTAAATATTATGGTGTGCTACTCACACTATTTTCTCTTACCCTGCATTTTAATACTAAGATAGATGTTTTGTGCTTTCTAGTTCACATTTCTATAAAAGCGTGTTCTTTAATTTTTTAAGACTATAATATTATTTCACACCAGTTTTTTTTAGAGTAATTTCCTCCGTATTTAATAGCAATTACATTTGATGAATATTACTCTAAAAATAAAGTGGTATGGAAAAGTAATAGGTACTAACAATGCAACAGAATATTAATAATAATCTCAGTAATACATTACAAATGATTAAAATCGTCTATAATATCCAGAGTTCGGAATGCAATGAATTTACTTTTGGAGAAATGTATCTCTCATCAACAGAAAAATTCAAAATTCATATCTTTATAATCATTAGGTACAGGAAGTCTAAAATATATAAGCCTACTTTTGTATTCACTACATTAATGTACAGTAAAGTCTCGTACAACGCGGGTGCAAGTTTGCCTCATGAATATTACAATTTTATTTCTTAGCACCACTAATTTTATATCAAAGCAACTGCTTTATACAAAAAACTAAATCAAGTGTATGAACCAATAGATTGGTACTCTAAAAATTTAGTGGTGTTAAAAAATGAAACTTTTTTATTTATTTGTCATCAATGCAACAGCGTTGTACAAGACTTCCCGTATTTTATACAAGCTCTGTTTTTATTAATTTACTATGAAGATTCCAAAGTTTGGCATGCAGTCTTGTAGTGGACATTAAATCTGATACGTGCTTACATACGAACATTTAAAAGAAATAATAATAATTTTGCTAATTATTTTTTCATGTATTCGTGGAACGTTTGGTGTTAATCATGTATAGCAGTGTAACGCGCATAGACACTTATTATAACAGTGGGCGTGACGAGAAACATTTTGTGTGGCAAAGATCACTCATAAAAAAGTCACGTTACACGAGTAACTACAGTGACTACAGTAGTCAAACAGGCCAAAATTCAAAATTTGTCGCCAAGTTTTAAACTCTGCTATCTGTTACTCAGACATCCCCCCCCCCTCCCCACTTTTTTTTTTCTTTTGAAACTTCTTTTTAAAATTTCTCTTTCCTTTTTAAAGTTAGATTATTTTAAACCTAAAAGAAATTTTATCGCAAGCAATAGTGATTAGATGTTCTATAGAAACCTAAGTTATGTAGAATAAAGAATATGTTTTACAGGTACGATTTTTTATATTTTATTATTTTGTACTTTTTAAGTGATTATTTTTGTAAAATGCTTATAACTGCAATATTTAATTCTTGAAATTAAATTAGTTGAATTATATTACATCAAACGTTAATTTCAAGAAATTCCAGGTAAACTGAAGCCATAAACACATTTGAATTTGTTGGGAAGTGTTAATAACAAGGTAAAAATAAATCTCAGCTGCTGTAGTGTTTTACACAAGTTTTGCTTGCTCTATCTTTTAATGAAAATAATAATAATAATAAAATATTTATATTCAAAACAAATAATCTCCAATAATAACGCGATATGTGCCAAAAAAAAGTAATATTTTTTCTAAACTCAGCTGTTTTATCTTTGCCACACTTTCTTATATTCCCGTAATAAATTAATGCTCCGTCAACTGTTAAAATAGGTCCATGGTGACGAGTCAAATTTTATATGTAGTCTGTTGCAAAGTTTCAATTTAAATCAACCTTGTTTATTTATTTATTCACTTTTTATAATAGGTATTTAATTTTATATGACAGAGTAATGAGCCATTTTTTACATCTAGTTACTTGAAAATAGCTATAAGAAAAAGCCTGATTTATTCATTTATATTTTTCACATAAGTAAGCATTTAGTTTTCTATAGTATAGTAAATGACATTTTTTTTTATCTACTCTGTTTGGAAGTTTCAATTGAAATCAATCCAATACATTTATTTTTCATTTTTACATAGATGAGTATTTGCAAAGGACAAGAAATGTGTACACTGTCTACCAATAAGTATTAGGACGCTTTCGAATTTTGATATTTTGTCAAATATCTTGAGGACCCTAACAGCACATCTTCTCAAATGACATCCTCAGGATGTAATACGGATGAAGGGAACGTCTATGAACATCATATGGTTAACTTCGAGATATATTGTGGACAACTATGTTGTTAGGGGAATTACCTTGAAACTTTGGGAATATAAAGAACATGTTATACCTCATATATTTCAGTAAAAGTTTTGGTCTGAAGTTAAAAGGTTACCAGTAAAAATTTAAACAAAAATCAAATGTTTTGTACCAACCTGTAAAAAAGAAATGCTTGTAACGAGTTTTTGATGTAACATGTAATTATGAATATTATTTCAATTACCTGTATCTCTTTTTATGAGGATACTACATAGGTTTATTAAGATATAACGTTTTTTTTTAAAGAATTGTAAAATAAAATACTACTTTTTCAATTATAGTACGTAGGTTATTATTAAACCCAATGTTAAACTATTTTCAGGAAACTTGGCATACTACAGTCGGTAACAAAAGTGTCCGAACACTAGCAAAAATTCCTATGTAAAAAAGTACACTTCATACGGTTTTGTTATATAAATCCTTATCGAATCATGTTCTTACACTGACTAAGAACAGGATTCAACAAGGATTTATTTAACAAAACCGTATGAAGTGTAATTTTTTTACATAGGAATTTTTGCTAGTGTTCGGACACTTTTGTTACCGACTGTACGTCAGACACAGCATATTACAATCGAAATTCGCAAATGTTAAAATTCTTACAAAATATGCGTATTTTTAATAAATAATTTTTAATTACGCTTAGGCAAGCTTAAAAAAAATTCCTTTGCATAGTTAAATAGCCAAACGTATTGAGCTACTTATAGGAAAACCCCAAACAAATATTATATAAATTCAAAAAGTTATGAGAGATAGAATGGAAATAATTTTAATGCATCTAAAAAAAAAAATCTGGAGTGACTCCACTTGACTTTCCGAACATTGAGTAATTAACAGTTTTGTAGATAAAGTAAAGAAATAGGAGTTGTTAAACAAACAAAAAAGAGAAAACTATAATAGAGTGTTTGAGTATTTTTCTCCATATATTACACGATGTTTTATTTAACGCTATTGAACTTTCAGCCCATAGATCATAATGATAAAGAATTTTTCGTTGTGTTCCTGTAAAAACCTATAAATGCTAGATTCACCAAAATGCTTATAGTTAGTGCAACAGTGATTTATAATATTCATATAAATTTTCAGCTCAATTGAATAATATCGCACATTTAAAAGTTTGGTTCCATAGGCCATAATGATAAAGAATTTTTTTTTGTGTCCCTGTAAAAAAAAACGGTAGGTGCTAAATTCACCAAAATCTATACAGTTGGTAAAACTGTGACCTATAACATGTGTATAAATTTTTTGCTCAGATTAATAAGGCGTTTAGACGCTACGACACTTTTAAAAATTTGGCCCCATAGGCCATAATGATAAGGAATTTTTCTTTATGCCCCTGTAAAAAAAACTGTTAGTGCTAAATTCACCAAAATCTATACAGCTTATGCAACTGTGGCTTTTAACATGTGTACAAATGTTTTGCTCAGATTAATGAAGCGTTTAGACACTATCGCACTTTTAAAAATTTGGCCCCATAGGCCAATATGATAAAGAATTTTTCCTGGTGTCCCTGTAAAAAAACTATGAGCGCTAGATTCTCCAAAATCAATAGGGTTCGTACTATGATGACTTTCAATATACGTACCAACTTTCAGCTTATTCGAACAAAGCGTTTAGACGCTAGCGGGTTCACTCCCTCACATACGCACACGCATACACACATCATTGTAAAAATAGTGAAAACAGACTCAGGGGACCTCGAAACGTATAGAAACATCAAAATCTCAAATTCGGATTTTTGACATGATTACAATACTTTCCTCACTATAGTGTTCGGAAAGTAAAAATAAATAGGAAGGTGATAGGAGCTTTTATCAATATTTATTTACAGTCAGTGAACACTGTACTATTATTGGGCACTAACTGAAATAAAATAAAAATGTGAGTTTTAGTTTCTACTGTGAGAGGAACTAAAATTCTGTTTATTCTATCTTTCATAAATTTTTGAATTTAAATGATATATCTTTGGGGATTTCATATAAGTAGCTCAACATTTTAGGTTATTAAATTATGCAAATGAAACTTTTTCAAAGTATACGCCTGTGTAGTTACAATTTAGTAAAGATAATCAGAATATAAGTATATATGACTTTAATATGATCTTTATTATCTTTTATTTCAGTTAGACATCAAAACAAAATGTTTTATAGTTATATATTATCTGCATTTATGACTTTAAAAGTATACTTTCTGTTTTTCTTTTTCCTAAATTAATTATACATAATTATAATAGTAATTTTGGATGTTTAATTTATTATTATTATTATTATTATTATTATTATTATTATTATTTTAAATTTTATAAAATTTCGTTTTCTACAATGATTTACTTTTAAAATGTATTGAAAAGAGATAAATAGCTTCTATATATTATACAGTAATTATATGGAATATTAAAAGAACTCATCTATAAAGATGCAAACAGGTAAGAAACAGTAACTTGAATCCTGCAGATATTACATTTATTTAGCTTACGGAAATAATATTTGCCTGAAGAGTTATATTACAGGTAATTACTAAAATCATGGCATACTCGGAGAAGAACATAATTATATTATGCTTTTATTATTTGCTAATGAATAATTCATTTCCCATTTGCGTCGAGTAAACTTGTTTTTAATTGTTTAAGAAATACAAAGTATAACTTTGTAAAATCATATCATGTTTATTGTTTTTTAGTAACTTAATATTTATATATATTTTAAAGGGAATTTAAAAATACTAAAAATTAGCATGAAATGTTTATTTAGCAAAAAATATTATAGTGATATACAATTATTAGTTCCCCATCATACTATAGGTATGGAGAACTTAGGTAATCTTGAAAATTTTAAACCTCGCTTTTTTTTTACCTTTTTACACGTTTTCAGGTGTGAGAAATCCGAAAATGACAAAATTTGTATGGTGTCCGTCTGTAGAGTGTCTGTTAGTTTGTTAGTGTGTTAGTCCGTTAGTTTGTTAGACTGTTTACATGATATCTTACGAATAAATGATCGCAGAGAGGACTTTCGATGCTGGCAAAACCCCTATTTATTTACAACATTCGAATTAAAAAACTTCGTAGGTATTAGAAATTTACGATTTTCTCAACATGGGAGAATAGGAGAAAATTTCACTTAAACGTGCATTAAATGGAAACGTCTTACCGTAAAAATGCAGACCAGTCTTAAAATATCAGTTTTGATGCCGGAATGAGCATGAGTAACTTTAAATATGCTACTTTTAAAATTTCGGAAGTTATTGGAAATTTACGAATTTCTTAACATGTCAGTAAAGGGCAAAATTTCACATAAACGTCAATTTTGAGCGATATTTTCATCGTAAAGATGTCAGACTACTTTGAAATATTATTTAGGATACTGTCATGAATAGCACGGACTATGAATTTTCCAATATAAAAATTTCGTAAGTTATTAGAAATTTACGAATTTCTTAACATGGCCGAATAGGGCAAAATTTCACACAAGCGTCAATCTTGAGGGATATTTTAATCGTAAAGGTGTCAGACCACTTTTGAAATATTATTTAGGATACTGACATGAATACCATAAAGTATGAATTTTCTAATTTAAGAAATTCGTAATTTTTTTGGAATTTATGATCCTCTTAAAATGGCAGAAGAATACAAAATTGAGCATAAACGGCCATTTTCAGAATCATAAATATATCAGACAACTTCAAAATAACATTTATGATACTTGTATGAACATGAATGTTTACAAATTTTCTAATAGGAAAATTTCGTAAGCTATTCGTTATTTAAGATTTTATCAACATAACAATATTGAAAAATTTCCATATAAATATGCAT
This sequence comes from Salticus scenicus, assembly GCA_963930645.1. Taxonomy (NCBI): domain Eukaryota; kingdom Metazoa; phylum Arthropoda; class Arachnida; order Araneae; family Salticidae; genus Salticus; species Salticus scenicus. The sequence continues at coordinate 64,574,994 of OZ005652.1, forward strand.
TTTGAGGTTTGTTGCATTGGAAATAGTAGCATAAAAACTAAACTACGAAACTTACCCTAATAAAATAAATTAGTAGATTAGAATAAGATAAATATATCGAAGTGAACGGTGGATAGCCTATTAGGCGGGGATTTCATTCTGTTACTGTGTCAAGCGTTTTTTCAAATTCATTTCTCATAACATGATAACTATATGTTAAGAGAATGTCCTGTTCTAGAAATTTATGAATATATATATATGATGGGGAAACTGAGTCCACCTACGCAAACTAGTTTCAATTAAAGTGATTTTGCTTTCCTTTAAAGAAAATTCATTATATGTATATATATATATATATATATATATATATATATATAAAGAATAAATTTGTAGGCTATTTCAATGAATAATTTTTTATATAGGTTTTTAGATAAATTATAATTTTTAAATATTTTGTAAGTATTTGTTATAGAATATAATTTCTGGTTCAAAAAAGGAACGGATAATTTAATATGAAGATTCATTGATATATATAATTGTTTAAATTGTTTATAAATCATGATGCTTCATAATTTTTCCAGAAATTTTTTTATTACAGTAAAATTGAGAAAATTCTATACAATAAAAACATTAAAATAATACAATATATGAGATAAATACACATAACGTAAAATTATATGATGATTTCTATTAAGATCAATAGGTGTCAAAGCTCTGCATAAATGATATGATTTTCCGAAAAGTGTCATAAATAAAATCACTCGAAAATTCCAGTTTTCCTCATTTTTTTCAATGAAAGAAATTTATTTAAATCTTTGATATTTGCATTATAATTTCAATTTTAGAAAATAATTTTTTGACAAATAATTTTACTAAAGCATAAAAGTTAATAAGTTTTTCAATTTCTTTGTGCATTTAAAGTGCATTATATTTTTGTATCCATACCATATCTCTAGCTCATTTTGATTATACCAATCTGGGTTGGCAATTCAGATAGCACTTTAAGTTACTATCGAATCGTTTTGAAAAAATTTAATCGTAACTGGTCCATATTAGAGAAATATTATATAAATTTAACAAAATTATGTTTGTTTCAGCAAATAATTTTCTTTTGTGTGTAATTTTATAATAATTTTTAACTATGTTAAGAAGTACTAAAACAATATTACTTAATAAGAAAATTTATATACATATAAAATTATTGAAATCTCCCTAATATTAAAGTAATTGTTAGAATATTTTATCAAATGTTAAAACTATTATCATTTTTCTGAACCTGAATAATTATGGATATCAAAACACCAGAAGTTTTATATCATACAAAAAAAAAAAAAAAAAAAAAAAGACTACCTAATTTGTTTAGAAAGTCAAATGTTTGTCAAATGTATCTCTAAAATTGTGGACATTATGTCAACATTTTCTTTTTAACACTTTCCAACAATGTTGAAAAGTGTTAATGACATAGGTTTGTTTGTCTGCCTGTTCGTCTGCCCGTCTGTCTGTTTGCCTGTCCGCGCTCTAACTCCCATAAATATTTGTGAATTTTTTTGAAACTGATATATGTTATTCAAGTTCACTACAGGATGTTTCCTTTTGAAAATGGAGTGAACACTTCTTCTGGTTTCTGTACAGGGACACCCAAAAGTATTCCAAAGCATTGTGTTCTAAGGGAGGTATTTCTATAAACAATCTTTTAATTTCTTTGCCGTACACAAATCTTAATGAAATTGAAATATGTTATTCAAGTTCGCTGTCGGATGTTTCCTATGTAAAATGTTTAAATATCACAATTGGTTTGTGTACAGGGACACTCGAAAGTATTCCAAAACATTGCGTTCTGTGTGAGGTATTTCTATAAATGAAATTTTAATAACGTTACTTTGCGCAAAGCTTAATGAAATTAAAATACGTTATTCATATACATAAAAGAATGAATTCTACAGAATATAGTATAATTAGCGATTTATTTACAGGGCCACACAAAAATGTTCAATTACATAAAGAGCTATCAACAAAAATTTGCTGGAATTGTACTTTCGTTTATGTTAAGCGTTTTTAACACTTTTTAACAATATTTAAGTGTGAATATTATTTCAATTTGTGTATCTCTCTGTCTCTCGTCCCCAGGGTCCGTAATGTTTTTTAGATTTTTTAAAAGACGTTATATATTAGTCAAGTTCACTATGAAGATTTCTCTTTTAAACTGACAGTTATAGGTCCTGTACAACTAATTTGTGTACAGGGACAACGAAAAAAATACCAATACATTGAATGTCAAGACAGACATTCTTAAAAATCACATTTAAATACCTTTCTACTGTAAAAATCATAAAGAAATTTACATGTATTGTTAATATTCTAACATAAAGCTTTGCATACAATATGATATGATTAAACTTTAGATTTACTGAGCTACACTAAAATATTCATATACATTAAGGTCTGCAGTTTTAATCTAAAGGCTGCATTTTTTTTTTGCACTTTCCAACAATGTCTAAGAGTGATTTTAAATTCAGTTAGTCTACATGTATACTTTTCAGCGCTTCTGTCTGTCTGTTCTGGGATAACATAGGCAAAAACTATTGAAAGTACATGATACAACATGTACGTACATTTAAAAAATGTTAATAATCAATGATTACTGCATGTTTTTCGTTCTTGTTTAATACTGAAGTATATTTTAATTTATTGTAACAATACTGTTAATTAAAATTAGCCTAATAAAAGAATAAATAAGCAAAAATCTGATAGTTACCGCAGTTTGCGAATATATATATATATATAAAAAGTATAGCTTAAGAAAAAAAGCACTTCCGAGTTACATGTTAATATATATATATATATATGTATGTATATAAAAAAGAAAAAGTACAGCAGAAAAAAAATTGTATCATTTTCCTCTGAAAAAAAAAAAATAAACGAGTTTCTCTTAATCTAGTCTACAACTTAACTGTGCCAGAAAGTGTATCATTAATGGAAAGAATGACAAACCGCCCTTTTTTCTCTTGATGTTCTTCATAAAGCTATAACAAGCTCGGTCACAGTCACAGTTAATGATGTTTTAGATTATTTACAAGCTTGCTACAAAATGGTTTTTCTCTGCCAGAATCATTCAAAGTAAAAACATGTGAGAACATTTACGATATGATATCTTATATCAATTATTTCTTTTAAATATTAGTGACTTGTTTTTCTGTAAAAATACTTCAGCCTCTTTTTTTTTCTTTCTTTCTTTTCTTTCTTTTCTTTTTTTACATCGTTGATGATTTTTATTTCTTTTAATTTTTGGCACCATAACTTTTTTCAGAGTAATTCAGATGTAAAAATACGTGAGAATTTACGTTATATATATAAATAAATATATATATTTACCTTTGGCATTTCGTAAAGTGTTTTGATCTAAAAGAACTACCTTTTATTTTTACTTTCTATTACCCATAAGGTAGAGAAAGTATTGTTTTTGGGTCAAATTTTCGAACGCAAGATTTTGTTATATTTACACGTTTTAAGGTCCCCTGAATACGAAAATCATGTTTTTAGCAAATGGTCTGTGTGTATGTCTGTGTGTATGTCTGTTATCAGCATATCTCAAGAACAAATAGTAGCAGACCTTCCAAACTTGGTATTCTAACTGTGTATCATATATAGATGCTACAGTACGCTTTTTGTTAAGATCAAGCAAATGGTTCGTGTACAGGGACAATCAAGAGAATTCTAATACATTACGTCTACGAGGGAAATTGCAGGTAAGTAGAGTTTAACGTCTGTAGACTGCACTAAACTAAATGAAACGAATATATATATATATATTGTAATAGAGATAGTCAACTGGGAATTTTTTTTGTGTATGTCCCCCCTCGGGGGGAGTAAATTTTCATGATGGGTATCTTTCAAAAGAGCTCGCCAATACCTTTAAAACGAATGGTTGAACCATCGATCTGCGATAATTTAAAACAAAGTTATCGATTTTTTTCACTTTTAACGAAAAAAAAAAAAAAACTTAGAAAAAATATCGTATTATTATTATTATTATTATTTTTTTTTTAATATTGAGAATAAAATGGACATTTTTTGGATATTTAGTGTTATACTACTTCTCTAATATGGAAATCGTCTGCATTATCATAAAAGATAATTTTTTTAAATAATAATTTTAATAAATTATTTTTTAAAAACAGAATTATTTTTTAATAACCGAATTAAATGTTATATAAATCTAGGTGCATTAATGAAACGGGGGGTTGAGGGGGGCCGTAGCCCCCTCACACAGAATTAATTATCATATAAAACTCTTCCGAAGCCTAATTTGAATTGTTTAACATAGGTTTACATAACATCGTTATCTTACCTCTTAATCTTCAACCTGTATTTATAGTATTAAATTTCAGGGTAAGAGAAAGTCGTGTGAGTGACACACCAGATTATTTGAATAGTAATAAGAGAACTTGCTCTTCTCCGAGGAAAATTGTTGTGATCACGATATTCTGCCGCCGTAATTTTTCGCTTCTGAACTGAAATGATAAATTTAATTATCCGTGTCATTTGAGTGTAAATAGAGATAGTAAAATTCGGATCCTGGATTCTGCTTGATTGGAGACACAATCACTTAATATTAAATAAATTCAGACGTGGCTTTGAAATAAAACACCTCGTACTTAAAGACGAAAACATTTAATAAGACACTACTAAAAAAAAGGCACAAAACATAGATAAACATTTAGAACACACACAAAAAAAAAAAAAATATTCTTCTCTAATTAACTAAACATGTTATTCTCTCGTTCCATCCAACTCCGTTCTCTCTTCCTTGGCTGTTGCCACCTATCTCCTGTCAAATACTACTTCATGACGTATTTGACAGGAGTCATGGAACTTTACTCGTCCCTCCTTTTTGAGCTCATACGTCACAGGAGTGACTATGATGCTACCAAACTTAGATACTGTTTCATGATATAGAGAGTTTCTACACAAATGTTCACATTCATGATAATGCTGAATAGTTTTTGATATAATACTAAGAGTTTCTAAGAAAATGTTCATAAAATAAATGTTCATATGTGTAAATCCTAAAAGTTTATATCAAGAGTTTATTAAAAAAAATGCATATATCATAAAATCTTTAGGAAGAGCTTCTGCATATGCCCAAAGGAAAAAAAAAATTAAATGCATAGTATATTCAGCAATAAACAACAACAGCAATACACACAAATAATTGATCTAACATTAAATATCTTACAAACAACCCTTATAATATGCACATGAATTATATAGTATATCACGAGATAAATTAAATTTGAATAATTAGATATAACTGAAATACTATTAAAATATTTTAAGGAAGTCTAGATAAAGAATCGGCATTGCCATGATTTTTCCCCTTCCTATACGTAATTTTTAGATTATATCTTTGCAAAGCTAAAGCCCAACGTGCTAACTTTGCACCGTGTGGCATTGTTTGGGTCAGAAAAGTCAGAGGATTGTGATCGGAAATTACTTCGACTTCTGCACCGAAGAGCCAAGTATCAAACTTTCGTAGAGCAGCCAGCACACTGTAAGCCTCTCGTTCGATCGTTGACCATCTGACTTGGCACGGAGAAAGTTTTTTACTAAAGAAAGCAATCGGATGTTCTTTGCCAGAATCATCCGACTGAGATAAACATGCTCCTATAGCTTTGCTCGAAGCATCAGTGTACAATTTGAATGGCTTTGCTATATTAGGCGTATATAGATATGGCATATTCATTAAATGGTGTTTCAATTTTTAAAGGCAGTTTCTTGGGCATCAGACCAGGGAATTTCATTAGGTACGCTTTTCTTTGTTAATTCAGTCAAGGGAAGAATTTCTAAAGCAAAATTTGGAATGTATTCCTGGTAATAATTAGCCAAACCAATTACACTACGAAGTTCTTTTTTGGTGATAGGCCTGCAAATTTTTCTTATAGCTTCGGTTTTTTCGGGATCGGGTGTATGTCTTCCTGATCCAATAGTATGGCCTAAAAATTTCACTTCATTCTTTCCGAAATCGCATTTCTTTAAATTAACTGTAAGACCAACTTCTTGGAATGTTTTGAGAACTGCTTTCAAATGTGTTATATGTTCACTCCAAGTGGTAGAGAATACTGCAACATCGTCGATATAGGAACGACAATAATCTTTATGACACTCTAAAACGTTGTCTATAGATTTTTGAAATGTACTACCAGCGTTCTTCATATCAAATGGCATGACATTCCATTGGAAATGCCCTGAGTGGGTAGTAAAAGCAGTATAATGTTTGCTGTCTTCTTTCATAGGTATTTGCCAGTACCCTTTCGTGAGATCTAGAACAGAAATAAACTGCGAATTACCAATCAAGTAAATAAGATAATTGGCAATCTTCATGGGGTATGCATCTGGGATGGTATAGCTGTTCAATAAACGAAAATCAACACATAACCTAACAGTTCCATCCTTTTTGGCAACGCAAACTACAGGATGAGCCCATTCGCTGTTACTATGTTCGATTAGTCCAAGTGTAAGTAATTCTTGAATCTGTCGATCCACTTCTTTTTGCATAACTATCGGTATTCTATATGGACGTAGTCTTTTAGGACAGCAATCTCTAGTAACGCGGACACTGTGTCCTTCTACTTTAGCTATTCCGGGTTTAGTGCTGAAAACATTATTATATTTGCATATTATATTTTTCAAATCATTTTTCTTTTCAAAATTTAAATCTAAACTATCAATATGATCCGCTATTTCTTTAGGGGTTAAGCATCCATTTCCGAATGGTGCATAATGAATATCACCAAAATCTTTATCTTCATCAAATATTAGGCCAACATGGTCAATTCGAGCAACGTATGGTCTGAGCTTATTAAAATGTAGTTCTCTTCTGGACCCATTCTCTAATTCAACTAAGGCTGAATGTGGTCTAGTGATTTCAACAACAGTAGCTGGGCCAATCCAAGTTTTAAGTAATTTATGCGAAGATGAAGAAATTAGTATTAGTACTTTATCACCAACATTAAACTGTTTATCTCTTGCTCTCAAATTATACCGCGAAGTATATCTTTAATGAGAATCCTGAGCATATTCTGATGCAATTTCATGTGCTTTTCTTAGTTTCTCAACTAGTTCTGATATATATTTTTCAACTGATGCGGAAGCTGAAGTGGGAATTTTCCTCTCACCAGTCCATACGTCTTTCAATAGTGACAATGGTCCAGGAGGCAAACGCCCATAAACTAACTGAAACGGAGAAACACCTGTCGTACTATGAGGAACTTCTCTGTAAGCAAAAAGTAGATATGGAAGATGCAAATCCCAGTTAGATATATATTCCTGTATATTTTTATTTAAAATATCTTTGAATGTTCGATTCCAACGTTCCACTGCACCCATACTTTCTGGATGACCTGGAGTTGCAAACCTCGAAGAAACTCCAAGAAGTTCCACAAATGCTTCACTTAATTTAGCAGTAAAATTAGTACCTTGGTCTGTACATATTACTTTGGGGAACCCTGTCTGTGTAAATATTCTCATCAGATTATTGCAAGTTGTTTTAGCATTGATGTTAGTCACGGGAATAGCTTCAGCCCATCTAGTACATAAGTCAACTGCACAAATCACATATTTATGTCCTCTTCGAGATGGGGGTTCTAAAGGTCCAATAGAGTCCAAACTCCAGACTTCAAATGGAATTTCTGGCCTAACGATGGGTTGTATCGGTATACGATCCCTATAGGAAACTGTTCTGCGTAATTGGCAGGTTTTGCAACTTTCACAAAAATTTTTAACGTCTTCTTTGAGACTTGAATAAAATGAATATTTAATTCTCTGCTTTGTTTTCTGTTCGCCTAGATGACCAGCCAATGGTATTTCCTGTGCCATCCTAAGAACTTCTTTTCTTTTGCATGTGGGCAGAACAACTTGATCAACATTTTCTCCACATAAGCATTCTGAATGGTCAAGAACTCCATTACTAATTTTAAATGAATTCTTCCATTTTTGGCATAAAACCAGGATTTCTTTAAATATTCATCATCTAATTGTAATTTTATAAAATCTTCTTTATTTCCATTGCTTTCATCATCGGTAATCTCAGCATTAAGTTGAAGGGACGTTGAGATGTTTTTCTTTTCATCATGTTCTTCCTGATTTTCTTTTTCAATGCTCTCATTTAACTTTGCAAGTGCATGATTCATACATCCATTTAATTCTACATTCTCCATTAAAACTTCATAGGCAGTTGAACAAATTAGCATATCATTCACAAGTTTCTTCGACACTGCACAAGTTACAGGTACATTGCCGTGTTTCCCATCATCTATCTTTAGGTGAAAAATCTTTAGAGCAGCTACTTCTTTTTCACCGAAAGCCGAAATAATTTGGATTGTTCCATCCCCTTCTCGAAAGTCGGTATCGACCAAATCTACACGTAAGACTGAAATTTGTGCTCCAGTATCCACTATTGCCTTCAAAACTTTTTCTCCACATTTGATATTTACGTATTTCAAATCATCAATTCCATCTTTATTTGGCATAGAGGTTGACACAGGAATTGACACCTTAGCAGTTACAACTTCGTTCGCTGTCTTTGTCTTAACGTCTTTGGCTTCAACCACATTACTTACGGCATTACGAATTGATGTTTTCTTGGAATTCTTGGGACAAACTCTAGATAAATGCCCACAGATCCACACGTAAAACAAGTAGGTTTAAAACTTGTATTTTGATCAGTTCTTGGAGGAAATGATGTCCTAAATTTCCAAGATGGCTGTTCGTCTTTTTGTTTGTTGCTAAAGTCTTTAAAATCAGGTTTGTAATTACTAGTTGTTCTATGTTTCATATCACCCAAACCGGATCCCTTATCATTCAATCGTACACTTTCGTACTCATCCAACTTATCAGCTAAAATACCTGGAACAAGTAACTTAGCCCAGTCATCGACGAAATGTTCTCGGATATCACCTGGAACGCGTCTTTTTAACTGATCCGTAATCATAAGTTTCTTCAATCCTTCAAAATCATTTACTGCAACTCCTTCAAGCCATTCCTCGAAGTAGCTTGTTATTTCGAAAACAAAGTCTCGCCAAGATCGAGTAGGGTTTCGCTGATGCTTCACAAATTTTAGTCTGAAATGTTCAGGGCCTAATTTAAATCGTTTTAATAATAAACCTTTGATATAATCATAATCGTCAAATTTTTCTTCTGATTCACGAGCTATTAATTGAGTGATTTCTTTTGGCATAAGAGGTAAAAGAGCTGACACCCAGTTACCTTTATCTAGATTAATTCTCTTGGCTTGACGCTCAAACAAAGTCAAGAACAGCACTATATCTCCATCTCTCATTTCGAATTTTGGAACGATTTTTGTTAAATCTTGCGTACTACTCTTAGCTTCAGAAATCGGTGCTACTTTAAACTTTTCAGCTTCCAAACGGATTTTTTCTAACTCAAATTCATATTCGCGTTTTTGTTTTTCAATCTCTTGCTCTTGGAATTGCTTTTCAGCGTCTTGTTTCTCATGGAGCTTCCTATCTTCGATAATAATCTCGAGCTGATTCTTAGTAAACTCTTCGTCATATTCTTTATCTTTGGTAATTAATTTGCGTAAATCGCTTACAGTCATTTCATTCGTGAGCTGAAGATTCAGCTCTACAGCCAACAATTTCAAATCCTCTTTCTTTGCGCAACCCAAATATGCCATCTTATACACCTAAAATTTTCTGAACCAGAAACTTAGCAAAAATTCCTCAAGGTGGTGCTGTAAATAACATGACGTCATGGAACTTTACTGAGATGCTGTGATAATCATAAAGTAATTGTCATGTATTAAAAAATGTAGTGTGCAAATGACATTATTTATGAAATAATTGAACAGCTTTCAAAAACTGAAATGTCGTGATTTATCTATATATACTAGACGGCTTTCGCCTACCTAACAATCGCCACAATTTGAAATATGCTTCAAGTGATTACAAAATATACTCTTAATTAATCCAAATTCTTATCAGCAGTCCTTTAAGAGAATGGTACACGCTTTTTATATCATATTCTATACCGAATAAACATGTAAAATACGTGTTAATTTCATTCAATTTAGTGCAGTCTTTGTTCAAATCTACTAATGAAAAATTTCAACCATAGACGTATCGTATTTTATTTCTTTTCATTTCTTTGTGCATAAACCATATAACACACACATATAGAGAGAAACGCATGGAAAAGCACAATGATAACTAATACTGAAAATATTTTATACCAAATTTTTACAAAAAAAAAAAAAAAAAAAATGTTTTGTGCTTATGTTTATTTCATTTCGTTTAGAGCAGGATAAAGATGTTATAATATATGAAGAGGACATTTAGCCCATAGACACAATGTTTTCGAATTCTTTTGCGTATTCAAGAACACTACGTTTTTGCTATTAATTTAATTAAAATTTTTTATTTCTTTATTTTAGGTAAAATCATTATGTGTTACAGATCTGAAATATAAAATTTCAGAATCCTGATAATATAAGTTTTTGAGTAATACTTATAACAGATTGAAAGACAGACACACTCACAGAAAGACACCCGATCAACAAACACACAGACAAACAAACATGCACACAAAAATCGGATTTTGTACACCGAATTTGGACTTATGTTGGAAGTTGTACTGATAACACACACATATAAAGAGAAATGTATGGATAAACATAATGCTAACGAATACTGAAAAATTTTTTATACCATATTCTTACAAAAAAAGCAAGAAAAGCAAAGTATGTCAAACCAAGAAAATATAGCAAATATTCAATTTCGAAAATGTTACGAAAAATCAATATTTTCTGTACCACATATGGATAAAAAAATTTAAGAGTAAAAATTCTATATTATCTTCCTAAAATATATTCTTCAGACGCTTATTATTGCAACAAATGTGATGTAAGAGACTTAATTGGTATTTTTCAGCGCGATTAAGTGCAGACCTTAACTAAAAAAAAACTGTCTGACATGTTTTCCTTTTAATTATTATTGCTTTATTGAATAGTTATGAGGGAATTATTAAGGAGTTTCATTTATCATAATATAATTATTTAGAAATTTTCCGCTTCAGTTGTCTTCTTTGCGAATGTTTTTGGAAATATAATATTATTAGTTATGGTATATGATATTACATATTTAATCGATATATTTATATATAAATTAATTTAATCCTATATGTCTTATTTAATCGCCATTTTCATTTTTAAACTGATTTGTGCGAAAGAAATATTACAAATTACATTTTGTCGCTGTTAATGTCCTAATTTCCCATAAATATTCTTGCATGAATCTGTTATTCATAATCAAAGTATTAATTTTTTAAATGACATTCTTATTCCCAAGCGTTATGTTAGTTTTTAATAAGTTTCATTAATATTTTTTTAATTTATTGCGTTGCATATCTTTAATAATATTGTATTATCATTATTGTTATCATTATTATTACAATTTTACATTTTTATAAAAAGAATTTGGAACCCGTTTAACGGGAATATCGTAATATGTTGCATAACTATAAGACGGACATTTTATAGGTCTCAGCTTACATAAAAATGACGTATTTTTACTTTCTTTTATCCATAAGGTAGAGAAAGTATTGTTTTTGGGTCAAATTTTCGAACTCGAGATTTTGTTATATTTACACGTTTTGAGGTGCCCTGAATACGAAAATCATGTTTTTTGCAAATAGTCTGTGTGTCTGTGTGTCTCTATGTCTGTGTGTGTGTCTGTGTGTGTGTCTGTGTGTCAGTCTATCTCAAAAGCAGCATATCTCAGCATATCTCAAAAACAAATTATGGCAGAAAGTTCAAACTTGGTATTCTAAATGTGTATCATATAGGGATGCTACAGTAAGCTTTTCATTAAGATCAAGCAAATGGTTCGTGTACAGGGACAATCAAGATAATTCTAATACATTACGTCTATGGGGGAAATTGCAGGTAAGTAGAGTTTAAAATCTATAGACTGCACTAAACCAAATGAAACGAATATATATTTTTTGTAATAGAGATAGTCAACAGGAAAAAAAAATGTGTATGTAGGAGCCTCGCCTCCCCCCCCTGGGGGGGAAGTCCCCCCTCGAGGGGAGTAAATTTTCATGATGGGTATCTTTCAAAAGAGCTCGCCAATTCCTTTAAAACGAATGGTTGAATCATCGATCTGCGATAATTTAAAACAAAGTTATCGTTTTTTTTTTTTTTTTTTTTTTTTTTTACTTTTAACAACAACAACAACAAAAAAAAAACTTAGAAAAATAAATCGTATTTTTTTTTTTTTTTTAATATTGAGAATAAAGTGTACTTTTTTTGGATATTTAGTGTTATACTACTTATCTAATATGGAAGTCGTCTGCATTATCATAAAATATAATTTTTTTTAAATAATAATTTTAATAAATTATTTTTTAAAAACAGAATTATTTTTTAATAGCCGAATTAAATTCTTTATAAATGTAGATGCATTAATGAAACGGGGGGTTGAGGGGGGCGGTAGTCCCCCTCACACAGAACTAATTATCATATAAAACTCTTCCGAAGCCTAATTTGAATTGTTTAACATAGGTTTACATAACAGTACTCGTTATCTTACTTATTAATCTGCAACCTGTATTTATAGTATTAAATTTCAGGGTAAGAGAAAGTCGAGTGAGTGACACACCAGATTATTTATATAATTGTAATATCATACACTGTAGAAGATAAAATGTACTTTGCGAAATATCCATTGTTTAATGCAAAACATTGACCATAATGTTGATTTTTTAAAAATTATATTACCTGATATTTATCTGATAGTGTATGTGACATCATGGTAGTGAACGTAACCAGGTCCACCTTCAAATTGTAAATTTTAATGAGTATAGTTTGACGTAAATGAATAAATTTTTTAGCAGATATTTAACTGTATTTGAGATTAAATTTAAGTAGCACTGAAAGAAATATGCACTCTAATTTTTATTAGGGACTCAATTAAGCAAATTTAAACAAACTCTATTATTTCTTGGTATAAAATCAAGTAAATTTAAAATTCTTTTCCGATTTGCATTGTTTTTACATTCTCTTTAAAGTACTGTACTTCCTCGAGAAAGTATTGTTTTAGGGTCAAATTTTCGAACGTGAGTTTTTATTATATTTCCAAGTTCCGAGGTCCCCTGAATACGAAAATCATGTTTTTAGCGAATGGTCTGTGTATCTGTTATCAGCATATCTCAAGAACAAATAGTAGCAGAAATTCCAAACTCGGTATTCTAAATGTGTATCTTATAGGGATGCTACAGTAAGCTTTTCGTTGAGATGAATATAATGGTTCGTGTACAGGAACACTCAAAAGAATTCAAATGCAATACGTCTATGGGAGAAATTGCAGGTAAGTAGAGTTTAACATCTATAGACTGCACTAAACCACATGAAACGAATGTATATTTTTTGTAATAGAGATAGTCAACTGAAAAAAAAAATGGTGTATGTAGGAGCCTCGCCTACGGGGGGAATCCCCCCCCTTGAGGGGAGTAAATTTTCATGATGAGTATCTTTCAAAAGAGCTCGCCAATACCTTTAAAACGAATGGTTGAACCATCGATCTGCGATAATTTAAAAAAACGATATCGATTTTTTTCATTTTTAACAACATCAACAACAACAAAAAAAAAAATTAAATGTAATATTTAGAATAAATTCCACTTTTTTTTTTTTTTGTATATTTAGTGTTATACTACTTCTCTAATATGGGAATCGCCTGCATTATCATAAAAGATAATTTTTTTAAAAAATAATTTTAATACATTATTTTTCAATAACCGAATTAAATTCTATATAAATGTAGGTGCATTAATGGAACGGAGGATTTGAGGGGAGCGGTAGCCCTCTCACACAAAACTAATTATCATAGAAAACTCTTCCGAAGCCAAATTTGAATTGTTTAACACAGGTGTTCATAACAGTACCCGTTATCTCACCTCTTAATCTGCGACCTCTATTTATAGTATTACATTTCAGGGTAAGACAAAGTCGTGTGAGTGACACACCAGATTATTAATATCATATATATATTTTCTTATTTGCGTATTGTTATAGTATGTATTCAGATCCAACATGACAGAATGTCTTTGTACGACGTTTCACTGTTGCATTTTGAGTAATTACCATAGAAATGATATCCGTTAAACATCACGCTAAGTCACAAGTTTGCTTGAATCATATAGTGCGACTACATTTGACGAGCCTAGCATACAAGACAATTTAAAAGGATTGGAGGAGAGTAAAATCGACTCACAGGTTGGGATTTGATAAATTTCCAGTCATTTCGTGCTATCTTATCATTAATTGTCTCTCGACCCCAAGGGCTATCACCCATATTTTTACAGTAGATTAATTAAGTCAGCACTTTCGAAGAAAACAACGTAGTCAACCAAAGAAAAGTAGTCGATTTATACACCTTGCTAAACAAACAAAATAAAGTACTGACAACGATTTAGAGGTAATAATCGCCTCACTTTAACAATAAATGTTTGATCTATTTACTTCTATCTCAAAGGTAATAAGTGTGTTGGGAAAAACAAGTCATCATAATTGTTAGATTGGAATGATAGACTTCGGTTTTAAACTTTTGTTTTTAATACACATTATTCTATTTCGTGATTAAAAAGTAAAGTATTTTTGGCTCATTTTTGATAAAGCTCAAGGAAATTTGAAAATTTGCAAGCAATACTTATATAACATTTTTTAATCCTTCTTATTTAATCTTAGGCAGTCAGATAGTGTTTATCACATGCAAATGAGTTAAAGTGAAACATTTAGAATTTTATAATCGACATACTCAAATGTGTTGTAATTTTTTAGGGACGAAGGGGAGTTGCTGAGGTCTATCCTATGGATACAAGGACGTCTGGTAACCTTACTTATGAGTAAACAGCTATGCGATTTTTGACACTAAGTGCTATTACAATTTTTAAAGAATATTAAATATCAAACAATTTAAATGCAACTGCACTCTATCGTTGGAAAATGTTAAAAATGTTTAACCCAAAAAGAAAATTCAGTCTTTAGATTCTAATTACAGCCTTTAATGTATCTGAATATTTTAGTGCAAACCTGTAAATTGACAGTTTAGTTATATCTTCCGAGGGGAGGGAGGGATGTGTGTGTGTGAAAATTTTCAATATGGGTATCTTTCGAAAGATCCTGTCAATACCTTTAAAATGAATGGTTGACCCATAGATCTGTGGTAATTTTAAACAACGTTATCGATTTTTTTCATTTTTTACCAAATATATATATATATATTTAGAAAAAAAAAATCGTATTTCTTTTGATATTGGCAAAAATACGACTTTATTTTGGAATTTAGTAATATAATTGTGCACGATTAAATTCGTTTGCATTTTTAATAGAAAATAAATTAATAAAAAGAAAATAATTTGTATCGCATGAATTTTGTGTAAAATTATATAGAAGAAAGTCATGTGGTGGCCACGTCATACTAGTTAATGCCATAGTTCATGGCACATTACATTTTTATTTATTGCTACAATTTTTATGTAAGTAAACTGCAGTAGATTGTATGAAAATTAATGAACGGCCAGTTTTGTTTCCATATTACGGAATAAAAATTAAAAATAATATTCACCTGACATCTATAGAAAACGGGCGATAACAAACCATGTGTTTCGCGGCTCAAATTTCTCTGTTAATTTGTCATTCTTCGAGCTGTAACAAAAACCAGTTCTACAAGGTGCTCCGTAAGTCTCTAGACATTTTAAAATTAATAAAAATTGATGGAATCGGTAGATTTGAACGTGGTTTGCAAAAACGTTCTTCCCAAGAAAGGGGATTTTTTTTTTTTTTTTTTTTTTTTTTTGTAAAGAAAAAAATAATATATAAAATGTTCGTCGATAGAGGGAGCTGTACGTGAGCAAATCTTAACTTTCTATGAAAAACTATATTTATTTCTATGAAAATCTTTAGAGACACGTGAATTATAATTTATGTGTTCTCTAACACCACAAATCACAGTTTTCAAACGAATTACATCACCACAAATTGCAGCTTCAATCGTCGATTCTTCAGTCGACTCACGGAAAACTGTGAGGTCGAAACTGTTGTAGGTCACCACGGGTTTTTTAAAGTTATACTGGATCCAGTGACGAAAGTGTTGGGAAAGCTAAAAATACTTCGGCGCCAGTAGTAGGCGAAATTTTAGGATGGAATAGTTTTGTGCCAGTATAGCGCTGCCACGAAGAATGTAAGTTGCGGAGGGTGAGTGAATATGAAAAGGTTTGAAAGTTTTATTAAGTGAAGAGATTGGAGTTGATGGAGGTTAAGTATAAATATGAATGTATTTTTGGTGTAGAAGGTGTGGAGTAGAATAGAATTCTTCTTAGGCGGGCATTTAGTGAATAAGTTTCTTAGCTCGGCGAATGTTGTGGTGGTTTTAAAGGAGTTGAATTATAGTGTAGAGTTTGGCGGAAATAGGGAATCCTACCACCTTAGTCCAGTTTGAAAAGTGTTGTAGTTCATTAAGAGCAGCCCTGAGCTTATTATAATATATGCAGCAGATGAGATCCTTTCTTCGTTTACCTAAGTTATTTATTTTAGCTATTAAAAATTCTATATTGAGTTTGGCCCAAGTATCCTCCCTGCACTTAAGCTCTAATAAAACTTTATTTGTATTTCAATTTGAGTCTTGTGCTCTTTCTTACTTACTTCTTAAGATACTTAAGTTAATATTTGAGGTATGACGTCCACTGATTCCTCACAAATCATCATCACCAAAAACGCTTTATCCACCAAGTCAGTATTCCAGTTAACGCCCCTCTTGACTTACCGTTGCCGGAAGCCCGGGCCAATGTTATTGTATGAGAATTTTTTCTTTACAAATAACTTATTAACTAATACATATTTTTAAATTCTGTTTTCACATTCAGAAAATTCCCAACTGTTAAATTGACGGACCTTTTTTAAAAATGTATTTTTTTAATTTTTAATAATTTATTTTGAAATTGCAAAATGAAGAAAATTCACATATTGAAAATTCATATTTTGCAGCTTCAACATAAAAATTAAAAAATTAAAAAAATAATTTTTTAAAAAAGGTTCGTCAATTTAACAGCTGGGAATTTTCAGAATGTAAAAACAGAGTTTAAAAATATGTATTAGTTAATAAGTTATTTGTAAAGAAAAATTTCCCATAGAATAACATTAGTTTCGGCTTCCGGCGGCGGTGAGTGAAGAGGGCCCTTAAAACGTCGTGTATGCACAAGTAGGAAGCAAAATAAGAGCTATGGTAATCGTAAAAGTGTGCAATTTATAGGATTCTGATTTGCATATTTCTTGTTACGCGCCCGTATTAACGCATGAATGATTATTTATTTACTTTTCCTTTAGAAAAATTATCTTCGGAAGTCGATGATCGACTTATACGCGAATTTTTAAATGTTTTTGTCCGATTTACGTACTAGTATGTACAACATGCCTTTTTTTTTCAATTTTTAAAATTACACTATTATTTTGATTGCATTAAAAATTTTATTAACTACTTGAATTAAAATTCATATTTTTAAATTATTTTCCTTAAACACTTCTCTAAAAGGTTTGCAAATATTTATAAAATACTCCGGTTCTTACAAAAGTTAATTAATTTTAAGTTTTTATCAAACTTTGCGAATGACTGATTTTATATTTGGGCAAACATATGAAAGTAATAAAAGAACATGCAATAATTAAAGTTCAACAAATGAATTTCACTTAAATTTCATAATTTGATTAAGCACCATTTTCTTTTTCTGATTCTATAAAAAGCAAACTTTCTAAAAAGAATTAATTTACTTTTCTCATTGATTAATTTCTGTAATTTACGCTTAAAAAAAAAAAAAAAATAAATAAAAATTGTAACAGAAACTTTATAAAGAACATTTTGATTTCTCTTGTTGACAGGATGCATTAACAATTGGAAGATATGGAAGATATTTTTAAAAACCATAGTTTATAAATTAAGCTAATTTCTGATGTAACAATTAAAATTCTGGTGTGAAACAACCACACGACTTACATTACTTACGATTACACGTATTATATGATTTTTTTTTTTTTTATAGTATGAGCAGAAGACATAAAATTGACTAAATGAATTATAGAAATCTAAAATTTTTCCAGTATGAGAAACTTAATACACGAGTGAAGACATATAAAAGTTTACAAGGCAAGTTTTAAAGTAACAGAAAAAATGGTTGAGATATCTTTTGAAACCGTAATTTCCAAGATCTAAAAGTAACCTACCTAATCAGGATGGCTGTTAATTTTCCTGTGATAACTATGTAATACATGTGAAAGGTTATCTAAAATTGATTTATGTAACAATTTTTAAGAAAATCGTCAGAGCCGTTTTTGAGATACAGGCTTTCACCAAAACTTAACAAAATCAATTGTTGACCGTAAAACAACAATTACATATGAAAGGATATCTAAAAAAGAGTTATTATGCCGAGTTAAAAAAAAAAATCCGTACAGCCATTTTTAACGGAACGCACTTGCGAGACTTTAAATTGAGCTATTTATACAGGACGGCTATCAATTTTCCTGATCTAACCAACTATATAATTCAAAAGGGTATCTAACAGAGTGTTTATATAGCAACTTTAAAGAAAATCGCTTGAGCCGTTTTTGAGATTTGGACTTATGGTCCCACTTCTGGTTTCCGATGGTCCACATCCGTTTTTCCAAATTTCATCAAAATTTAGAAACTTCATCTGTACACTAAACCTGTATCAATTTTGAAATTTCGTCGTTCTTTTTTTTTAGTTTCGGGGATATGATAGTCAGAAGATTCCGTACATACATACACACTCACACACACACACACACACACACACACACACACACTGACCAATTGCTGAAAAACACTTTTTTGGACTCAGGGGACCTTAAAAAGTGTAAATCAGGGGAAAATTCGATATAGATTTTTCAGACTGAATACAATACTTCCATTACCTACGGTAGTAGGGTAATGGAAGTAAAAATAACAACATATATTATCAATATATAAATTTGAATGTCTCCGGTGTTTATACTGTCGGCAGCAAAAGCATCCGAGCACTAGCAATAATCCCTGTCTAAAAAAAGTGCACTTAATACTGCTTTGTTAAGAACATGATTCGACAAGGATTTATTTAACAAAACAGTTTTAAGTGTGCTTTTAAAGACTTTTTTTAGCTTATATTCTCTGTCATAAACCTTCTGCCGAATCCGGGTTTAAAACGAAAAAAAAAAAAAAAAAAAATTAGAAATATCAGTCCTATCGTTGAAAAATCGGTTTCAAATGAAAGGGGCGATTTTTCCGAATCCAAGGGTGTAATCAGATTTTCGACATGACGATTATATATTTTTTTTAATTAAAAGTATGAAATTTAGGTGACAACATTTTAATTCTTTTCAGTCATTTTAAAAACTACGTGGCTCGTTACAAATTCGGTACCAAATGAGAGGGACGATTTTTCTGAATCCATGGGTGCAAACAGTTTTCCCACAAGACAATTAAATTTTTTAAAATTAATTAATGCATGAAATTTTGGTGGCAACACTTGATTTTTAAACTTTTCGTACTTTTTAATGCGAATCAAGTTAATATAAAAAGTCTTTATTTACTTAATATTTTATTTGATATCGGAATTATCGGCTAGTGCTCGGATACTTTTGCTGCCGACTGTGAAGTAAAATTTATAAGTCAACTCATCAGTTTATTTAAAATGTTCCCGTGATAACATTAATATTTTTCACTGTAAAAGGATAATGTGACCATTGAATGTATCTTCTATAAGTTTACAGACGATTAACAACGTGTAGAATGAGTTTTCTATCTCTCGCATAACATTGAGACATATAAACGATATTAGTCTCAAAAGATTGAATTATAGGCAATTACCGAATTCTTAGTATTCAGAGAAGATAATAACTGCATCGTATTTTTTATGTGATAATAAATAAGTCGCTTTCCTTTTATGTCCATAGTAATTATTTTGGCGTTCTTTGAAGAAATATGTTGTGCAATTATGCGGAATTATATCTTATTTATCTACTCATAATTTACGAAAAATGAGATCTAATAATTCACCCCAGAAACGGACACTAAGTCCATAGCATTTCAATGTTAAAATACCGGAAATTCTGAAACAGTTTTTTTTTTTTTCGCACATAATAGTAATAATCTAACTTTTATGTGCTTATGTAGATGAATTGTGGTAAACTAATTTACAGAATCAAAGTGTGCAAATATGGTGTAAATATGTATTATGAATTTCCTTCTCTCTTTATATATATAAGCGTTAATGAAATTGCTCAGACGTTAATTGTTTATCGATTAATCATTGTTTGCAATGCTTTTATTTTTAATTTCATTAATTTGTTGGCATCTTCCTTTTCTCCAGTTTGTGTGAAAGTTTTACATGTGGCTACTCTGCTTTTTTCTAGTTTTCTCTCTGGATTCCTTGATGATTTGATTTAATAATTTATTTAATTTCTCATTCAAAATGGTTTTGCTGCCTCGATCAGGGCTGAAACAAAATAAATTGCTATGATTAGATATAGTGCTTTACGAAATCGATGCAGCTTCACAGCTTTGTGAAGCACATGCCCCATGAATTTTTATACTTCTAATTTTAAGCATTTTTATCCAATTATTATTTCAGTGGTCCTTTATTTACTTTCTCTGTCATAAAGATTAATGGTCCTTTATTATTATTATTCATGTCGGCGTAAGTAATTTAAATTGTTTTTGTCTCTTATTGGTTCTTAATCTGTATCGCAGCATTTTTGTGTTAGTCTTACCTATATTTTACAATCAGTTCTACTTTTGTTGTGTTGGTATTGTTTTGTGTCTATTAATTGCTAAATTTTAAGGTTAAATTTTATTACGATATCTATCATTTATATAAATATATAGATATATAGATATATAGATAGATATGATAAAACGTTACACTTTGAATAAGTGATTTTTTTTTTTGCTTTGCTAAGCCTAATGGGCACAATCTGAAATTATAAGTAATATACATAAATTTAAAAACAGAGAGATTGAGTGGGTGGGATTTACGTCACACTGCTGCAACCCTATGGGCAATTGGCGACGGTCTGGCATTCACCCATAAGAGTGGTCCGGAAATATGCCATCACAATTTTCATCCTTTTCGAAGGGGATGGTTTCCTCGTTTCAGTGACCAGGGCATCTATTCTCCGACCAGACTATACCTCAATTCCGACTGTGGCAGTCGTTATTTTGATCACGTGACGTCACATTCCCACTTTTGATTTGACGACTGTCGTTGTTAAAGGACGGTCGCTATGGCAGTCGGATCGGAAAATAGATACCCAGGTATAATTTGGATGGAAGATGAAAGACATAGCAGTCATGAGTCATGACGGATTTTACGTGCACCAACCATCATTAGTGTGCACGGTAGTCTTTGACTTTTTCGAATATCGAGTCCGCATTCTTCCAATTTCGAGCGTTCTACCAGTTACCGCGGCCTTTTTGAAAAAGAAATTCCTATATAAATTATCTATGTATTTAAAAAATATATTTTTTGACGCATAGATGAAATATAATTGGAACTTTGTGCCTAAATGTAATTTTCATAAGTTATATTTTCAAAATTGTAATAATAATCTTAACCAATCAGCATCGCGCTCTAATTTATTCTTTATTTAAACATTTTCTAAATATTTTAATAATTACAACTTTATTGATTTGTTCTCAATTTTTAATCTTTGAAATTCTTCTAAAATCTTATTTTATTTTATTATGAAACAAGACTATTAATTCATTGAGTAAAGTAAATTTATATTCGAGTAACTCTGAAATACTAATTTTTCTTCCTACCCACTAATAAATGCTCTCGTCAATCACAGATGGGTCAGGAGTCATATGATGCCCCTTGCTCCGCTCCGAGAGAGAAAATTTTGGCAATTGAAAGCTAGCATGCACCCAAAAGACATGGGCTGGTAACGAGTCAATGGTTGACACACATAAAGTTGTCTACCCCTTATACAATTGTAATGACGGAAAACATGCGTTTATAGCATTTCAATTATTGCTGCCAGTTTCTATGTCACACTCATTGCAAAAGAAAAAAATTTTGTTAACGATAGATAAAAAATTAGAATTTTTAGAAAAATATTTTCATATTTCTTTTGTGCATTTTTGTTTTCAAATCGGAATTTGTGTTCAGTAACACTTTCGCGACCGCTGACGTAGATTCACGTCTTTTGAAAATCTGTAACTCCACCAGTAGGTGTTTCTTTTGCAATTTGTATGTTAATTGTTTCTTAAAAATATACATAATATTCCTATTTGTACAATCGATATACTATGGATACAAATACTTTGATTAGAGGGAGTATGATTGTAATGTATATTCATTTGTAATACAAATGTGAATGTAGGAAATTTTGTTTTGAAAATTTGTAACTTGAGAGAATAACGCCCACAGGCGGGCTTTACTGTCAAAAAGACAAAAACGTACGGTCGCTAAAGTGTTAATAACAAGTACATTTACATTTTATGATTAAAATCTTATTTTAAATAGATTTCATATTTACTGATGACCAATGTAATTAAAAGTTGGAATTTAAGATTATATTCAAATTATTAAAACATATAAGTGGATATTTTCTTTTTTTCAATTGGATCTAATACATTAAAACTTTGAACGTATTTTTAGATTTTTTGATAATGTTTGTCAAAATTTACAAAAGAAGTATTATTTTTTTTTTTCCTTAACTGTCTAGAAAATAGAATATAACGTGAAATTTATTTACACAATTTTATTGAAAACTGAAAAATAACAATTTAAATTTACATTATGTTTTATCATTCAATATACAGGGTGAATCAAATCAAAAGAAATCACTTAAACATTAGGAAGACGTATTAAAAAAAAAAGTACAGGTAGAAACTTGTTTATTGAAAAATATAAAATGATATCAAAGATAATTTGTAAACAATATACTGCGTTGTAAGTTGAAATTTTTTATGCAGTTTTATGGCGTTCATACAATTGACAGTATAGTTATTGCCAGTAAAACCCACTGGATTCGACAACAATTAATAGGCATAAATAATTTATTTTTACTTTCTCTTATCCATATATAGGCTAGAAAAAGTTTTATCTTCGGATAAAGTTTTCGAAATTGAGAATATGTCATATTTACACAGTTTGAGGTCCTTCAATCTGGAAATAATGTTTTTAGCTATTGGTCTGTGTGTGTGTGTCTATCTATCTGTCTGTCTGTTTATCCATTTGGCTGTATGCATGTCAGCTATCAGCATATTTCAAGAACAAATAGCAGCAGGAAGTCCAAATTCAGTGTTCTGAGTCTGCATCATATAGTTATGCTACACTAAACTTTTCGTTGAGATCAAGCAAATGGTTCGTGCACAGGGACAACAAAAATAATTAAAATACACATTATGTATAAGAGGGAAATTTCTGTTAAGTACAGTGTAACATTTATAGGTTGCTGTAAACAAAATGGAATTAACATATTTTTTGTATGCATAAAATCATGTTTTATGTAGATTGATGCATGAAAATTATTCATCATTCATTTACAGGGCTATCAAAAGTATTTTCGAAATATTGGATCTATGCTCGGAAATTGCTAAAAGTTTATTTAATTTTGTGTTAGGACTTTTTCATATAAACTAAATTTAAGTTCCCAATGTAAGGAGAATAAAGTTTTCAGACAATATACTGGTCTACCCAAAATTAAACTAAACTTTTTTTTATTCAACGTAATTGATGGAAATGCTTTGCTGCATTTTAATATGTCGATTAAAGAAAAACTAATTTTTGATACTTATGTATGAAATGTATAAACTAAGAAATTTTAAAGCTTTATTTTCAACTCTGATTTTTTGTGTAATATCACATTTTAAGGTTGTCTTGAATATGAAAGTCCATTTTTAACTGTTCATCTGTACATATATATCGGTTATTAGCATATTTTAAAAACCAATAACTTCAAGAAATTCAAATTTAGTATTCTGAATTTCGTATAACATTGCCATTTGAAAAAAATGATTATTAAGTTTGGCAAGTTTGAAGGCGAATTAAAAACAGTCTTTAACAATAATAATAATAATAATAAAATAGGTGTTATAATATAAAGGGAGTTTTAAAAGGGCGGGGCTCGCTGACACAGAATTATGCGGGGAAAAAAAACTGTTGTTAAATCTATTTTAGATTATTTAAAAAATAGACTGACCTTTGTTATCTCACCTTATTGGTCTTCATAACTGCCAAGTTTTTTAATTTATTCCGGAATGCTGTTAGTCCCGCCCTTTATTCACACCGTAATATTTGTAGAAAAATTTTCTTCAATATGTATCTAGGATTAAATATGAAGAAAATTACTCTAAAAAGATTAGGATGTGAAAAAAGGGCGGGGCTAACAACATTCCGGAATAAATTAAAAAACTTGGCAGCAACTTGGTCTTACGACTTAATCTGTAACCTACTTTTACAGTATTGAAATACAGGGTAAGAGAATGTCGTTTATGTGACACACCAGATTACATTAATAACGTGGTTACATTAGTAGCAATTTCAAATTACATTAGTAGTAATTCCACATTAGATTAGTAATGTGAAAAAGTATTAACGCTAATTTTTGATGTAACATAGCTTTTAGAATGAAATCTTAAATTGCAGGGTAGAACACACCACAATTCTTTATTCCTCGATAAGATTTTAAAATGTTAAGCGCTTAAAATAATACGACAGTGTTTTCTACTATTATGTAATAGAATACTAAATACTGCAATTTAACATTTCTAAATCGGTTATAATTATAAATTTTAAGTGGAAACCAAACCATAGAAACATGGATATTTCTAAATCGGTGTCTTTTTAACATGTTTTTATTAACTTGATATGATGCAACTATTAATGTATATAACGGAATCTTGCAATTCGATTTTCGGCCACTTCTGGTCGTCTGATGGACCTGAAGTTTTGCACACGACTTCATAATCAATGACAATAATATATACAAGTATTTCCAGGCGCCTATCTTTTCAGGGACAGGTTCAAGGGGGCAAACAAAAAATCTCTATTTATAAACTCTTTCGTATGTGGCACAGGATTTGGCCGTATTTTTATAACGGCGAGAGGCAACATTTTATTATTATTATTATTATTAAAGATTTAAAATATGTAATTATGCCGCCTAGACGGTGTAGTGATTAGTGTCCCTGACGTCTACACAGTTGGGCCCTAAAGGCAAGCAATAAATTTCAGTACTCATCGAACTGAACTGAACCGAACTATGTAATTATTTTCTAAATCCTTTACTTTTAACTATTTTTTTTTCTTTTTTACACATTTTGAAATAATAACTTAGAACTTAAGTATAATTATAAATTAATAACTGTAATTTGCAAAATGCAAAAGATTTTTCATATAAAATAAAGTGCTGGCTATACGTATAAATCAAGATTATCTGACGTAAACGTTTGTTAGTCACATCATAAAAAAACATTTTTATGAAGTAAAATTAAATATTTTCTACCACAAATAACTTCAGTGTATAGTACAAGCTTAAATATAATCAACTATTTCATTTGATAATTTTAAAGTTATTTAATATTACGCTGAAACATTTGTTCAGCAGGCAATTTTAAAATTCATCAAGAATACTTGCATTTGACGAAAAGGTACGTTGCTCGCCAAATGAAAATATAGTGTTTTTTTTTTTTTTTTTTTTTTCTCTTTCACGCCAAATACTGCTTTTTAGTTCATATTTCAATTAAAGCGTGTTTTTTTAGTTTTTTAAAAGTATAATTTTATTATTAGTATTGAAGGATGTGAGGGGGAAATGTTTATAAGTAAATCCTTTTCATATTCTTCGACCACATTTCATGAAACCATGGAAGCCACTGCGCAAGCGCTAATTCAACAAGTCCACTGTTAAAATAGGGGTGACAGTCATCCGGCTTATAGAAAATGAATGATAACAGAGCGCGAATTACTGGATGTTTTCCAAATCACAACCTGCTGGCCAAGCTGGCATCCCTCAAACATTTTGGACGCGTCTTCGCTTGTAGTTTTAGGAAACGTGACTGCACTGTATTTAAAATAATAACGTGTTTCAATTTTATTTTTCTATAAAATTTCCCAGCGACTAATTATAAATATTAATAAGAATAGTATTTTAAACATTTAAAATTTGTTGTAACGCTGTTCAAGAAAGAAAAATAATCCAATGTATAAGTAAAAAATAAGATAAAGAAGGGTTAGTTAAAAATAAATAAATAATAATAAATGAAAAAATAAAAGCAAAAAGAGTTAAAAGCGATTAATGGAATAAGATTTCAAGATACTTTAGAATATTTAAATATAAAAACCATATAATATATCTTCTTTCCAATGCACTTTATTGAATAAAAAAAAATTGTTTTACTTAGGGATTAAAATGTATAAAATTTTATTTAGTAGTTCAAGCTAAAACAAATTTCATATTTACAAATAGCTGAAACGTATACAATACAGTTTTTACCAAAATTGTTAGACTGTTAACATATTAAAAGAAAAAAATATATCGTGTAATGAATTAATCAATACTTCCGCATTCTTCATAACCACTGAACGATCAGACATTAATAAAACATTACAACAAAAGTTTTGATTTTTTCAATGATGTTGGCGTTTCATAATAAGATTATCGTAAGATAATTAATGGAATATGCAATTCTTATGAGTTCTTAATTATCTAATCCATTTCGCAATTCAGTTGTCATTATAAATTAATTGTTCAAAATGTTATCTATCAACTTTTCATTGTAGATTTTTTTTTTTTTTTTTGTAGACATTGTTTCTAAAGAAACCCTAACATAAAGAATGTATTTTTAAAAAATTATTAAATTTTAGTTGTAATAGAAAAATTAAAGATCTTACGCATTTAGCATAGTTTTCAGATTAACTTACAAATGCACAGCTAAAAATTTGCCCGTTAATTGCAATAGAGCACTTCTATCATACCCAACATATAGAAATGAGACTAACAATAGTAAATATAAAAACATATATATATATATATATTAAAAAATGCTATCATAATGTATAACAGAGAAGTAAACAATGTTAAGGTATTTTGTACATTGCATTTGCTTGACAATGTGTTCAGAATTTCGACAGCTGACATTAGTTTATAGTGGTAAATTACTAAAATATAACAAGAGTAAAATAATGTAAAAAGGAAAACGGTTATACCATAGCCTCCTAAACTAGATGCCTATTGCGTTGCTCGAAAACTTGGCAACAGTTGAAGCGATAGAGAGCGCCACCTGGTACATATTGCGCGACTTTTTTATTCAACAGCCACCAAAATTTTAAAAAATTACGATATGATATACATAAAAGGCGAGTAGAGTCGAAGAAAAGTCGATTATATATATCGTATATCACTTCTTAAAATTATTGGGGATAGTTGTATAAAAAAGTAGTGCAATCTGTACCAGGTGGCGCTGTCTACCGCTTCAGCTGTTGCCAAGTATTCGAGCAACGCAACAAGCATCTAGTTTAGGAGGCTATGGTTATACACAGAAGGTGTTAATGTCAAACGGGAGAAAGAGGGCGTCACAATTTAGATTTACCTTGAGATATGATACCCAGCCTTAGTAAACCGAATCTTTATTATTTACAAAACATGGAGGAAATTTCTGCCACATTTTACGTGCACCAGTTGCTATTTAAGCAAACGAAGGTGTTTGCTTGGCTGCGTATTTCCATAATGCTTAGGCGTACAGAGCAGCGAGGCGCATTTTCATAACAAGCTCCAAAATGTGTCCGCCACAAAGCAACCTCAGCAATTCGCGGAGGCTTCAAACTATGGAAATTTGCTTCAGAAGAATAAACTGTGAAATAAATGCCAATGGAATTTTAATATAATTATTTTTAAATAATATATTTAATGCTTAAATTTATTAGGAAACCTCTCCCTTTATAAATTGTTATTGGGATCCAAGAAACTGGCTTCATAAAATGAGTCCATCCATCTCAGTCAAAAAAACAAGAAAGAAAAATCATGCAGCACGCATTGTTTAGTAACACTTTCCAACTGTACGTAATTGTTGTATCGAATAACTTTTAATCTGAAAAAGTTAATCATATCATATTCTATACAAAACATTATTTTAGAATATTAAAAATGTATGTGAATGTTTTTATGATTTTTAGAATTAAAAGATTTCAAATGTAACTTTTAAAAAATTCTTTCCTAAAACTTAATCCATTGACTTTTTTTTTTTTTTTTTTTGATGTTGTTGTCTCCGTAAACAAACTAGTTGCACAGGATCTATTAATGTCATTTTAAAAAGGGAACATTCTACAGTGAACTTGATTGTATCATTTAAAAAAAATTCTAAACATATTTACCGACGCTAGGAGCCGGAAAAAAAAAACAGATAGAAAGGTAGACAATCGGACAGACAGAAACACAAACTGAAATCATATTCCCACGAAAAATATAAGAAAGTGTTAAAACGCTTAATGTAAACGAAAGTGCAATTCTAGCAAATTTTTATTAATAGCTGTTAATGTAACTGAATATTTTTATGTGGCCCTGTAAATATAAGGCTAATCATACTATATTACACAGAGCGCATTCTCTTGTGCATACGAATGATTTATTTCAATTGCATTAAGCTTTGTGCAAAGTAAAATTATTTAAATTTAGTTTATAAAAATAACTCTCACAGAACGCAATGCTTTAGAATACTTTCAAGTGCCCCTGTACACAAAAAAGTTAGAAATGTACTCTATTTTACATAGGAAACATCCAAAATGGAACTTGAATAACATATTAAAATTTCATTAAAGTTTCTATGCAGTAAAGGTATTAAAATATGGTTTATAGAAACTCCTCTCATAGAACACAAAGCTTTCAAAAAATTTTTTTTTGCTCCCTGTACACAAACCAGTAGAGGTATAAACTTCATTTTCAATAGGAAAAGCCCGACAGTGAACTTGAATAACATATATCAGTTTAAACAAAATCCATAAATATTTACGGGAGTTAAAGCTCGGGCAGACAGACAGACGGACAAACGGACATATACACAAATTGAAATCATATTCACACTTGACAAATGTTAGAAAGTGTTAAAAACGCTTTACAATTCTAGCAAATTTTTATTAATAGCTTTTAATATAAATGAATATTTTTGTGTCACCCTGTAAATCTAATACTAATCATGCTATATTCTATGCAAAGCGTTCTTTTGTGCACGCAAATAATATATTTCAATTTCTTAAAATTTCGTCAAAGTAAAGTTATTCAAATTTGATTTGCAGAAATATCTCTCATAGAACGCAATGCTTTGGAATACTTTTGAGTATCCCTGTACATAAACCAGTGGTGATATTTACTCGATTTACTACAGGAAACATCCAATAATAAACTTGAATAATGTATTTCAATTTCATTAAGATATGTGTACAGTAAAGATATGAAAATATGGTTTATAGAAATAACTCTCATAGAACACATTGCTTTGAAATACTTTCGGGTGTCTCTGTACTCAAACCAGTAGAGGAATAAGCTCCATTTTCAATAGGGATCATTCGATAATGAACTTGAATAACATATATCAGTTTCAAGAAATTCCATAAATGTTTACGGGAGTTAGAGCGCGGACAGACAGACAGACAGACAAACCAAAGCCATAAACACTTTTCAACTTTGTTGGAAAGTGTTAAAAACAGTAAATAAATAAAATAAACAGGAAAAAAAAGAGCGTTGTATTGCATTTTTAAAAATTTGCACACGCAGTTTTAACAACTTTTTTTCAACAGGAAATTTAGATATGAAATGTTACATGTAAAAAGGGAAAAAGTGAAAAAAAAAAAAAAAAAAAATATATATATATATATATGTATATATATTTTTTAAACATACAAATCTCTTAGTTTTATTTTAAAGTTTCTCTTAGTTTGATGAACATTGAAAAGAGAAAAACTGTTTTTAACTGATCTAAAAACACAAAAAGTGTAATAAATAAATAAATAATCAACTCATTTTTTTTCTCTAATATATGAAGTACCAATTCTTAAAATTTCATCTACATATTTTATTTCAGTTTTAATTTAATATTTTTTTTAACTTGTTGCCAAACGAAAAATAATCATATTGTCTATTTTAACTAAAAGCATTTTTATGCCCCAATAATTTATTTGCCTGCCTCCTCATAAGAGATTTTTTTTTCGTCCTGAAACCCACATTAAGCATAGCTTTTGAACTATACTACATTTAAGCCCCTTCTTCTTATTACAAATAGGCTTAAAACTTACGAAAAAGTTTTATGTTTGCATATTAATATATAGATAATAGTAATAATAACAGCTCTAAATAACCAATTATGATCATCCATAATTTCGTAAAACAAAATTATATTAGTTTTTCTCAATTATAATTTTTCTGAAAT
Source organism: Salticus scenicus (assembly GCA_963930645.1). Lineage (NCBI taxonomy): Eukaryota > Metazoa > Arthropoda > Arachnida > Araneae > Salticidae > Salticus > Salticus scenicus. The sequence goes on from OZ005652.1 coordinate 64,605,464, forward strand.
ATTTGTTTGAAATTTCCAAAACAATTTTTTTTAAGTACAATTATTTTGCACTTATATGACTAAAATTAGTTCATATTAAATCTGTAATTTTACTTCAAAAGTTTCATTTTCGTATTTATTACTTGAGAGATTAAAGTGCACGTGTTATAAGAATAATAGCGTATGCACTTAATAAAAACTCTATATATTAATTTTTTAACGTAATGGAGTACTTGGACAGAGCATATTAAATTTCAGTTGAGTATTTGTCAATATAGCTCAATTATAATTTTTCAAAATTGAAAAATATAACAGTTAATAATTATTTTTATGATATTTTTTAGTTTTTCGTAAAATATATACTACCATATTTAATATATCTAAGATAAATGATTATGTAATATATATGTATATAAAGATATATCATTATATCTTTTGTTTCATAATAGCTATAAAATCCCCACTTCAAAGGCATAATTATGTATGAAAAATGAATATTGAATTAATTCTTCAAAAACCTTTGCATTGTAAATGAATTTGACATCATGTTTCTCTAGCTACGCTTTTATCAAATCAATTTCCCACTGTAATAATTCATTTTAGTTCTGAAAAAAGAAACTGTTATTTTTTTTCTAAAGCAGAAAGGAATAATAGCTCATTCTTAAAATATTAATAAAATAAGAATATTGATTTACCAAAATAATCTGTATAATATTTCTCTAACGTGGACCAGTTTCAATTATTTTTTGTCGAATCGATACGATACGCGAGGATAAAAAAATAATATTTATATATGGACAATATTTAAGCACGCGGACTTAGCTTAATGGACTAATATGAAAAAATGACGACATTTGTCTGAGGAGATTATTTTAAGAAAAAAAAATATTTTTAATAGTGGTTTCTTCAGACTCTTTGCAAGCGTCATTTTAAACCTAGCAATATTTTAAAGATATATACAGAATATGAACTTTTGTGTCATAAATTGACTAAAAAACACAATCATAAAAAATATAATCAAAATAGGAATTATTTTATTTTATTTTATATATATATATATATATATATATATATATATATATACCAAAATTAATAAAAAGTCATGACGACAAAAATTTAAAAGGCGTCGTGGGAGTTCTACATTAAAACTGTACTGCCTGTGGAAGCATGAAAATTGGGTCGTGAACCATGAATTTTATTTGGAAAACTTTCTTTGAATGATTTTGGTTTCACTATTATGCAATATTAATTTGGTTTCAGTAATAATTTGGCTTCTGGTAATATAGAATTTTAATTGGTGAAATTGGTATAACATTTATGAGTTTCAACTTTTAAAGGTAAATAAGAAAAGAAATAAAGTGCGAATAATCCTCACGGGTTTGCTAGTAATAATAATAATTGGCCTTTTTAATAAATGAATAAAATTAACAATTAAATCAATAAAAACATTTTTTTATCCTGTCATTATATTATAGCAACAATCGCAACTGTTTTATTTGTTTGTAAGATTAAATCTTAAAATTCTTTAATTTTTGTCAAATATCTCCACATGAAAATTCACATAGATAGCTTGATATGACCGCAACGCAAATGAAGCCGAACCGTCCAAAAAAAAAAAAAAAAAATATTTAAAAAAATATTAAAAAAAAAAAAAAAAAAAAATCTGGTGTTAGTTATATATATATAATTGGACCGTATATTTATTCTGAATTATCACGATATACTCTGTGGTTATGTTTGAACATTTGCTGGAAACAAAATCCTGCAGAAAACGATTGAGCTGATTGTCACCAAATTTGATATAAAGACGATCCATGACATGCTCTCAAGTAATAAAATTAAAATAAATAAATAAATAAGGCATACTGGGTTGTGCTTCATTTGAATGAACAGAAAATACAACAAAATAAAAGACTCAGACAAAATTACTAAGCAATTTGGAAATTTATTATTGTAAACTCTCGATTATCCGCGAGCGCAGGAGAAGGCGGGATCAAGATCAAGTATTTCTAAACAAAAAAAACAAAAAAAACAAAAAAAAACAAATGACTACTTTTTCTAAAAATAAAAAAAAAAGAATATACATAAAGAAGTATCCCTAACGACACACTTGTCCATAATACATTCTAAAGATTTCAGTAGGATGTCCATAGATGTTCTATTAATCCATTGGACATCCTGAGGATGTCATTTTTAGAAGTTGCGCTGTTAGGGATGTTGCTTTTGTGTTATTTTTCGTATAGTACAGCATAGCCTCTTAAACTAGATGCCTTCCGCGTGGCTCGAAACTTGGCAACAGTTCAAGCGGTAGACAGCGCCATCTGGTACAGTTTGCGCGACTTTTTTATTCAACTATCACCAATAGTTTTAAGAAATGATATATGATATATATAATCGATGACGTTTCTTCGATTCTATTTTCCTTTTATGTATATTAAATCCTACTTTTAAAAAATTTTGCTGGCTGTAGAATAAAAAAGTCGCACAATCTGTACCAGGTGGCGCTGTCTACAGCTTGAACTGTTGTTAAGATTCCGAGCCACGCAAAAGGCATCTAGTTTAGGAGGTTAAGAGTATAGTACGAAACCAGACATCCCAACATCTTAATTCAGTATTTCAGAGCATTTTGGAACTTATTTATTTATTTATTTATTTTTTTAACACCACTTTTGTGGAAGGGTATTTTTGCTATTACTTAATCATAATTACTCATTGGAGAAAATTTCCCGAGAAGAAATAAATTTAAATATTGGCATATCTGCGGTAGTATTTAAGTTTGTGTATAAATCAGCTTACAGATTGTGCCTTCGCTTGTAAGCGTATTTTTTTTTTTTTTTTTTTTTTTTTTGTTTGTTTATTGTTTTATATCCTAAAGTATACATAAATAAATATATATATATATATATATTAACACTTTGGCGACCGTTGACGTAGATTCACGTCATTTGAAAATCTGTAACTCCTTCAGTGGACGTTTCTTTTGCAATTTGTATGTTATTTATTTCTTAAGTATATATACCCAATATTCCCATTTTTATAATGAAATATACTATGGATACAAATACTTTGATTAAAAAGAATATAATTATGATGTATATCCATTTGTAATATAAATGTGAATACACAAAATTTTGTTTTGAAATATTGTAACATAGATCAATAACGCCCACAGGTGGAACTTACTGTCAAAAAGGCAAAAGAATACGGTTACGAAAGTGTTAATTGGGGATATCTTCATTATTTTTATTATGTTTAATATACAATACAATCTAGGCTTTCAGCTAGAATATTTTTTATGTTTTATTACATTTCGCATATTTTAAGGTTGATCCGCGATTTTCATTATCTGCAAAACCTGTTCCGCTCTGTGCCGCAGATAATCATGGGAGTGTAATGGAGTTTTATTTTTGATATTAAATGAGTCATATACAGTGATACTAGATCTGACGGATTTTTTATTCAATAATCAGCAATAATTCTGAGGAGTCATGGTTGATATACATAATAACCGATTAATCTTCGAAGTGATTAGGCAAACGCAACGATAAAAATTTTGTGGTGATTATCGAATAAAAAATCCTCCCGATCTGGCAACACTGGTCATATATCATGCGTTACGTTTGCTACTGACAACTGAAGAACAATTTTTGAATATTTTACTTTCATTGTCCTACTACCGTAGGTAATGGAAGTATTGTATTTGGTCCAATAATTCGATATCGAGATTTCACCTGAATTACACGTTTTAAGGTCCGAGTCCAAAAAAGTGGTTATTGGCAATTGGTCAGTGTGTGTGTGTGTGTGTGCGTATGTGTGGAATCTTCTGGCTATCATATATCCGAAACTAATAAAAATATAATTACAAAACTTCAAAGAGACAGGTCTGGTGTACAGATGAATTTTACAAATTTTGGTGAAAATTGAAAAACCGGAAGTGGGTAACGGAGACCGGAAGTGGGACCGTAAGTCCGTATATCAAAAACGGCTCTAACGATTTCCTTCAAATTTGCTATATAAACACTCTATTAGATGACATTTCGAATAATATAGTTGGTTAGTTCAGGAAATTTGACAGGAGTTTTGTATAAATAGCTTAATTTCAGGTCTTGCAAGCGCGTTCCTTTAAAAACGGCTGTACGGATTTTCTTGAAACTCGCCATTTAACTCACTTTTATATATACTTTTGTAATTATTTTTTTCCGGTCAATAATTGATTTTTTGTAAAAGTTGGTATCTCAAAAACGGCTTTAACGATTTTCTTGAAAATTTTTATATAAATCCATTTCTTTCTCTTGTATTACGTGGTTATTAGAGAAAACTTAACAGTCTTCCTGCTTAGGTAGGTCATCTTCAAATCTCGGAAATCTGTGTTTTAAAAAATAACTCTACCATTTTTGTCTCTTATTTTTTACCTCGCTATATGTAAGCTTCGTTTTATATGTCTTCATAAGTCTCTCTTACCGGAAAAAAAATTAGGTTTCTACTTCTTTAGGTCACTTTTATGTTTTCTGATTATATTATCCCTCAAAAATGCATATAATACGTGAGATAGCGGGTAATGGAAGTCGTGTGGTTGTATCACACCAGATTTTTTTCTATAAGCAGACCTTATGTTTATGTTGAGGTTGAGCAAAATAAAATCGGAGTAGATTTATGTAATCAGACATTGTCGACTGTCTTGGATTCACTTCTAGAGGTGGTCCAGTAACAACCATAGGTAACAACCATAGGTAACAACCTTACAGTAACAACGTAGCTTCAGTAAAAACCATAGGTATAATTTTTACACATGCAGGCTATTACAGCTACGACAGTTATTCTGTGCACCATCTACCATCAATATACATTATTCTGATTAGTCGACACGAGTATCGAACATGCTATCCTCTAAGTATGAGCTCGATGTTATGTCAACGGGGCTACAGTGGCAACCTATAGCAACTTAGATCTAGTCTTATAGATGTAGTCTTATATACAGTCGAGGAAACGCAACACTGGATGTAACTTTATTGCCAATCGATGGACAAAAATGCAATAGGTATCATTCGACTGGGATTAAAAATGATGTCGTTATTAATTTTTATAATACATTTTTTCTTCAAACATTTCCGGTGTGAAACAGTAAAATTTTGACTAATTTTTGTACGATCTTAATTTTATTTTTCTAGATTTACAGATAAACCCCTAACACATTTTTGGTTATAACTCTATCAGTATTAAAGTAAAGTGTACAAACTGTACACTTTTTTGCACTGCCAGACTCTCAGAATTTCAATTATGAAGTCAAAATTGGGTGTTGCTATTGAAAAAATCAAAGTTGGGGTTCATTTCAATATGTAGATGACCCATGATTCAAAATTTGATATCCTTTTCAAAAAGTACACTTAATTACCTTTTGAATGGTGTATATTAGATTTTTCTGCTTGAATTAATAACAAAATTACAGTGATTTTTTTTTTTTTTTTTTTTTGTTTTTTTTTTACCCCGACAGTACATAAGTTAAACAAAACGCGCTTTTAAAGTAGCTGTTTTGGTGAGCATAACGGTCACGTTAAAAATAGAGATATTGAACGTTCTGACATAGCTAACCATAGTTTCTTTAATAACGACAATTTTAATTTTTCTGATACTTCTATTATTCAAAATATGTGCTTCAATTCTCTATCTGGGTTTTTGGAAAGCTTTCTATATCTACAAAAACTTAAACTCCGTTTAAAAAAATGAAACTGGTAGTTTAATAATTATGGGACACTTATCATTATTTTCAATCTGATAATAATAATAATAATAATAATAATAATAATAATAATAATTCGGTTTATTTTAGCTTCAAAAGAGACAAAGTAATAATAATAATAATACCAAGTGAATATTTTCGCCATATTAAGCATTTTTTTTAATAATACAGGCTGTTTGAACGGCACAGCTACATTTAATTAATGATATTAAATTATTTTCTTTTTCTTTACCATTCAGTATTTCACTCATTTTTTAGAATTTTTTTTTTCTTTTATTTGGATGAAAGACTTTTTCGTCATTATTTGGTGTCAGCTGATTGTTATTAAAATTAATGCTATGTATAATATCATACGCATTTACACGTTAGTAAACTATCGAATAAATTTGTATGAATTATTATAACTTTTTAACATTACTTATATAATTTTTTAACATTAATATATAAATATATATATATATTTATATATTAATGTTAAAAAGTTAAATTCGGCGACAATTCGTTTTTTTATATTTCTTTAAGTTTATGAGACCAAACACTTGAAAATTTTGAATACCAATTTAAGAAAAAAAAAAACAACTAAACACTCAACAATGTCATATTTTATGAAGATAATATAAAATTTTCAAAAAAAAAAAGGGGGGGGGATTTAAGGTTTATAATTTACATGTAAATTGTCATATTATGGTAATTCAAAAAGGTTTAGAGAATGCTGAAGGTTAAGGCAGGCATACCAAAACAAATTATTTTTACATGGGAACATATAGGCGGGAATGCCATGTCTATTCGCTAGAGGGCGTGATTTGGCCTAAAGAGAATTGGACAACACGATACATCATTCTCTATGTTAATGTCGTAGTGAAAGTAGGATGTAGTTGTACAGCAATGCTGAAATTATAAATATGTATTTTGTGTATGGGGTAACTAAACTTAATAACCTCGTGATGGTGAGGACCTCGAGATCTTAACGGCCCTCTTCACTCACCGTCGCCGGAAGCCCGAGCCAATGCTTTTCTATGGGGAAATTTTCTTTACAAATAACTTATTAACTAATACATATTTTTAAATTCTGTTTTCACATTCTGAAAGTTCCCAGCAGTTAAATTGACGCACCTTTTCTAAAAAATTATTTTTTTAATTTTTTATATTTTATTTTGAAGCTGCAAAATACGAATTTTAAATATGTGAAATTTTTTCATTTTGCAATTTCGAAATAAAATATTAAAAATTAAAAAAATACATTTTTAAAAAAGGTGCGTCAATTTAACAGCTGGGAACTTTCAGAATGTGAAAACAGAATTTAAAAATATGTATTAGTTAATAAGTTATTTGTAAAGAAAATTTCCCCATAGAAAAACATTGGCTCGGGCTTCCGGCGGCGGTGAGTGAAGAGGGCCCTTAAGCCGATGAGGCTCGTGAGATTCTTTGAAGCAGCAGCTTCTGCACGTGAAAAGCTTAGAATGTTTGGATTCTTTCACCAATCCATGATTCCACGTAGTGAGGTTTGTATTGCTACAAAAAAGAATTGTGATCACTTACTGTAACGTTATGCAAGCACTGTTTAATAAACCTATTTTTGTAATTCATAACTGCATTGATGTATTTTTTTTTCTATTCTAATCGCGTACATATGAAGTTCCCGACTATATATTCCTATTAAAAATTGATTTGTTTTGATATGCCTGACCTAACATTAAAGTTTGTCGGAACTCTTAGATTCAACCCGTATTTATATTTTTAAAACATTTCTACATACGCAAGTCATTTGCAATAATGATCTACAACGAATTATAACAGGGTAATGAATTATTTTAATAACAAATATTCTCGCAATTTTGTTATTAATAATCTATATACAATACTACATAGAATATTTTGCAATGTAGTTTAGAAAAGTGCCATAACTGATGCACATACATTCCTTTTGTGTATTACACAGTACACTACCTTTCCATAAATGAACGAACACTTTCAAATTATGACTTATGATATATAAGAAGGGCAGCCCTCAGCAGAACATTTAGAGCTAGGAGCAACTTTTGATTTAACACGCGTGCTCAAATATATAAAAAATATTTGACTAATTAGCTTGAAACTTATGCTATGACTTACATATTTCAGCAAAAGGTTTGCTCCGAAATCTAAAAGATAGGGGAGGGGGGCTTTTAAATGATAAAAAAATACATAAATCTTTTACATCACCCTGTAAAAAATAATGCTTGAAAGAATGAGGGTCCATAAGAAGGTTTTTTGGCCCTGCAATTGAGAAAAATATCAAATTGATCACACATGTAAAATGCATGCATTTAATTATTTTAGAACATGTGTATTAGTTCCACATCATGCTATAGGTATGGGGAGCTTAGGTAATCGAGAAAATTTTCAACTTCGGTTTGTTGACTTTTTTACACGCTTTAAGGTATGAGAAATCCGAAAATATGAAAAAGGGTATGGTGTCTGTTAGTTTGTTAGTGTATTAGTATGTTAGTTAGTCTGTGTACACGATATCTCACAGAAAAAAAATGATTGCAGTGAGATCGAACTAGTTTTAAAATATATATGACACTGGCAAGAACCCTGTTCATTTCTAACATTCTAATTAAAAAACTTCAGAAGGGAATCGAAATTTGCGATTTTTTTTTAACATGGGAGAATAGGGCAAAATTTCATTTAAACGTGCATGAAAGCAAATATTTTGTATCGAAAGATATAAGAACAGCTATTAAATATCAGTTTCCATGCCGGAATGAACATCATTAACTAAAAACATGCTTTTTAAAAAATTTCGCAAGTTATTGGAAATTTAAGAATTTCTTAACATGGCAGAATAGAGCAAAATTTTGCATATTGGAAAATAATTTTAACAGATCACATAATCGTACCCAAGTAAAAAAAGAAAAAGAAAAGTGACACAATTCTAAAAATGGCAAATTTGAGTTTAAATTATTGAAAAATGCCTATAAAGTGCCCCCAACGAACGCGGAAAGTGTCGCATCTGTAATTCTCAATTCATCCACCTGAGAGGCATTTATGTTAGTTTTTTACAGGCTAATTCATTTTTTATGGTATGTTTAAGTTGGTTTTTCTCAAATTCTGCAATTTGAATTTGTGTCATTTTTCTTGCCAGGATGCGATATGTCTATTTTGTTTTGATAGTTTTTAACAATAATTAAAATGTGTGGAAACAAATATGTGATGGAGAATTGTGCAGAGTCTATCTATGCCATCTAGTTTTAAGATTAAATCATGATGGTGTATATTATTTCAGTAATTGTTTAGTCCCAAGCATTGGCGTATCCAGAACTTAACATTTTTTTTTTTTTTTTTTTTTTGGGGGGGGGGGAGGCTAAGATTTTTTAAAATGTTATTCCAGATCAATGAAAAGTTTACAAACGTAATATTCAATTGTGAATGTCAGTACTTTTGGGGGGGGGGGGGATTAAGCCCCCTAGCCCCCACCCCTTAGATCCGCCACTGGTCCCAAGGGCCCAAAGATTCACAATTTTGCATTTGGGTCCAAAATTCCTCCTTTATAGAAATTTGACTTTCTTTTTTAATATGAGCGCAAAGAAGTAGCATTTTCTTACTGAAATATATCATGAAGTACAACTTATACATAAAGGTAAAGTTGTTGCTTCACTGCGCTCATAAAAAAGAAAAAAATAAAATTGAAAGAAAATAACAACTTGTTTATAGTGAACACATTGCTTTACGCTACCACTTCTCACTGTTTTAAAAGATACGAAACTGATAAAATAAAAAAACCCTCTAATGGACCCTCACGCTTTGTTTTGGCTGTAGCACGTGATTACGAGGATTCTTATAATTCTGTTAATTATAATGTACATAAAGTAGAACATAGAATCTTTCGGAAAGTAGCTTTTTTTTTCTTTAGAAAAGTATAATAACAGGTGTACATAAATTCTTTTTGTATGTTATACAGTTGGATATTAGTACACTGTCTTTCCATAATAAGAACGGGCATTTTCGATTTATGACATAATACTTATAAAGAGAAAAGCCTTCAGCAGGATACTGACAACTAGGCACAACTTTTGATTTAAGATGTATTGTCAAATATCTCAAAAATATTTGCCGAACTATCTTGAAACTTATATTATACCTCAAATACTTCAGCAAAATATGTGTTTTGAATGCTAAAAAGGGACATGTTGAACATTTCCTTTATTGTTTATGAAAGCAAATGGTCTTATTCTGTTTTCTTTCGTCATGCATCGAAATGCATATGCGTCAATTGTACATTTATGTCTGATCAGAAAATGCATTGGATTTTTGCACGATAATTTCATCGGATGGTTCGGTCCGAAAATCCAGCGGCTTCACGGGGCAGAAGAGGGATTGGATAATCCGTTTACTGTATCCTTCACGATTTTAGTGGTTAGCTCACATATGATATCATGAATACAGGATGCGTTTGATAGTTTTATGGTGTCCACTGGACAGCTGTGGTTGTATGGGCAAGTGCCCGGATGAGATTTCAATTTGTTTTTTGTTAGAGGGTAGATATTAATTATTTTTGATGAAAGAAATTTTCCAAGATCCAGCCGAATTTTCTTTAGTCTAATTATCACTGACTATAAATTGTGTTCTTCACGAAAGTTTTCCATTTTATATTCAGGATAAAAAAGTTATATATGTTTTCAAAAATTTTTCGTTGATTAATTATATTGATTAATATAATATTGTGTTACGTGCAATAGACACTTATTTTTTTTATTTTTTTATTTATTATTATTTTTTTTTTATGTAAATGAATTTTTAAAGCGTGTTAGCGTGTTAGAAATTTAATTGTTATGCTACTTTCCTACTTTTCATTAATTTCTGCTGTTCTTTTGATATTACTGAGTATATTTAACATGACACAAAAAACAAAACACTTCTCACACTTGAATTGGTGATAAAACAAACAAAGATAGACAAACTTGTTCATTCAAAAATATGCAGTTATTATGGCAACGGTTTGTAATGATTGGGTTTTGAAAATCCGCTTTTCACAATGTAAAAGATTTTATTGGGTTGCATAGGGTTTTATTGACAATAATCATGTTATTGCCATGCATAAGCATTTCAACAGATATGAAGTGCACAAATTTCGAACAGTTTTCGATACTGTTATATATTTTTAATAATCAAATTTCTATTTAAAATATTTTTCGTTTTATTCGCCCTTCAATTCAATTTTTTAGGTCTCCCTGTAAATATTTGTCTTTTGCTCAAAATTGTCTGTCATACTTCTTAATGATTACTTCTGACTATGTTATACTTCTATTCTTACGTCTATTATTTCTATTAATAATAGACGTAACTAGAATTTACTATTAGTTAACTAGCAAAATAGTAACTAGAAGTTACTATTAAATAATACTACTAAGTCTAGTTAAATAGTAACTAGAATTTACTATTAGTTACTTCTATTATTTATACTACTATTCTTATGTCTATGTTATACTTCTTACTTCTTAATGATTGTTAATTTAATGTTTATCTGTAACTATTTCACTACTGATTGCTCCCGTCTTATTCACTATAGATTTTTCAGGTTTAGTAATTTTTCCATTTCATTTTCCATTTTTTCCTTCTGTATTTATAATTAAGTAATATACATGGAAAAGTATAACTTAAATTGTAAAGAAACTTCCACTCCACAGATCTCTAAGTTGTAAAAATGGCGGAAAACTCATGTATCATCTGTTATTAAGAAAGAAAAGAAGATATAGCTACAAATAGTAGCATTAATCTAATCTACAACAGAACCTTGACAGTTGGAGAAACATTAACGAGGAAGTAAATGATAAATGTGTAAGTTACTTTTTCTCTTAATCTTCAAAAGTTTATGACAAATTCGGTAACAGAAGCACTAATGGTGATTTGGATTACTTACAAAATAGTATTTCTTCTAAAAACTTTCCAACTGGCGACACTTTAAAACAATTACATTGTCACATTTGATTTATTTTAATAACTTCTTTATCGGTTTTTTAATTATGATATCTTAATTTTTTAAACATTAAATAGAAACTTGTTAATTGCTATTATGAATTATTTGTTCCAATTTTTTTTTTTTTCCCAGAAAGAAATAATTTCTTATGAATTCTATTTTTTAAATTTTAACAGTGTTATTCCGTGTGTATTATTAAAAAATTAACGGGAGTATAAATGAGATAATAAATAGCAAATTACCATAGCCTCCTATACTAGATGCCTTCCGCGTGGCTCGAAAACTTGGCGGTAGACCTGGTACAGATTGCGCGATTTTTTTATTCAACAGCCACATTTTTTTTTTTTTAAGTGGGATTTGATATACATGAAAGGCGAATAGAATCGAAGAAACGTCGATTTTATATATCATATATCACTTCTTAAAATTATTGGTGATAGTTGAATAAAAAAGTCGCTCAGTCTGTACCAAGTGGCACTGTCTACCGCTTAAACTGTTGCGAAGTTTCCGAGCTACGTGGTTAGGAGGCCATCTAGTTTAGGAGGCTATGAAATTGCATTTTAATTACGATCTAACTTCATCAGCAATTTAGGTTTATTTTTAAAACACTTCTGAACAAGGTTCAATTTTATTAAATAATTTATTCAGAAAAAAACTAGAATGCTTTCATTAAAAAAGTTATATAAAATTAACGCAATATTTGGAACCATTGTTTACTTATACGCTAAATAAATGTGATGCTCAATATTCTTCCATCACTTTTCAAGCTTTGCCCTCCCGCAACTCATATTTTTAATATATCTTTGTTTGTTCATGCATGTAGTGAGAAATTTTAATACGTTTAATCTTGTATAAGATGAGTTTCACCAATTTTTTGCAAATATTCTGAAAATATAATTTTAATATTCGGCAGGTACCTTTGAACATTGAAATTATCAGCAGAAAATGACCACAATTTTATTTACAGATCTAAAAAAAATATTTTTTTTTTAATTGTAAATTTTTAGAGATTTTAAGAAAGGATTTATCAACATTTTGCAGCTTTAAAGATAGTTCTACAATTTTTAATTTATCTAAATAAAAGTGTCAGAGAGAATTTTTGTTGGTATATATTATTGCACGCATAATATCATCGAGATGGTTAGCCTGGATTTAATGTAGGGAAATTTTCTACTAACATTTTTTTCTTTTGAGAAGACTAGCTTGCCTGCAAAACTATTTTTTTAAATTTTAATTATAAGATATTTATTTTTTCACGTGTATTATTATTATTATTATTTTTTTTTTTTTGGCTCACGCGATCAAAAATCAATGTAGTCATTTTTTTTACACCATTATTTTTATAAAGTAATCGTTTAATAAATCGTAGATAACTACTGCGATAGAAAATAAAAGTTTTCTATTAAAAATGATATTAATAAATGTGACCAAGCTGATACTTGTGTGATGGGTCAATTGTATTTAAACCTGCTTACAATACTTGCATTAATAAAACTTGAGCTCTGACATTAAGAAAAGAAAAAACTATATACATTTTCTTAAAAAGCTGCAAGGGATTGATAATCATTTTCTTAACATTTTGTTCCCCGACAACAAAGTGACAAAAAAAAAAAAAGCAATTTTGAATTTATTAAATTGAAGTATGTGCATAAACTACATCAAAAAGCCTCACATCTCTATTTCGCAATTTATCTACTTTAGAGTAAATAGTGTCTGTTTTATTGCAGACTACACCATTAAAAAAATGCAATTTTGCTGCCAGAAATTCACTGTAATTTGAGAAAAAAAGTCGTAAAATACGAAAAAATTACTTTGAAAAAACGTATTTTTCTGTAATTATAGAGAATTTCTGGCAGCAAAGTTGCAATTTTTTTTAACAGTGAGCATTTAGAGCGGCGGGGGACATATATATTTAGAAGTGCTTAAGAGCACTAGGGTCAGAAAAGGGTTAAAATAATTACTCTGTAAGTAATTAATGTATATAAAGTTATTAAATATTTTCATATTAAAAAAACAGATGCAACGATGTAAAATATTTTATAGAAAGCAACTAGGAAATTTTATTCATGCTTTTTCAGTAATAACTTTTTATTTAGTAGCCTCCCTTAATTAAGTTTTTTTTAAACTATTCTAATTACATTTAAGCAATTAATACAATATGAAATTCTATATTTCTACGATTTATTCAGAAAGAAATTCCTTTTACCTTGCCTTTACAAAGACCACCTCACGTGGTGAATTCATTTCATTAACTAATGGAACTGTAGATCAAGAGCCTCAACGCTGCATTTGCGTTATTCATTACTGATCAGATCAGTTTTTTTTTAAAATTCAGTATTATTTAAAATGTTTATTAATACATACACAAATTTATCTGTCTATGTATTTATCTATGTATTTCATCATCTCATCATGCAGGGTTATGACAGGCTATATTTTTCCCCTGATACTACCGCCAGTACTTTTCTTTCAAAAATTTTAATAGCAAGTTTTCACATTTAATTAATTAAAAAGTTATCATATAAATATACTGTGTATTGGTGAAAGAATCAGGGAAAAAAACGTGCGTCTATAGCCACCCTATTATGTATTACTTTAATGCTATTTTATTAATTGCAATACTAACACTTTCTTTTTAATATATGATTTAAATATAACACGCAATAATCCTCTACATAGATTAAATATTGCATGATTTGTGATTCAAGTAAATCTGTTCTTGTTTGTATGAGCGGGTGGATTGGATATATAGAGCTTGGATGTATGTTTGGAAGTTATTCGCTCCTATGCATGATATATCTCGTTATGCATTATATATAAACCGGGTGTATGTAGACATTTTAAAAATTCATAAAAGTTGAAGGAATTGGTAGAATTGAACGCGGTTTGCGAAAAGTTATTCTCATGCAGAGGGAAATTGTTTGGTGAAGAAACAAGCAATAGTTGAAATTTTCATGGATAAAAGGAAAATCACATAACCTTACGAAAACTATATTTATTTGTATGCAAATGTTTACAAGCATGTAATTTCTATTTTAAGCTTCCGCCAAAATCACAAATTGCAGTTTACAAACGAGTTAAAACGCTGCTAACTGCAGCTTCAATCGGCTATTAATGTCTGTGAAGCGCCCTCTATTGACAAAAATTTTAACTGTTTTTTTTTTTCCTTAAAAAAAAAAAAAAAAAAAAAAAAAAAAATGATAATGAGCTGTTTAATTATAAGTAAAGGAAACACGGCATGAATAATGAAAATTGGAAAGAAAACCTTGTTATTAACATAAGTTATTATATTTTATAAACTTTACCATACTCTCTTCTTGCTTTTTTCTTGTTTCCTCTCTTTCTTTCAGCCTATCCTATGTTTTTGCTGTACAGGACCTGCTTTATTATGCCCCTAATGAATAAAGATACATTCTTTCGGAACACATAGTTTTTTTTTTTTTTTAATAATATTTTCAAGAAGAGTATTATTGTTTCTCACCAATTTTCAATTAGTTTACTTAATTAGTTTAAGTTTTTTTTGTAAAATTTGTCTTTTTTTTCTAGATTTTTTTGTGAACTATGAAAACTTACACTACAGAAATTTTTGTGTTATTTTTACATATCGCAAAAATTCTTGTTTTTTGTAAGTTGTGAATAAGGTTCTGGAAATATGAGATTAAAAATTACTGATTTGAGGAATTTAGTAGAATTTTTACTCACATGTTTGGTAGTTATTGATACATTCTAGGAACAGTATTGGCAAACATTAACTTTCCAAATTTTTCCCGAAACATTACGAAATTATTTCTTGCACTAGATACAATTCATGTAAAACATTTATCCCTTTAAAATAAGATGCTGTGACGCTCACACTAATTTTTCTTACCCTACATTACCATAAATTACATATTATTATAGTTATATATTCTAGTTATATTCCACTATAGTTTAAGATTAAAGATATAATATAATGAATTTAAATATTAAGCGTGTACTTCAAAAAGATTTAAAACTATTTTTATTTGGATATTATTCTGTGTGTGTGAGAGAGAGAGCGGTATGACCCCTCTCTCAACCTCCTATTTGAATATTTTAGCAATATTTATAAAATATATAAGGTTGTTATGTTTAAAATCGAGCAGAATTGTACATTGTTTATAAATTATGTACTCATCAACTACTGTACTAAACTTCGTACAGTCGGTAACAAAAGTGTCCGAACACTAGCAAAAATTCTTATGTAAAAAAAGTACACTTCATACGGTTTTGTTAAATAAATCCTTCTAGAATCCTATTCTTAGTCAGTGCAAGAACATGATTCGATAAGGATTTATTTAACAAAACCGTATGAAGTGTATTTTTTTACGTAGGAATTTTTGCTAGTGTTCGGACACTTTCGTTACCGACTGTACATCTAAAACGATAACCTGGCACACCATAAATACGTTTTATACTTATCTAAAACTGTTATGTTAAACTGTAGTAACGAAAAATTTTACCCACAGAAGTAATGTATTTGATAAATTTGGTATGTCACTGTACATGAATTGTTTTCCCGACCCAAATAAAATGTTTCAATTAACATCTTTATACGATTCTGGGTTTAAAATTTCTTTTGATATCTGTTTTTGAGTTATATTTATAACAGACTCGCACACAGAGAGAAGGAAAAGAACATAGGCACTCACACAGACCAACCACTAAAAACTTGATTTTCGGATTGAAAGTCTAAAAACATATGGATACCAATAAATAAATAAATAAATAAATAAATAAAATAAAAATAAATAAATAAATAAAATAATAATAATAATAATTATTCAATTTCGAAAGGTTTTCCCCAAAACAATACTGTGTCTGTAATATATGGTGAAGAGAATACAAAAGACCTGTATAAGATTCATATTACGAAAAGAAGTATGCATATAGAGAAAAAGTTATTTTTTCTAACACATTTCTTTTTTAACAGTATCTACACAAGGCTTAAAAAAAAAATTAAAATCAATGCGCAGAATTTCACTTAGAATATAATAAAGACGTGATACAAGCAATTTCATCGATGAAGATTAAATTAGCTAGATAATTAAGAATAAGAAAAATGACTATCCTGAATTGTTTTTTTTTTTTTTCAGTACAGTTACTTGACTGCCCATTTAATATGCCAAACTAATGATGCATAAATAACTTAATCAAGGATATATCTATATCCACTATCACAGAATTTTTTAAACGCACTTAAATATAAAAAATCTAAGAAGCTTTTTTCCCCCCTTTCTTTTGTTTTCTTTCGAATAATAAGTCAAGTCATAATAATATTAATATTAATAATAATATAACGTGAATTTCTTTTTTATTTAAATTCTTATTAAGTTTTTGGTTCTGTCTTTTCAAAAACATAATTGTACACGATTATTGTAATGTAAACTTTTATAATTATGTTATATAAAAATACCACATTTGTCTGAAATAATGCTAATATTATGATGCTTATTTAACGTGTATATTACAGTGTCAATGACTAGTCATAAGAACATGGCTATACATTAAAAAACATAGTTTTTACAATAGTATATACATATATATATATAATTGAAACAATAAGAAGCATTATATATTATTTGCTTTCTTCTTCATTAAATGAAAATTAAATGCTAATTTTGTTTTGCAATTTTTTTTACTTCTCTTTTATATACACATATAAGAAAAAAAGTATTGGTTTTGTGAAAATTTTTCATTTCAAGTTTTCGATGGATTTTTGAGATTTAGTATAACGTTTCGAAGACAGGTTTCTGATGGACCAATTAACACGAACTTAACACGATTTGGAGATTTTTAGAAAATTCCTCTCTTAGTGTTGCTGAAATTTTCAAGAAACTGAATTTCCCGGAAAAAAAAAAAATTGCACGGAATTCTGCGATATTTTACATTAAGTTCGATGCTGATATAAAATGCTGCTGATTAAATTTTGGCATATATGACCCAATAAGAGGCGCTGTTAAGTTTCACTTTCCCTTATTTACGGTGAGGCTATAACTCAGATTCTACAGTGTATAATTGCACATAACGTGATATGTGAGAGGGTCATTATATTAAAAAAAATTACCAATTCAATTTAGGTGCATTTTGGCCGACAAATACTGTTGCTGTTTTCCATTTCTCCTTACTTAGAGTCATGCTTTATTTCAGCTTCTTTAGTGTATAAGTGCCCCAAATGTAAAATGCGAGATGACCATTATAAAAAGCTATGCTGACTGAATTTGGGAGCATATCAGCCAACGGATAGTGTTGCTATGTAGCAATTTTTTTCCGATTACAGGAAAACTAAGTCTAGTATTCTGTAATATATACTATCTCTATAGGTTTCGCTATGTTTGATGAATAATATGAAAAATTGTGCTAATTCAATTTTGGTGTATACCAGTCTATATGTGTCATTGATATAATTCACTTTCTGTGATTATTTAATGGGTTATCTCACAACATCTATAAACTAAAATGGCGCCGAAATGCACACGTAAAATTTTAAGAACAACTATGTTAATACAATTTTTGTGGATTTTAAATGGTAGGTGACGTTGTTATTTCGAAGGGTATAGAAAAAAGATACCTAATGTTCGATTTATATTAGTTATATGAAATAGTTAATATAATAACATTATTATTAAAAATTAATGTTTTTCTTCAAGTCTAATTGTTTCAGATCTAAAACGGGAATTGTCTGTTTTTTTTCACAAAAAAATTTATATTGAATTTTTTTTCAGTCATAGAAGCTTGTGTTTCATTACAAAAAATAGTGCTTAAAAAGCATTATATATTTAAATAATCCAGTTTCTGTCTTAAATGTATCAATTATTTGTTACTTAATATCATCCTAGAGGGTCTTAGAGGCATGGATTATTTTTTATATGGTACGATATGAAATTGAAGTTTTTTAATACGAAAACATTTTTAAAGCACATATTTTTTATTTTTTTTAATAAATTGAATGTATTACATAAGAAAATACATATAAATTTAGGTAAAACGAGAGTGAAGCAAGATTTAGAAAGTAAATAAAAAATATAGGAAGTAAATAACATCAACCTGAATAAAACAGTTAAAGGAGACCCTAAATTTAATTTATAATTTTTTAATTTAAAACACCGGCGCCTCATGCATCACTGACTGGCTTATAGAGGTTAAGTAACAAACAGATAAATACGGAATGAGCAAATGACAAAAGATAAAATAAAATAAAATGTAAATTATACATAAACACATATACATGCACGAGAACACACACCTTAAAAAAAAAAAATACGCACTGAAGCACGGTTAGACATCTTTACTGCAAAAAAAATATGGAGAGGTAACGCAAGAGAGGCAAATGTTTCAAAATGTAATCAGACTTTTCAATTCCTAGTTGGAAAGGAACTTGTTACCCACTAACCGAAATACTTCAAGTGAAATCAGTGATGCCAGATGGTCGAAAATTATTTCCCCAAACTGGTCTTCAAAATTCCCCAAATCAGGGCTTCTTTTTTCGAAAAAATCCCCAACTTGATTTCTACTAAAAAGGGAAAAGAAAAAAAAAAATCAAAAAGAAAATATCAAGCAGAATTAAGCTCAGATGTTTCCCCAAAGGAAGACAACTTTTGAAATGTCCCTACACTGATGATAAAAGTCCCTACTTTAGTGAATAATCATAAAAAAAATAGAAACAACAACATAATCCATGCGTAATTCCTGGAATTTTTTTACAAAACTACCAAAAAATCTCTATGAAATAAAAATTTGTCCCTAGATCATGAATAAAGCTATTGAAAGTCCATAGTCGTAGGGATAAATCATTACGTTGCTAACATTGACAGGAAGTTGAAGTAGAGCCCCTAAATAAAATAATAGGCCGGCGCATCACCGCCATCTTTTTGCCTCCGAAGAGGACAGCATTCCCGCTTGGCGTCCTTATCGCTTCTTTAATGATTTTAAGAAATCTTGATCTGAAGCTAATCCGGTCAAGATAAGAGCAATAAGCAACAATAATATTCCTAAAAACACATTTTTTCCCAGTGCATTCTCAAGATGTCATTTTATTCTGAAAATATCCTATGGATGTACGATGTGTTGTTAGGGCGGTTTCTGTTTCTTTTACAAAATGTCGCCAAAACTCAAATATAGAGTAATAGAAGATCTGTGAACACTTTATATTCACTTCTTGAATGATTATAGCAGTTTATCGCTAAACAAACTTCCATATCATAGTTTACTTAGCAAAAATTATGAAATATAATAAAATATGTTACTCTAAAGTAACGTAAGACGATTAAAAAAAATGTTTGTGGTTTGTTTATCAAAGAAACTCGCTGGGTACATGTGGCAATGCTAAAGAAACAAAATTCCTGATGCGTCAGCTCGTATATATAGGAGCCTTAAGTTGAAGAACTCTTCAGACTTGAACTCAAAAATTATAGAATTCCCCAAAAAGTCTCCACAAACATTTGGTCCCCAAAATTGTCCCCAGAAGCCTCAAAATCCCCCAAAATGAGGACAAAACCCAATCTGGCATCACTGAGTGAAATGAAAAATGAGTACAGCAACGGCTTGCATAATTTATTGGTGGCAATTAAATTTCGATTAATTTATCATTTACACAGTTCTATAATGAGTAATCTTGCTGAAGACTTAAAAAGAAAAGAAAAAAAAAAGAAAGAAAGAAAGCTTTCGTAGACATTTAAAACTACTCCGAAAAATCTTGACTTTGCTTTGAATATCTTGCAACTTAAATAGAATATGCTGAGGAATCATTTTCAATAAACCTCCTAACAGAACTTAAACTAAACTGCTCTCAAATACAACCACAATACCTCAACAAAACTCATCTGGTAAATGGAATCAGGTTATGAACAGGATACATACGTGCTCAGCGGTAGAAATAACTTTATTATTAAACTAGAAAAAAGGCGTACATTTAAGTACAAATAGTATAAAAGTAAAAAGTAAAAAAATCATTAAAAAAACTGAAAAATGTTATTTTTGCTTGAAGTACGTTACAAAAAAAAAAAGTAGAATTTAGCGCTGTCGAAAGAATCCGCTAATTACTAATATAAGTAATTTTGCTTGATTTGAATATTTGGTTCCGTTGTTTGTAAGTATGCTGTTTTTTCATTTGATTAACACAATTATGTGCAATGAAGTTACATAAATGCTCTACGAAATAATTTATTCAAGTACATACATATATATTGAAAACCTTTTCAAACATTTCATTATATGAAACCAAGTATCACATGAAGAACTATAAAAAATGAATGAAGTTGACAATAAGAAAAAATAAGCATACAATTTCATCACTTTTTCAAGGGCATTGAATGAATGTTGTATGCAAATTAGGTGATCTTTCTGTCATGCTGTATACAAACTGCTAAAAGTTTACAGCATGCAATGCCCGAGGTCACCTAAAAGACCTGAAAATAATTTCAAACAATAGTTGAAAAAAAACCAAGTTAGAAACTAACTCTGAAGTAGAAAAAACCAAGAAAGAATCACATTAAACCTCAAACACCAATTTTTTCACAATAAATTTATGAAGTGGAAAAAACCATGAGAGAAATAAACTTATTAAACATAAAACACCAATCCCTCCATAATAACTCAACCCCAAGGAAATTCAATAAAATCAAATTTCAACTTTCTTTACTTTTGAAAAGCACGCCGAAAAAGGTAAAACACCCCACAACAGCCATGAGACCGAAAACAGTTAAATTAAAAGTTTACAAGGGAAATGAATTCATCTACTGAACGATTAAATAAAAATAATTTTAGTGTAATTAGTTTCTTCTAATTTTTAACAAAAAAACCATAAAGTTACATTTTAAAATTAAAATCAACTTATTTGATTTAATTTTAATTTATTATAGAGATTAATGTGCAGATTAAATTCGCAATTCATAAATATCATGTAGGGATAGAACAAGTGTTTCATGGATTCAAAAGAACAAGACATAGTGGAATGAGCGTCTTCTGTTAGAGTAAAAAAAAGTAATGACCCCCTTTTTTTATTTCACAATCCCTCCCAACCATCCAACCAAACCATACCACCCATCCTCCGTAATCAAGCAACTGCCTACCCAACCTCCACCTTTTTTTATGTCTTTTATTTTTTTGCAATTTTTTGGTTAAAATTACACAAAAGTGTACTTATATATATACATATTTCATAATGCAAACACAATAGACCAGGATAGAATAAATTAAAAAGAAGATTTAATAATTGAATTTACTATTAATTATATATAACTTCTAGTAAATTCGATTATAAATAACTAACATTACTCAAAAATCGGCTTATGAAATAATAATATTTTTATAATTTATAGTCTGAAGAAAACATATTTCAATAAAATATAGCTATGTCATTGGAAATTAAGAAAAAAATGCCTATTAAAGTATATGGTACCTGTGATCTCTATTAAAATATATGAAAAGTATTATTTAAATTTTAAGTACATAAAATCGTGAACAAATAGTAAAAAGAAATTTGAGAAAATCTTTTATTCTTATTAAATTGTCAGTCGTACAAACATATAAAAAAAATGAAAAAAATTTTCAGTTTAAAAAATATATTTTAAAATGGAATGCCGGAAATACAGCTGGGGTAATATAGCGAACTTCTAAATGCCTTTTAATGTCTTATTTTAGAATTCCCGATTCGTTTTCGAACGTGATGCGATATAAATGTCTTTCAGGGAGAAGTTAGGAAATGACACCATTAATAGCACAAATCATCAGACAGACGATTGGGGCGTAACTATACAAACTTGAATTCTAAGTCACGGTAATAAATGTGTTCTAAAATGGTTTTAAAATATTTTAATGAAAAGTGAATTTTAAAATGTAATTTTTACTAAATGGAAAATGATTTTTTTTTTTTCGAAAATATACATAAATTAAATGTATAGTAATTAAAAGGATTAAATTAATAATTTTATGTACAACAATTAAAATGATTTAATTAATAATTTTAATATATGCATTGACAAACCATAGCCTCCTATACTAGATGCCTTCCGCGAAGCTCGAAAATTTGGTGCTAGACAGCGCCACCAGGTACAGATTGCGAAAGTTTTTTATTCAACAGCCACCAAAAATTTTTAAAAGTGGGATTTGATATACATAAAAGGCGAATAGAATAGAAGAAACGTCAATTATATATATCATATATCACTTTTTAAAACAATTGGTGACAGTTGAATAAAAAGTCACGCAATCTGTACCAGGTGGCGCTGTTTACCACTCGAACTCATGCGAAGTTTCCGAGCCTTGCGAAGGGCATCTAGTTTAGGAGGCTATGGGCAAACTTAAAGGCAAACTTAATGGCAAAACAATAAGTTTTAGGAATTTTATTTAAAATATTCTTTGTGCAACTAAGGATAGAAAAAACTGATATTCTCTTCCCTTTTAGTAAATTAATTAATGTTTAGAAACAAATGTAAATGGAAATTTTAGAAAGAAATTGCATATGTATTTTTAATTTTCGTTCATTAATTTGTTTATTGTTAAATTAAAGTTATATATAACTAAAAAAATTGAGTCATTTACACTGTTAAAAATGATTTCTGAAAAATTAGCTAAATAGTCTCAAAATAGCTCCGAAACAATATATACTTAAATTTGAAAACCAATGTACTCAATTTTGAGTATACTGACGTATCAAACATGGGGATATTGGGATTCTTATTGGCCAACTGCATTTTTGAGCATGTCAATGTACTCAAAAATGAGTACATGGGTTTTCAAATTTAAGTATATGTTGTTCCGTAGCTATATTGAGACAATTTAGCTCATTTTTAAGAAACAATTTTTAACAGGTACATATATTTATAAAATTCTTTTTTGTATTATTGTATTCTTTAAAGATTAAGACGAAAAGAATAATTCTAAAGTAGTTGCTTTAAATTCTTTTATGAAAAACCCTTTATGTAAATTACTTTAAAAGAAAGTTTGAAAATAATTTGGATGATTTTATTGACCAACTTGCTGCATTATCTCATTTCAAAATGGTTCCCATTTGAAAATTTCAAATTCATATAAAAAACGGACTTACGAACAGATTTAATTAAAATCTATCTGGCAGCAGAATGATTGGCGCTTAGGCCTTCAACTGTATGTGTCCTGGTAAAGGTGTGGGTGTTCGTAGTGGTTTGAAATCTAATTTAAGGTCTCGGCTGAATGATCTTTTATGGGCAAAAATGACAATAAGGGAAAATTTCAAACTTTCAAATTCCAATTCGTTTCAAACTTGGTACATAGCCCATATAAAGGTTTCAATCAAATATATTTATCAATTTATGCACAACCTTGTTAAAAAAATGAAAGCCACTCAAAGTTATTAATAACCCGTTAGTAGTCGCCATAGACAGCGCCACCTATTACAGATTGCGTACTTTTTATTTGACTGTCACGAATAATTTTAAGAAGTGATGTGACAGACGTTTCTTCGATTTTATTCCGTTTTATGTAAATCAAATGCCACTTCTAAAAATTTTTGGTGGCTATTGAATAAAAATATCTGGCAGCACTGAAGGATGGGCGACAAATCGACGAACTAGCGACTACTAACGGGTTAAACTTGTTCCGCCATTTTGTTTCAAAATTTTCCTGAAAATTCCCAATGTCGAATTGTAAAAGGTTTTGCATGAGATTTGATTTGTTCTTTCTTTCTTTTTTGTCCAGTCAGCAAGAAAAAAAAAAAAAAGAAAAAAAAAGGTCATCCTCGATTAATTTTGCTTCAAATAATCGCATAAATATGCAGCTAGTGCTGATCGATTGCTAATAAAGTTTAACTTTTAATGCTGTAGTTAAATTTTGATTTGAGGGAAGTCCACATATTAAAATTCGCTTTATTTTCATTTTTTCAAACAATAACATTCAATTTTGTTTTCATACTGAAATTTGTAAAACCTAATCAGTTCGAAAAAAGTATTATATTATTTTAATTAATTCTTGATAGTTGAAAACGAAAATATTGTAGGGGTTCATTTATAATTTTTTAAAAGATTAACACGCAGAAGAGTATTATATTCACTTGAAAAAGAAAAAGAATGGAAACTTTAAATATAAAATAAACTAGAATATGGCTGATAAAGTAATTCTTGTTTTATCTAAATTTTTCTATCACAGGTATTTGATTCCAGTTGTTTTTGTGTCGCTCCAATCATTTTACACTCCCGAGGTACATAGCTATTAACTTTTCCGTCTTTTTTCTACCGGAAAAATTTATTGGAATTTTCAAATATATTTTTGTAGCAGTTTTCAATGGTTATACAAGACAAAGGTAGCTTTTTAAAAAATTTCCGGTAGCCAAAAATCGTAAGAGTTGGCACCTATGTATATAAATGTATACTTAACAAAAAAAAAAAAAATCTACCTACTATTCTAAAAAAGCTGGAAGAACATCTTTACATTAAAATCACAAAATATGTTTTATTTCTGCTAAATTTAAATGAGACTAAAACATCTATATAAACAGAAGAAAAATAATTTCGTCAAAAACTTAAAAAAAAAAAAAAAGCTATTTGAAAGAAATTTTAGTACATTAATATTTTTATTAGAAATTTCTGTAATACAAACATATGAGCGAAAATGAACAATCCCCATCACTTAAGTAATTTATTTGAAAGTAACCTCCAGGATAAAAGGACTGGTACAACTTCGAACTACTAAATATCTTTTAATATCTGATTTTAGAATTCGTGATTCGTTTTTGAACGATATTAATGTCTTTAATTTTAAATTATGATAATCGTTATTCTCTAAATATGTTTTTATTATTTTAAATGGTACAGGAAAATTGAGTTTTTAGCAGTAAATTTTACTTAATATTTAATGAAATACTTTGTTAAAACATAATAAATTAATTTATAATTTATGTATATTATCAAACTGCATTCAGATATTAAAAGGAAAAACTGTTTTATTTAAGAGACAAAAATTTAAGTTAAAATACATTTAAAAAACAAAAAATACATATAAGAAAAACAATTAAAATCTAGACGTTTCGAAACCCGTCCGGGTTTCCTCATCAGTAATTACAACACAATATGCAAAAATTACATGAATATAAGATAAATAAGTCATCATTCAGATAAATAAGTTTTATAGATATAAAACAAAATTTTTTTACGAATAGTGATAGAAGCAATCAAATCTTTCTCTTCATGATTGAGCGGTATTTCTATTATGACCACCCCATCAGTATCTTGTTAAGCCACCGTTTGCGTTTAATTTAGCTTTGATTCTGCCGTGAAATATTAACACTTTCGTGACTGCTGACGTGAATCATAGCCTCCTAAACTAGATGCATTCCGCGTGGCTCGGAAGCTTGGTTTGTGAGGTATAGCAAAGTGCTACGGTTAAAATTCGTACTTTAAGACATGAATACGAAGGTTTTAGGATTCAATTGAGCAATAGAGTTAGTTCTCATCCTAAACTAAAATTGTAATTGACATTATGCTAATAAGTTTGAAAAGTGATTTATATAAAAGGAGAACGAAGATTGCTTTTGTGTGTTAGTTGAGAGGAGGTAAGAGTGTTAGTTGGAGAGGGAGTTGAAAGGCGATGTATTTCATAGTTGGAGTGAGTTAGCTGAAGGAGTCAGTTGTTAGCGGCTATAGCCGGAAAGTGTAATTCAAGTAGATAGCGGCGTCAGGGAATCCTCCCGTTATCGAAAGATTACTTGGCCTTAGGGGTTAGTGAAGTTAATTAAAAGTAGTTGAGATCATTTGTGAGTAATTAAGTAAAGAAAAGTAACGGTGGTTATTTATTGATGTCAAAGTAATTAAGAGGGCTGCCCATTTAAACGTATAAAGATATTAAATCCAACCAAAGTCCAGCGCCCTCATTCTTATTTAAGCTCAATTAAAGCTCATTAATTTTATATATCTGGACTCTGTCATTTCTTCATAAATTAAGTATTTCAGTTTGCAGCATTCAACCTTAAGTCAACTATAAGTTAAAGGAAGATGACGACGCTAAGGTCGTCACAGGCTCAAGGGGTAGACAGCGCCACCTGGTACCGATTGCGCGACTTTTTTATTCAACTGTCACCAATAATTTTAAGAAGTGATATATGATTTATATAATCGACGTTTCTTCGATTCTATTCGCCTTTTATGTATATCAAATACCACTTTAAAAAAATTTTGGTGGCTGTTTAATAAAAAAGTCGCGCAATCTATAACAGGTGGCGCTGTCTACCGCTTGAACTGTAGCCAAGTTTTCGAGCCACGCGGAAGGCATCTAGTTTAGAAGGCTATGCGTGAATTCACGTCATTTGCAAATCTGTAACTCCGCCAGTGGACGCTTCTTTAGGTTACATAGGCTACATTTATTTCTTAACAATATTCCCAATATTCCCCTTTTGCAATCAATGCACTATGGATAGAAGTACTTTCATTAGGAAGAATATAATTGTAATGTATATTCATTTATATTATGAGTATGGATACAGAAAACATTGATTTAAAATAATGTTATATACAATATTAACACCCACTGGAAGAGCTTACTGTCAAAAAGACAAAAGCACGCGGTCACGAAAGTGTTAATAAATTTTTGTGAAAACTAAGACAAGGCTTAAAAATTTGAACTAACCAATAAAGGGATATTTGGTAATTGTGTATCCGCATATCAGATAAATCTTTCATCTTCATTACAAAATTTTTTAATCTGATGTTTGAGATCTGGTGTTTGTGGAGGGCGGGGGAGGAGAGAACACCATGAATCTGGACATTTTTTTGTCATCTTTAATGTACCTTTTTCGTTTAGACTTTATTTTATTGTAATTCGAATAAAATCACTGAAATTTAATACAATTTCTCAAGCCGGCACGCTTTGCTTAACGTACAACAATGCAATATTTGTACTTTATAATAACAGATGTTTATGATTTTTAAGTGTAAACAACTTTTTAATTAACGGGTATAGATACAAAAATTGAATACTAATTGTCATTAATGCATAATTGTCATTAATCAAAGGGATTTTAATTTAGAGGAAAAAATGAAAGTGTTGTTATTCGAAAACACCGTTGCTGTCGTAAGGTCAAGAAATGCAATATAGGCAATTTTGAAATCGTATTTACGAAGTCCAACAGATTAATATGTTTGTCTGTGTGTCGATAATTTTATGGAACATTTTATTTTGAAAACAATTTATATTATGAATAGACATGAAGACTGTTGCTTAATGTTGTTATTAATCTCCAATAATAAAATATAAAATTAATAACTGGACAAGAATAACAAATCAGATTCGAGAAAAATGCATTCAACTAGATATAAATAATTTTTAAATAAAAACTACAAAAATAACGTTTACAGTTTGAAAATAAGTTTAATTTTCGATTTTTCTCAGTACGTACAGTCAGCAGCAAAAGTATCCGAGCGCTAGCAATAATCCCTGTCTAAAAGAAGTACTCTTAATACTGATTTGTTAAATAAAGCCTTGTCGAGTCATGTTCTTAGTCAGTCAAGTACATGATTCGACAAGCATTTATTTACTAAAACAGTTTTAAGTGTACTTTTTTGACATCGGAATGTTTAGCTAGTGCTCGGATACATTTGCTGCCAACTGTACATATCTAAAAGAAGCTTTTGTTTCAAATTGTACTAAAAATACTCCATTTCAGCGGATGTGAATATTTATACACGTATGCAAAATTGCAGCTTAATGGGTTTGTGATAAGTACACGTTATGTTTCTAAAACAAACTTTGAATTGGATATGGAATCCCATGGTCCCCAGACATTCCCCCTAAATCCGTTACTACTCTACCATGTATTGTTATCAAAATTATATATGTCGCAATATTTGAGCTCAGTCGCAAAATAACAAGTGGGTTAAATTCCAAGTCTTAGATTTTGCGCTTAATGCACATCAAGTTAAATAAAATCGCTTAAAAGCTCATTACATATCAAGTAAGTGAGGCTAAATTGTATATTAAATTTTCAATTTTCGTATGGTGATACTGTTCTGTGAAATTTCATGATAAATTTTCGCTTTTCTTTTTTAAATCAAAAATGAATAAATTTACGCATGAAAATTAGTAAATGATTAAAAGTAATTAATACGAAAAACATTTTGAACCAATTGCTTTTTCTATAATAATAATTATAATAATGATAATAATAATAAAATCTAAATTGCGTGCATTCATATGCTTTGTGAATGTTGCGTTAGTACAATGCATTGTATACATAACATGATTTTTGCTTAGAAACCATACATGTTTACTTACATAATAGTCAAAATTCAAAAATCTGACGTATGTAAGTACGTTTATGTATATGTTTCGTGAATGTTTTGTTAGTAAAATACATTCTGAGCATAATATTTGCAAAGAAAACTAATTGAGCTTTTCAATACAGCGTACTCAATTCTATACAAGTATTTCAATACAAAGTATATTCATCTGTGTATATGTATCTGTATTAGTTGGAGCAAAATTATTCGAGCGCTAGAAATAATTCCTATATAAAAAAGTACACGTAATACTGTTTTGTTAAAAAAAATCTTGTCGAATCATGTTATTAGACTGACTAAAAACATGACTCGGTAAGAATTTATTTAAAACCCTTTATCTACTGACGGTACTTTAAAGTACCATTACTTTTAAAAGAGTTTAAAATCAAATTTATAGACAAAATGCCAAAAATATTTATAAGAAAGGAACACATGTACCTCACTTTAGTTTCACTACAAAGCATTAGACGATATATATAGCCATTTTTAACCCATAAAGGATTTTATGGAGTGCACTTGCTGTTTTTGCTTCATATTTTTCACGATCTTCATGTGTGTTATAATTAATTCCTATATTATTTCGAGAATATTCGACTTATCTTAGAAAAAATAGGAGGAACATAAAGAGTAAATATTTCTTTACACTTTTTTCATGTTGAAATACTTTTTTCGACCTCTATGTACCAGTGGTACACTAAAATACAAAATTACAAAATTCTCATTAATTACTTTCATGAGGTGATATGAATGATTTTTAATGCATATATCTTTAAATAATGCTCTTTAGTAACTAAAAATATATGTTTCAAACAAAATTTTTGTCTGTTTCAAAATGCAGTAGATAAAGGGTTAACAAAGCAGTGTTAAGTATATTTTTATTACACAGAAATTATTGCTAGCGCTCGAATAATTTTTCTGCCGATTGTATGTATATGTTTCATCTATATTAAATTTGTGTATAGTATCTTCCAAACAAAACTTTTCTAACAAAACATACAAATTCCGTGTTTCATTATATTTATTTATCTACAATTGCTCGTATTTAAAAATTTCATAATTGAGTGTGAATAATTAAAAGACGATGTGAGAGGAATGCATGCTTGACATTTAACTTTGGGATAAATGAATAATATTTTAAAATAAAATAAGATGAATAGCAGTCTACTCAAAAGTGCTAGCTCATATAGTCAGCAAGAACGTGTACATGTACTTTAAATAGCCGGGGAACGTGATAACCTGAGGCAAGCTTCATTATGTGCCGGCTAAGGCAATCAGGAATTACTTCTTAATTATTACGGTTCAAATACTTTGCCTAAAGAGAACAAAGCGTAACTAGGTCAGAATATTCAAAACAATATCATCATTTATTATGTATTAAAAAAAAAAAAGAAAGAAAAAAGAAAAAGAAAAATAATAATAAGATATAAATTATTATGGTCCCATTCAAAGCAAATTTAACTCAAGTATAACTTTTTTAAGTTTTTTAAACCAATAATTATCTATATTAATATAAATGAATGAGTAATAATATAACTCATATAAACAATTTCCTTTTTTATTTCATTCATATAAAGTTTATCAAATCTTTAAATATTAACTTATAAAATTACTTAACATTCAAGCATAAAAAATATTAAATAAATAAATAAATAAATAAATAAATAAAATAAAATAACTTACCAATCAATACTCAAAGTGGTACCTAGACAATTTCAGAATACATTGTTAAACCATAATAATGTGAAACATTAGTTAACATGGTGCAACTTTAAATATAAAAAAATTATACTATATATTATTGATAATTTCAATGTATACGCATGCAAACATTTAAAACACTTTGAGAGTAATTAATAGAAAATATTCATAACGTCCCTTAAATATGATTTTTCATTAAACAGGAAAAGGAAAACTGACGGTAGATACTTGAATGTGTATTTTTATTTTCGGATATCGAAATATTTTTCAATGTCATCCGAGCAACGACTCATACTTTCTTTATATATTATTTTATTTAACCCCTTTCCATGTCTTTTAAATGATTATGATACGCACTAGTGCTAATGATACAAATATATAAATAAATCAATGTTTATCAATTTAACTCTGTATTTATTTGTCAAACTGTTGTTAACATTGAAAAAAAAATCATGATGAGTACTTCGCGATTTTATTTTCTTTATCATATTATTAATTATATTTTCTGCAGTACTAGATTAGCTGACAAAAAAAAAAATAGTAAATGAACTATTTTTCGATGATTGTTGTTACACAAAACTAGTTTATTCATAGCATTAACCGTTTACCCGCCAATGTTCCAATAATGGAACATGATTTTTAAAATAAAAAATTTACATGTAAAAAAACTCTTATTAATATCACTTTTACATACAATTGAATATGACATTATAAAGTATTTTTTACAATAAGTTTTATTCTGTTTAGATAATTATTTATTTTTTTACGAGTTTTTGAATTTTACTATATTTTGTCAATTTTACTCTCTCTTACAATTAAATTTACCAAAATTCCAGTTTAAATTGAAAAAACGCAATACTTTAAAATATTTCATTAGAAAACATATCCTACGGGAATACAACAAAAGCAAAATTTTATTTTTAAATTTTAATGGTAAAATTTACGTTTTTATGTCTCTGTTCCATTATTGGAACATTGGCGTTTCGAGAGTTCATTTTTCATTTATGTGCAAAGCATTGTATGATATTGCAAACATTATTTTCTTTTGCATTCTGATAAAAATAGTAACTTTTCTAAAGAAAGTAAACAGATAAAAGAGATAATAGGGGGAAAGTGAGGGATTATTTAGACTTCTTTTGTCCTCTAAAATTCGAAAAATAAGCAGGTACAAGATAATACTGTTTTCAAATGGAAGCTGCAAAACTTCGAAAGGATTATAGTATTGGCCCTTGACATTGATGTTCAGTTTAGTAAAGTCATAACAATAGAAAGAAATTATTTTTGATAAGGTGGCTGATTATGTGTGTGTGTTGGGGGGGAGGGATGATTTCACCTGTGCCTTTGGAGACAAGTGCAGTTTCACATAAAAGGTGTCTTATTCCATATGTTTGCTGAAATAGTTATCAGTTTCCTTTCAGATAGCGTTTTTCTTATTAGTTTCGTTCGATGACAGTGAAAAAGGTGCATGTGTGCTTTCTATGTGTTTCATTTATAAAGTTTTCATAAATTTAACATCATGTCCAAAAGATGCCTCACGGTACAAGAAGCTGTGGCCTTTCTAGAAACTCTTTCGGATTCTGATTTGGAAGATGTAGATATTTGCCAGTTAGAGCCGGATGAACGTGGTGATATAACCGATGAAGAAGATATTGATGACAATAATTTAGACGCTGTTACGCCATTTGATGTGTGTGGAATGGTCGACGTCACTTTAAAAAAAGATGTAAGTACTCCAAATGAAGAGGAATTTCAGAAACCGGGTCCAAGTGCCAAGAAGAAACGAAAAACTGAAAACCCTGTAGTAAAATGGAAAAAAAAAGTGAAATTCGATAATCCAACAGAATTTGAAAAACCGGTACCAATATTGCATAAATTTCCAGAACTCATGGACTGCACTCCTCTTGATATATTTCATAAATTTTTTCCTGAAGAATATGTCGAATATCTTGCGGATATGACGTCACTTTATGCTTTGCAAAAAGGTGAAACAATTGATGTTTGCAAGAATGATATCTTACAATTTTTTGGTCTTCTTCTTCTAAGTGGATACCATTCAGTTCCTACTGAAGATATGTATTGGAATTCTGCGGAAGATACATGTGTTCCAATAGTTCCAACTGTTATGCCCCGCACTCGTTTCAGAAATATCAAGAAATTTTTTCATGTAATGGATAACAATAAGTTGGAAAATGGTGATAAATTAGGTAAAATAGCCCCGATTTATAAAGAGTTGTCCAAAAATTTCCAACAATTTGGAATATGGCATGAGAAGTTAAGTATCGATGAATCAATGGTTCCTTACTACGGTCGTCACTCATGCAAAATGTTCATAAGAGGAAAACCGATCAGATTTGGTTTTAAAGTATGGATGTTATGTTCTTCAACAGGTTATCCATATGCAATGGATATATATTCTGGGAAAAAATCAGAATCAGATAATAGTATTTCTGGACAGCTCGGACCGAGAGTTGTTAATGAGCTTTTATCTGTTGTTGGAGATAACTCACATCATGAAGTATATTTTGATAACTTTTTTACGTCTTATAATTAATTGTTGGAATTATCCCATAAAGGAATGCGAGCAACGGGAACAATTCGTGAAAATCGTACACAAAAATGCCCGTTGAAATCTAAAAAAGAACTTACCAAAGAAGACAGAGGAAGTTTTGATTTCCGATCTGACGGATCTGTTTATATCTGCAGCTGGAACGATAACGCGGTAGTGACTGTAGCATCAAACTGCTACACACATGAGCCTATAGGTAGTGTGAAACGCTATTCATGTGCAAAAAAAGGTAATATTGAAGTACCTCGGCCAAATCTAATAAAAAAATACAACGAAGGAATGGGCGGAGTAGATGTTTTAGATAAGCTTTTATCTAGTTACAGGCCTCAGTTGCGAAGTAAGAAATGGTGGTGGAATCTATTTAGTAACGCATTAAACATGGCAGTTGTAGCTAGTTGGAATTTGCACTGCGAAGTGCATGCAAACTCTAAAAAACTATCACATTTGGAATTTAGAAGACAGTTGACGATGAATCTTTTGCGGAAAAAAGAGCGTCTTACCAAACATCCTGGACCTCGTAGTCATTTAAAAGTTGAATTAAGACAATCTGATGGTCATTATATAATATCTACGTCTCAAGGTCGTTGTGTTTTTTGCAAAAAGAACACTACAAAAAAATGTTTTCATTGTGAAAAGCGACTGCATGAAAAATGTTTTCTGTCGTATCACAGTCGCTGAAATTATGTGAGTATCATTTATAATTATCTTTTAATGTATCTATAGTGTCATAATATTTATTAATTGTTCATTATTTAAAGATAAATAAACAAAACAGTTAATATTAAGAAGATATTATAATTATTAGACTTTAAATTAACTATTTTCATGAACTTTTAAAAATATGCAAAAAACAATCATGTAACACGCCAATGTTCCAATAATGGAACATGGCTAAAAACACACTCAAAAATTTTTTTCACCTAATTTTAAAACTTTATTGTATTTATATACTCTTAATTAATATAATAACCAAATTTCAAGTCATTGGGACTATTCTTTCTTAATTCGGCGTTTAAACGGTTAAAATGAAATTATATTTTAATTTATACATGTTATTTGCAATATTCCATTTATTGCAATTCAATACAATGTTTTAAATGTTTGATTTTGTTTCTTTGTGTGTGTGTGTGTGTTTTGTAAAATATATATTTATTTATTTCAAGTTATAAAATGAATAACGATATTTTGAAGTACATAAAAACTTGTAAGCAAAACATGAAAAAATGCTAAGTTCTATAGTTTTTTATGGATGAAACGTATTCAAATAAAAGTTGTCCTGATAATTTCAAATCTTTGAGAATGGTATCCATCAAGTTTTAAACTTGTCATAATAACACAAGTCAGATGTATTTACAAAAGTTCGAACATGCCGGCGAAGGTATAGAGTTTGATCATAAGACTTACTACTGTCTATAGACAAGAAGTATAACTCCCACCAAGAAGTCTGTGCCAGTTTGTTGGCATGGAGAAAAGCCCAGCTCCATTTTCGACAGGGGAATTTATTAAAAAGCATCCACGTTTGATGACAGAAAGCATTGATAGCGTGTTGGCGATGTTTGTATTATATTATTATTGTTACTTGTTGGCAGAAGCTATTGTTGTGCTAGACAGACAGTAATGTTATAAACATCTTTGAGATTTATTGTAAATTATAATTCAGAGAATGACTCATAAAGTCGGCAGCAAAAGTATCCGAGCACTAGCAATAATCCCTGCCTAAAAAAAGGTGCACTTAATACTGCATTGTTAAATAAGTCCTTGTTGAGTCATGTTCTTAGTCAGACTAAGAGCATGATTCGATAAGAATTTATTTAAAATAATTGTTTTAAGTGTAGTTTTTCGATATCGGAATTATTAGCTAGTGCTCGGGTACTTTTGATGCCGGCTGTATATTTTTTGCATGTAGATATGCTGGAAGTTTCATATATATGTTACATGATTATTATAAAAATATTCACGTAAAATGTAATACTGTTTTTTTTTTTAAATATATTTTTGATTAGTGAAATAAATTAACGGCTTTATTCACCAAATCAGTGTTAACCCATGGTTCACGTAACACATGTGTTAGAGTTAACACTCCCCTAACCCTGGGTTAGAAAGTTTTCGTATTCATCATCCGTGGATTTGTTAACCCCAGTGTTATCTGTAAGAGTCTCGCTGATTGGTCAATAAAAACGCAATACATTAAAAAAGTAAACAAGAGTGGTTTCTCTGTAACTGTAACATGCTCATTTAACACCAGAGTTAATCCACCAATTTAGGAGGATTAAAAAAAAGAGGGTTAACTCGAGTGTTAAAACACTGATTTTGCGTGGTGAATATTGATTTTAAGATAACCTAGCATATTCCCGGGTTAACATCAGTGTTAAAAATTTGGTGAATAAGGCTGTTAATGTTGTGATTTGAAGTGGTAGTGTTCAATTGAAAATACAAAATTTATTTATTTCCATTGACGTAACAGAAAACCAATTCCAGAAAGTTCTCTCTTAAAATAAATGAATTAATTCACCGTGTCAAGTAGAAGCTATTAATTTTTAAATCGACTTGAGTTAAAAATTCAATTCTTTGAGCTAATTTGCGTCTTTTTATTTAAGTGAACTTGAGTTATCAGTATTTATCGATACTTCAGTTATTTCTGCTCATTCAATCACTTGCAAGTGGCAACACAGCTCTCGTTGCAACGCATTTCTTCAGTAGATCGAACGATCAAGTCGAACGATCAACGCCATTGTAAAGTGACCGTGTTTATTAAAATCATTCGTATCAAAACATTCGTAAATCATTCGTATTTGAGTGCATTATGTTAACTCATTCAATTACTTGAATTTAACCCAAGATGAGAAAGCGTGTTTTTTTCCTAGGCAAATGAATTTACTCAAGTTGAGTTATTTTCATTCTTTTCTTTTACGAGAGTGGTTTATTGGAGATTATAATGATTTGTATACTGTAAAAAATATGTCCTATTTGCTGCCAGAAATTCTCTGTAATTTGAGAAAATACGCGTAATTTACGAAAAAAGTACGTTGTCAGAACGTATTTTCTCAAATTACATAGAATTTCTGGCAGCAAATAGGACATAATTTTTACAGTGTATGTTAATCTTCGTAAAATTAATGCTGCAAATATAATCACGAATATATATATATATATATATATATATATATATATATATATATATATATATATATATATATATATAATAATCAATATGTTTCTGAAATTTCAATAAGAATGTTTCATTTTGATTGCAAATGAATGTATGGTTTGGCCCCTGATGCCGTATTCTTCCACTGTCAAAAAAAAGTCCTGTTTGCTGCAGTTTGCCAGAAATTTTCTATAATTCAGAAAAATAAGTTCTATCAACGGAAAAATTACGTTGATATAAAGTATTTTTCTGAATTACAGAAAATTTCTTTCAGCAAACAGGACTTTTTTTTTTCTTTCTTGACAGTGTAGTTTTAAGATATGGTGCAATAATTTACTGACTTTCATGTTTCCTAGCGACGTATTTGTGTAAGTTTGGCATTTACTTAGAAATGTTTGAATTATAATTATCTGGTAACGTATTGAAAAAAAAAAATATATGTGTTAGTATGTAACGATAAGTACAACCATATTTTCTCTAATCTGGTGAATTTGGGTGCGAAGAGAGCTGTTGGGCCATCGAGGATGATTTTGAGCCAGCACTTCATCATGAACATCTAAATAAGCCATCAGAACATTGTTAAAAATTTGGTGTTAGTTTGAACTAAAACTTGGTATCTGCAACCACCAGATGGTTTCATCTTTTACCATGATTTGATAATTTTATGTTGAACGAAATACTGGTATTATGTTTCAAATAAATAAATAAATAAATAAATAAATAAATAATAATAATAATAATAATAATAATAAACGAAATTCGACCTAGACATAGATCAAAGTGAAGACCTTCTTGGCTCAAGTCAAACACGCTTGCACTGTGCCACGCTTTCTTGCCCGATAATTCTGTGTGTTTCGTTTATTTTGATGAAAAGGGGTTGAAATTTCTAGGGCCTTATCTTAGCCCATGGGTGAGTTGTTGCACAAAATTTGCACTTTACCCTATGTTTTCAATAACGATCTTTAATTTAAGCTTGGTTAGGCTTGAATAGGAATTTTACTGATTCATACTTCTTTTAGGAGTGGATATATGGTAAATCCAAGTTTTGGTGCAACTTAAATTCAATCACAAGAAGTAAGGAAACTTAAAAATTAGGCTGGACAATATTATGGTATTCCTTGTAATTTTACTCCATATAGGGGTTAAAGTTTGAACTGAAATTTTTAACATTAGAATTCTCGTTCTCTGGGCTGCCACTCCAATATATTAAAACTAAGTATCACTCTTAAAAATATGCAATTTTGTTGCCAGAAATTCTCTGTGAAAATTATAGAATTCTCTGTATTTGGAGAAAAAAATCGTAAATTATGGAAAAATTACTTTGACAAAACTCATTTTTCAGCAAATTTCACAGAATTCTGTAATTTTAACAGAGAATTACTGGCAACAAAACCGCATTTTTTTAAACATTGTAACTTTAAGTAGGCTCTAATAATATTTTTAAAATAGTTCCATATAAAAGCTAAATATGTTTTAAAAAATGTCTTATACAATTTATCATGCATATCACAAAAAAATAATGATAATAATAAAAAAAAAAAAACTTAATTTTTTGCAGAAAATCTACGCAAATACTTAAGTTAAGTTTTTAATTTTCAGTTAAGAACCAATAATTTCTGTTAAATAACTTCAGTATTAAAATAATCTCCATTTGAATATTATGTATATCATGAATATCATTTGGGAAGAAAAAAGTAAATCTTTTACAAATTAATTACTTTATTATTTTCCTTTACTTAGTTATTTTATAGTATTTAACTTCATTTAATTTTTTCTGCATATTTGTAAAAGTAAAAACAATCTACTAAAATCATGAAAAAAAAAATAATATTAATAACGATATGAATTAGAATAAATAGTATTTTTTAAAAAGTTCATTATTTTATATATCATTCACAGTATTATTTTATATTCGTTGTATAATTAATTGCTTGGTTTATAAAATCCATTTCTATACTCTGGGAAATATTCTTCACTTTTGAATGAAGATTTTTAAGATTTGGAGCAAATGCCTCTATTTTTACCCTTCTTACAGCAGCTATATATAGTTTGAAATATCAGATACTTAACTATACAATGTCATTTTTGGATAGAGTTACATATCACTTTTTTTCCCCCAGTTATTTTTGTTTCACGGGGAAAAGAAACTACAAGAAATGCATGTTTTATATTTAACTACTTTTGTTTCATTTGAAAATTTTGAATGCATAGTTTTTTCTTTAAAAAAAAAAAAAAAGTATCGTAAAAGGTTTAGGTTAACTACACAAGAAAAGTTTTTAAATAGCTTCAGAATTCAAAACTAAATAAAGTGAAATAGATTTTCATTTTATTTATTATCTTTATTGGGACAAAATAAAAGTAAAAATTTAGTTTGGATAGATTAAAGAGTTTTTATTTTGACACATGGGGCCATATACCCATCAAATACAAAACAACTTTTAAAATTTCATTATTAAAAATGCTCACATTTGTTTTCTTAATTTTTATCATGCATATAACAGAAAAAGGTATTAAACATTTTTATTGTTATTATTATTATTTTTTAATATTAGAGAGAATGATAAAAAATAAGTTTATTAGTCATAATAAAAATGTGATTTTCTTTTTTACTGCATCTCGTAAAATAATGAATGTTTTACAATGCTTATTGTTATGTATCTACGAAATCATTTTTTAATATGACATGCTGCTTTTTAATAGCGCACACTGTAAAAAATTTGTCCTATTTTCTGCCAGAAATTCTTTGTAATTTGAGAAAATACTGTGGTGGTGCATCTATTTATTTAATGAATTGTTTGTTACTATAGCGTACACTGTAAAAAATAAGTCCTATTTTCTGCCAGAAATTCTCTGTAATTTGAGAAAATACTGTGGTGGTGCTTCTATTTATTTGATGAATTGTTTGTTACTATAGAAAGTTTTCATTAAAATACCATTTTGAAAACACAGAAAATACTTGATTGCTGTTTATTTTTAACTACAGAATTTAATTACTAATACTAACATATCAGTGCTCTAACCATTGAGCCACATTAATTACGCAAGCAACTTTTTAACCCAAATAAATAACAATCAAATGATTTGCTCTAAATATTTTAACAAGATCGTATAGTGGCGAATTTTTAAGTACATTTTAGTGCAAACCACCAACCAAACAGGTCAATTATCAAACCCTGAATGTTTCTTTTTTTATTTCCCCCCCCCCCTTTTTTTTATATATTTGGTGAGTAGTTTAAAAACAACTTTAACAAAAAAAAAAAAAAAAAAAAAAAAAAAACCTTAACCCAATTTAAGTCGAAAATTTAAAAACCCAGATCTACAGAGTTTTATAAAAATCCGAACTAAACAAATAAAGTAAATCATCTCACTATATCACCTGTATATCTCTAAATGATCTAGAATAATCAAATTGTAAATTTTTACAATTAATAAGATTAAGTAGAGAAAATATAGGTTATATTTCACAGATGAAAAGTACTTTGATTACAAGAGAATCACACCAAATAAAATCATAAGGCAAGGCAGAAAATTTAACATAAACAAACATGCACATTCTGGAAAATTCAATTGTTAAACCTGTATCAAAACACCTCGACAACTAGATTTATTTTACTAGTACAAACCACAAAATTTAAATTAAAATTTTAAATAACTAAAAATTCAGAGATTTTAAATAGATTTTAAAATCTAAATTTTCTTACGATTTTACTTTCTTTATTTGTCAGATAAGAAAAGTATTTAAAATTATTCCAGAATATGCAACCCTTCACCAATTATAAAATTAAACTCCTGAAAATTTGCAATTTTCATATCTACAAATTTCTAATTCGTTAAATGTTAAACTAAACTAAAAGACCTGTAAAATTTTAACTGCTGGTGTAATAAAAACAATAATCCAATTCGAGTACAGGACATATCTCTAATAGGAGAAATTTCAACAACTTTAAAAGTTTAAGTAACCCCATGAAGATTGAAGATTTTTCAAGTGGCCACCACTTGGAAATAAAATGGCGGAGCAAGTTACAAAGCAAACTTATCCAAGATATTTGAACTTATCTAACTTCTGTTTGAATCATTTTAGTATTTTAAAAGTTATCGTGATGGCACATTTTTAAGTGGAAGCCTCGTTTCAAGTGGCCTCAACTTCGAAAGAAAACGTCAGAACATTTGCCCAGTGAACTCATGAAAGAATTTATATGATAAAATCACTGTCCGACTTTGTTTCGGATTGAATCAGAATTTAAAATGTTATCGTGTTTACACATAAATTTTCAAATGGTAGCCTGATTTTAAATTGTCTCGCTTAGTTTATAACATCCGCACTTTGTTACAAATGGCGGATAAAGTTCCTTAATAAACTTGGTTGTGGCCCTTATATGGTCTATGTAAACATCAAAATTCAAGCAAATCCGATCTTAAATACATTTTGTACAATGTGAAATTGAAAAAGTGGCTTCCACTTAAAAATAAAATCGCAGAGAAACTTGGTTAACAAACACATTCAAGATATTTATGAGAAATTTTTTGTCCAAATGTGATTCGATTTGGAATGTTATTTCAAAGTCATTGTGATTATAAATTTTAAAGTGGTAGCCTGATTTCAAGTTGCTCCGCTCACTTTAAGATATCCGCCATTTTGTTAAGAATGACGATAAAGTTCAATAATAAACTTCATTGAGACCATCATATGGTCTATGTTTACCTCAAAATTAAAAAAGAAAAGTTCAGAATACGTTTTTTACAATATGAGCTTGAAATTATCAAGTGGTCCGCACTTGAAAATAAAATGACGAACAACTTGGTTAAGAAATGCATTCAAGATATTTATAAGAAAAGTTCACGGTCCAAATTTGATTCGGAAGTTATCGTGATATTAAATTTTCAAGTGGTAGCCTGATTTTAAGTGGCGCCGCTTAATGTAAGATATTCGCCACTTAGTTAAAAATGGCGGATAAAGTTCATTAATAAACTGGATTGAGATCTTTTATAGTCTATAATTGTATCAAAATTAAAGCAAAACCGGCCTTAAATACGCTTTTTACAATGTGAATTTGAAATTTTCTAGTGACCACCACTTGAAAACAAAACAGCGGAGCAACTTGGTTAACGAACTCATCCAAGATAATTATAAGATACGTTCGGTTCTCTGTCCAAATTTGGTTCAATTTGGAGGATTAGTTCGGGAGTTATCGGGATGACAAAATTTTCATTATATATATATATATATAATGAAAATTTTTTGTCAAGTCATATGGGGTCATATATAATGAAAATTTTTCAAGTCATATGGGGCATTTTTGACAGTTTAAATCATTTATTTTATGTTTTTGCAGTTAAATTTACTTATGAATTGTTTCACATTAATTATTTTTCTCGTAAGTTCTTCTTTAGTTATTTTTGTTACTTATTTACAATTATTATGACTGAAAACATATATTATAATTTCATATATATATATATATATATATATATATATATAGGTAGATAGATAGACAAACGAAGTGATTGCAATAGGTCGGTTTCTAAAGAAATCAACCTAAAACTAGAATAACGTTCTGCCCCAGGTGCCCTGTTTATGGATTTCTAAAAAAGCCAGGTGACAAATACAAAAGCTTAAAAAATAGAACATATCAAAAGTTATCAAAATCTGCGTACAATACGTAACTTTGTAATAAAAAATTGACAAGTTAATTTTACAAATAAAAAGGTAGTAAAACTTCATATTTTAAGAATGGAAACTTAAGCAAATTTTCAAACATTTAAATTTATCACTGTTCTATATTTTATTTTGTTCGCTAGGCTATATAAAACAAAGAAAAGTTTAAACAAATATATATGATGATCGTTAAGTCCGAAAGTAACTTTTCAAATGAATTATAAGTCATGTACTTACTGTACCTTTTGCGCTTTTAAAATACTGCTTAATGCAAATAATTAGTTTTATTAGTTCAATACAGATAATGTAACAAAACGCATTAGTAAAAAAATATTTACAATATTTTTGATTAAACAAGTCGATTTACATTTAGGTGCCTCACCGTCCTATATCCTTCGCACATTACCCAACTGATCATACATATATATATGTATATATATACTGGTAGAATTTGCCCGCTTCGTTGGTTACTATATTTAAAGAAAAATCTTTTCTGTATCGTTTTATGAACAACAACAAAAAAATAATAATAATAATAAATAAAATAAAGTACTTAAATTTCTGAAATCTCTCTTCGAGTCCCCGTTGCCTTTAGCAGCAGCTTGTTCATCCGCAGAGTCTCGGGAACCTGTCCCTATCGCTTGCGACAATGGCTTACAGTCGGCTGCAAAATTATTCGAGCACTATCCAATAATTCCTATATTTAAAAAGTACACTTAAGACTGTTTTGCTAAGTAAATCCTTGTCGAATCATGTTCTTAGACTGATTAAGAACATCACTGGACAAGGATTTATTTAACAAAGCTGTATTAACCTTCCTACCCTGTTGAAAAAATGTTACGTTTTACCTGCATGGATCTAATCGACCCAGGTAGTAATATGGTTACTTAGACCGCAAGAAATTGTTTCTACACATTTTTTTTTAATGTGTATTATTACCATTTACTGTTCAGAATTAAAATTTTTGTGGGATATCACAAAATCTTTTTTAAAAATGGGTCGAATCGACCCAAACAGGGTAGGAAGGTTAAGTGTACTTTTTTTTTTGGCAAGGATTATTGCTAGTGCTCGAATAATTTTGCAGCCGACTGTACCAGTGGGCTTACCTTTTGGTGATTATTAGATGACAGTTTCAAAACGGACAGTATCAAAAGACTGAAGTAGCCCTTTTATATTTGAATTCCAATTACATATGAACAACACTATACGTGGTGTACATAATATTTGCTTTCACCTTTTTTCCTATATTTATTTGATTTATCCGACAAACCATAAAATGACAGCTATTTCACGCCTAATATAGTATTACAATAAGCTATGATCGGCTACGTCTGTCGCACGATACAATTACTTTTTGTGGTTATATATAATTCATGATTAGTTAATAGTAGTTGGTATATAGAAAAATAAATAAATAAATAAATATGTAAACTTGATCATGGTACAGCCTTAATATAGCTCCCCTTGGTGGCTTTTGTATTTTTATCACCATTTTAGACAAAAATACATAATTTATGCGATTATTGCTTCTGTTCCTTTCTTTTTCTTCAATATTTTATAACTTATTTATATTTTTGATGCGCTACTTGGCTTAAAATGGCTGCTGCGAAAAATGTCCTATCTACTTCAGCATCAAAACTTTAAAAATTGCCCAGGAAAGCATTTAATATAATGCTGAATTAGCTTTCATTCCAAGAGTGTTTCATCCGTGACAAAAACATACTATTAAAAAAAAAAAAAAAAAAAAAAAAAAAAAAAACTATAATTGAGGTATATTAAAAAAAAAATATATATATATATATATGAAAGAAAATTCGAAAAAAAAAACATGCTTGATTATTATTATTATTATTGCTTTATTTTAAAGTTATGAAGACGTCATTTTTTCATATGCAAATTTAATATTTGATATTTTTATTTATTTTTTTTTTTTTCGCAAAAGCATATTTTATTTTTTGTAAAAAAATAAAAATGAAATTAAAATGAAACTCGTGAATCGCGACAGCAATGGCTCCCTAAAATGAGCATGCTCAAAGGTAAAACAGTTCTATTATAATTGACAGCTTATCGCTTTTTGCGGACTATGCATTAATAGTTGGTTGATGTTGAGGTAGAATAAATCTAACGACGGATCTTGCATTTTTGAATCGAAAGTTGAAAAGTGAATATTGATACATTTGATGTTTTATCATTGTTTAAAATCGAATAAATAAAAAATTTGTTTTATTTATATTTATGGATTGCTGGAATTAATATTTTAATCCTTGTTTATATTACTTGTAAATGAAACTGAGAAATTTATAACCATAAAAGATCGGTAAAAATCTTACAGTCCGGTGCGGTAGCATTTGTTTACAAATTCTCCATACTATAAATATAAGCTATACCATCGTATTGTAAAATTTAGCTAAAATATTATAGTACATTTATTTTATCATAATTAATATGGGATACTGCTTATTTGCCGCTTTTTGTACTGAAATTTCATCCGTAGGATAAAAATGTGTCATATGCCGGTAATATATATATTTTTTTTTCATAGAGAATGCTTGATTACAATTAACGCGCGAAATTTTCTAAACATTTATGACCAAAATTACTCACACATGATAAACAAGCATAACGAGGTAAAAGCCAATGCGATGGATGCT
Organism: Salticus scenicus; assembly: GCA_963930645.1. NCBI lineage: Eukaryota > Metazoa > Arthropoda > Arachnida > Araneae > Salticidae > Salticus > Salticus scenicus. The sequence goes on from OZ005652.1 coordinate 64,650,119, forward strand.
GCTTCTTATTATTATGAATCGAAGATATTGTATTTTTTTTCCCCATATAAAATGTATGATTAATTGCATTCAACACAAGAAATTTCTTCAATTATTCCAAAATAAAAACAGCAAAGGCTTGGAAATTTTCAAAACATTAACGAACGCAAATACACGAAAGACAAGCACGGGATAAAAGCAAAACAATGAATCCTGTTCATCTTTACTGAATCGAAGAGATGCTTACCGTATTTGTAATGAATCCATCGTCAACAACGAAAAATTCGCCAACATATAGATGCATACGTAATATTGCAGAAAAAATATATCTCATTTAGAGACACTTTTAAAAAACACGTGTAACGTTTTAAATAAATAAATAAAACACTTTAAAACACATATAAAAGTTTTTAAAACATATATTTTATTAAAAACTACATATTTCTAAGCTTTTCGCCCTGAGAAGCAGGGCATCATCAGGAAGTGTACATGGTTTTGCACAGTGTGCAGCTGTGTTACAAATATATATATCATAAATCAGGTTAAAGCTACAGTTACATCGCTACTTTAATACAAAAATTTTAGTTCATTGGTTGCAGCCATTCTCCATTGACACTGAGGTAACACTTGATTACTGCAACAGTGTCAATGTAGAATGGCTGCAACCAATGAACTAAATTTTTTTTGTATTAAAGTAGCGATGTAACTGTAGCTTTAACCTGATTTATGGTATATATATTTGTAACACAGCTGCACACTGTGCAAAACCATGTAGACTTCCTGATGATGCCCTGCTTATCAGGGCGAAAAGCTTAGAAATATGTAGTTTTTAATTTAATATATGTTTTTAAAACTTTTATACGTGTTTTAAAGTGTTTTATTTATTAATTATTAATTCATACGTAATATTGCTCTGCAAATATGCCGTTATCTTATTCCAATTTGTTTACATTAATTTTGCTTTGTCTTTATTTCATTTTTGGTTTGATTTGGGAGGTATTTGTTTTTGATCATATTAATAGTTTGAATAGTGATAATTATTTAATCATCTTTAAATTCCAACTGTACGTACTGATAATATTTAATCCTTTCAGCGTAGCCGTTTTTTGGTATATCTGTTTAATGATTCATAAAATTAATACTATGCACAGTATACTCATGAGAATTTAATACTGTATACTAGACATACATATTAATCTTATTTTCTGGAAAAAAGCAAAATGTATTTCAAAATTTAACTACACCAGCCTTTTATTTTGACTATGCATACCGGAAAAAGACGGGCTTAACGCTCATAGGGTTAATAACCTTTACATTTCTAATGTACGTTCTGATTATGTATATGTATATATATATATAATATAATATATATATATATATGTATGTATATAAGATAAATTTTAAATATAAGATTGAATAAAACTTGAATTTTTAAGTATAGAATTAGAACAGCGCATTTATGAACCGAAGCTCAAATGCAGCTAAAGGAAATATAAAACCATTATAAATAAGCAAAATAACCAAGGAAAAAAGAAAATTAATCCCAAAACGCATGAGGACCCTCTTTAGAGGAGTTCCTCATCCCCTAGGGATTCCTACATGGGAGAGCTCCCCTGAAGAGGGCCCTCATGTGTTTTGGGATTAATTTTCATTTTTACTTGTTTATTTTGCTTATATATATATATATAACTAACTATATAAATGCACATATATATGATTAACTCGCTCCATAAACAAATACGTTTCTGAGGGGGGAATTCACAGCCTTGTGTTAGCTCCTTATAACTCAAAAAATCTTCTAAATTACTGCATAATAAATTGGAATTACTTTGAGTTGTCCTGTAAACAAATTACCAATACTATGTGTATTTTTTATAGAAACCATGTTTTAAAATTTTTAATAACATATGTTTATTTTTTTATGTGTAATGAGTGTAGCCATGTTAAAATGCACTTATAAGAAATATCGTCAATAGACCATAATGGTATAAAATTCTTTTATGTGTCCCTGTGCACAAGCCACAGTATTTATATACACCAATAAAAACTATACAACTAATTCATTGTAAATCATTAATATTAAAACCAAATTTAGCATCAATTGGATGATTACAGAATGTCTTTGGAATTCTTGTGTGTGGTCCTGTAAATAAATTATTTAGTCTATACATACATTTTGTCTAGAGAAAACATGCTTTTAAGCATCTCAATAATGTATGCTAATTCCAGTATGTTTAATGTAACATAATGAAATTTGACATAATTTGGTTGATTACGTGACATTGTAGGAAGACTTTTATAAAGTACATGTACATTAATTATTGTCTAAGCACATATTTTCTTCAGAAAGCATGCTTTGAAGAATCTCAATAATGTAAATCATTTTTATTTTGTTAAATGTAGCATAACCATGCTAAAATGCATTTAAACGAAAATCTGCCCATAGGCCGTAATGATAACAAACAATTTGGTGTGTATTTGTACTCGAAGAATAAATAATATGTACACCAAAAATTATACAGCTATTTTTGTATAGCCCCTAAACATGTGTACCAGTTTGCAAGTCAATCGGAGAATTTTTGCGGCCGCTATTACAATACATACAAATTCTGTTCATAGGATGTAATGATAATAAAAACTTTGGTATGTCCCTACACGCGAACTACAAATGTAACACACACCCAAAATTATACACTGTAAAAATATGTCCTATTTGATGCCAGAAAATTTTTGTAATTTGAGAACGCTGACATGTAATTTACGAAAAAAATCTGACGCGTAAAATTAAACTCTGACGTTTAAATCTGACGCGTAATTTACATAAAAATTACGTTGTCAGAACGTTTTTTTTTTTTTTTTTTTTGGTAATAACAGAAAATTTCTGGCAGAAAATAGGACATATTTTTTACAGTGTACAGCTAATTCTGTTCGGCTCATGAACATGGGTACCAAACTGCAAGTCAATAAAGGGATTTTTACATGCGCTATCGCGAGACATACATACAGAGAAACAGACAATAACATTTTTGTCTCCACTCTCAACATACACTATTAAAAAAATGCAACATTGCTGGCAGAAATTCTCAGTAATTTGAAAAAAATCTCATAAACTACGGAAAAATTACGTTGAGAAAACGTATTTTATTAACAGAGAATTTCTGGCTGCAAAGTTGCAATTTTTAAACAGTGGAGGCTTCCACTGACGTTTCGGCAATTAGGAAACTTATCTTTCTTTTAGAGAAATATTTTTAATATTTCTAAATGAACAAAACTATTTACAGTTTAAAAAAGTATAATTCTATAACTACATTTTACCAGAATAATAGTTTCAGTTAGCTGCAAGCAATATATTGGTGTAATGTTTTATCATTTTTGTGGTGCCATTTCGGGAGTAAGCCCTACTCAAATGGTGTAACTTAGTACCAAACTATTGATTACAACTAAAATATCTATTTATCACCATTCTTTTAGGGAAACTTTGAACTTTTGTTTTTAACTGGGTGCAATGATTTATTTATGAATTAACTTTTATTTTTTTATTTATTTTATTTGACAATGCAAAAATTTTATAGCTTTTAACGTTTAAAGTTCGATAATGTAATCAACTCATTAAGGAATAACGTTTTATTTTTATTTTTATTTATGATAAAAAGACTCTAGAAACACGTCAATTAAAATAATTACATTTAATTAAAATTATTTTTAAAAAAATGTACACATTTCGAAGCTTTTTGCTTTGAAAATGTAAAGCATATCCATGAAATACGTTACTAGGTTTATTATTAGCAGTTTAAATGCATTGTAGTAGTTGACAGTTACAGTTGAACAATCTTGAGTTAATGGCATAGGGACAGTCTTGTAGAAGCAAAATTCCCAAACGAATCCATAGGAGCAAAGGTCAAAGTCTTTTAAGGTCTGCAAGGAGGTGATGTTGAGCAGGAGAAACAAATGGGTAACTTGCGAAGTCTGGTGGAAGTTTTCTTAAAATATACGCTTTAAGTCAATAAACCGGAAAAGAAAAAGAAATGGATCTTGCAAGGCCACCAGAGTGCTGCTGTAGGAGCTGTAGCTACCGGAGTTAGATGCCAGGTTATATAAGATTACTTGATACGAAAGCTTGTAACAGTAGCTTTAGGAATAGGATGGGTAGATACTAGTAGAATGAACATGGTGGCTTAGGTAAAATAGTTATCTTAACTCTTCTTCATATATTTAAGCAAAAATTTTGTCCTGAAGAGGAAAAGGGGACCAAAAAAAAAAAAAAAAAAAAAGGGTAAACAATAATCAAAATATTTTGGATCAACCTGTAAAATGTAATGCATGAAATGCGTTTTTGCTGTAACTTGTGATTATACAGATTCTTTTAATTATCTGTATAATTTTTTATGAGGCTACCACACATATTCATGGTAATATAATGGTTTCTTTAAAAAATTGCAAAACAAATTACTACTTTTTTAATTATAACACGTAGTATATTAGACCCAGTGAAAAGTCATTTTTAGGAAATTTGGTGTACTATATTAGGTACTACATACAGCAATAAGAATTAAAAAAATGTTAAATATCTTATGATGTATGAGCATTTCCACTAAATAATTTTTAACTACGCATGCGCAAGCTTTTAAAAAAATCATTTGCCTAATTTCATAGCCAAAAGTACTGAGTTACGTATATAAAAACCTTAAACAAATATCGCGTAAATTCAAAAAGTTATGAAAGATACAATCAACAGAATTTCAGTTCTTTTTTTTTTTAAGAAAGGAAAATGATAGGGTTTTTATTAATATTTATTTACAATCAGCGAACACTGCATTATCGTTGTGCACTGACTGTAACAAAATAAAAATGTGAGTAAAACCCTTTACAGTTCAGCTTTTATTTCGAGAGGAACTAAAATTATGTTTATTCTATCTTTCATAACTTTTTGAATTTACACGATGTTTGTTTGGGGTTTTCATATAAGTAACTCAATACTTTTGACTTTTAAATTATGGAATTGAAATTGCTAAAAAAGTTTGCGTATGCGTAGTTAACAAATATTTAGTAAAACGCTTATATTTCGTAAGTTAACTAAAAATATATTCATTCGATCTCTAATATATATTTTTTAATTTACGCGATATTTGTTTGGGATTTTCATATAAGTAGCTTAATACCTTTGGCTATTAATATCTGCAAATGAAATTTTTAAAGAGCTTGCGCATGCGCGGTTAAAAAAAATATGAAAAATGCTAGTATTTCTTGAGATATTTAATATTTTTACATTTTAATCGCTGTATGCTGTGTCTAAAGTAGAATGCCAAATTTCCTGAAAATGGCTTTACATTGGGTCCAATTCCCTACATGTTATAATTTATAAAGTTGCTTTTTTTTTTTTTTTTTTTTTTTTTTTGTAATTTTTTTAAAAATCGTTACGTATGCATGAGTATTACTTTTTACACGGGGACCCAAAATGTTTTGATTTTTGTTTAATTTTTTACTAGTCCCCTTTCCATTTTCAGGACAAAACTTTTGATGAAATATATGAGGTATAACATGTTCTTTAAACTTCCAAAATTTTAAGATAATTCTTAAATAATTTTTGTACATATTTAATAGAACGTCTAAATTCGGAAGAGTCCAAATACTTTTTGGTAGATAGCATATATGGGTAAGAGAAGGTAAAAAATATGTTAATTTCTTTAACATATAGCAGTCTGTAAATATTTTACTGTACTTAAGAGAACATTTGGTCATACATTTAATGCATTTGAATTCTTTTGGACGTCCCTGTACACAAACAATTTGCATGATCTCAACGAAAATTTAGTGTAGCATAACTATATCATATAGATGTAGAATACAGAGTTTGCACTTCCTGCTCCTCTTTGTTCTTGAAATATGGTGATAACAGACACGCACACACACACACATTCAGACAGACTGAGATACAAACCATCCGCTAAAAGCAGGATTTTCGGATTCAGGGTAACTCATAACGTGTAGATGTAGCAAAAACTCAATTTCGAAAATTTGACCCAAAAACAATATTTTTTTCTACCATGTATATGGGTAAGTAATAATTCGGCTTATATTACATTACGTTACAATAGATACACTTATCAAACAATCTATGAGTTTGCTGAATAAATTGTAGGTAGATTTGAAAAGAAATAAAATAGTTTGTTTTAGTTACGGAAAATCATCAGATCTTTGAAAAATTCTAGGTCGAAAATCTTAAAGAATTGCGGAAATTCCTTCAATGTTCCTTTTATACAACATAGGAAGCATCAAGAGGAAAGTATCCTGCCGCAGTAACACTTGAAGCAGCTTTGTAACTAGAAGATAAAGTAAATAATCGCACCGGTAAGAAACAAATAATCTTTTCACGAACTAGTTTCGTTCTCCTTTTCTTAGAAGAATAATTTTCTTGTTGTATACGATCCCAGTCTGCTTCTTTTAGCAGCAGAAATATGCTGATAACAATTCAAGCAGTCCTATATATATATATATATATATTTTTTTTTTTTTACTAATATTATATCATATCGTTATACGTAACTACTGAAAAACGATAAATATATGAAAATGAATTCCTTACGCGCAAAACAATATAGTCATATTGATTAATTAGTTGCATAATAAATAAACATTTTAGACAGATTGGGATTTAAAAAGCATACTAAAAAAAAAAAAAAAAAAAATGTATTTGGTGGAATTTTTACTCAACAAAAGAACTATATAATTTTAATGATAATAATAATATCTTTTTAGAAATTTTAATTGTAGAAGTAATTGATTATAACGAGCCTATGTAAACGATTTTTAAAATAGTTAATGTTTTATAAAATTAAATTTTATAGCCAAAAGTAGTTCAGCTAAATTTATACAGGGTGAGTTTGACATAATCTGCCAAACGAAAGGAGGTGATAGAACAGCCCATGGGGAGCATGAAACACCATAGAAAATCTGTCCTATCGCTAACCGTTTCCGAGTTATGGTAGATTGAAGAAAAATCTGTTTTTTTTTTTTTTTCCATCCCGTCTGAAAACCCCCAAATTTGTGAGCTTTCTGAAAGACTTACACGCAAAATAAGCACATATTTTGAAAGAGCAGAAAAATCCTATCAGGTGACACAATTTACATCAGGATACCTTATTTTGACGGCGAGCTACAAGCGCTAAAACATTGGCGAAGTTTAAAATCGAGTTGTCACTAAATTCTTTAACCGGCAACACCGTTCAAGCTACAATCGGTCAAATTTTCCAAAAACTTCTACATTCCACAAACTTTAAAATGAGCCCACAATAAACCATATCGGTGTTCTATTTCAGGAGAAATTTAGCCTTTTGTTTGAAACACATTCATCACTGTACTCGACGTTCGTCGAGAAAAAACTCATGGGGAGCCATGGTCATTCCTGATTTCATGTCCGCCTTCAGCCCGCTGTTTTGTCAGATGCAAAAAAGAAAGTTTTAAAGACAAACAAAAAAAGTAGCAGTTGTATTAAATTTACAAACACAATGGAATGGAAACAAAAGAAGTATGGCGTTTCACACGTCTTTCACAAAGGAATATGAAAAAAAAAATGACGTATCTCACGTTTATAATTAAAGCACATATGCATATGACAGGATGTGTGATATTTAGTGCGGCTGCTGAAATTGGTCCCCCCCCCACCCTTGATACATGCCCTTGCCCGCTTACAAAAGGAAACCACAATAGCTCTTAGCGAAAGCTCATCCCTCAGCTTTATTATTGCATCATCGAGCCGGCTGCTTTAATCTTGCAAACTGGCAACTTCTGTGCGGTAAACTTCTTGCTTTAGGAAACCCCAAACATAGAAGTCCAATGGAGTGAGATCTGGAGATCTAGGTGGCCAAGGAATTGGTCCATTACGACCAATCCATCGCAGATACTGCTGATTCAAGAAGTCCTGAACGGCATTGGGAGAATGTGCAGGGGCCCCATCGTGTTGGAAAATTATTTCCGCTCGTTGGGGTACAGGAATAACATCACGTAATCCTGGCAGATGATGTTCCAGAAACTCCAAATATGTATTGCTTGTCAGATGACCTTGGAACACGCGTGGACCTATCAAGCGATCGCCAACCACTCCAAGCCAAACATTTCAGCTGAATCGCGTCTGGAACGATGGGTTTCGTGTTACAAATGGATATTGTTGAGCGTAATGATGTCAAATATGTAAATTTAATATGCCATCCCGAGTGAAAAGTGATTCATCTGTCCACAGTATCGTTCTAACCATACAGCACAGAATGTTTCAGTTATGTTCCAAAAAGCTTACAATCTTTCAAAAACGTAACACGTATTAGTATACTCTCTGATATCTTTTTTAAACATTCGCCCTTTTTGATTTTCTATCTGTTAAGTGATTGTAACGTTTCTGTTACGTATCTGATTTTTTGTTACGATCGCGGACATTTCTACGTTTTTGAAACTAATCGGAAAGCAATCTGAACGTTTTTAAACGTTTCGGAAATGTTTATAATGTTTCAATTTTATATGATTGTTACGTTTCTGGAACATTTTGTGCTGTTAGGGAAAGAAATGGTGTTCCTCAATATCTCGCTCTAAAAGCCAGCGGCAGAATGTTACCCGCTATTAGAAATCTGAGCGGCGTAATTCTTGTACCGGTGTGAAGTGGTATGGTTGATACTGGTTTTTGCGCAAAACATTCATCACTTTACTTTGGGAGATTCCACCTTATCTCGCAAGTATGCGTGAACGAATATTTGGATTTTCCTCCACGCGGTCGAGTACGGACTCTTCAGCGGTGGCGGAGCGGCGAGGCCCTTTCTTACACCCTACCGAACGACCCACACTCCCTAAGCGTTCGATGAATTGCGACAAATACAGCAAGGTTGGGCGCACAACATTAAACCTGTCTCGTCAGCTGTCTGCAGCCACGAAAGTCACAGTTTCAAGACAAACTGTGGATAAACGTTTGGGAGATATTGGTATATACGCTCGCAGGCCTGTTAGATGTGTTCCACTCACCGCAATGCACTGTGTCAGAGTTTAACTTGGAGTACAGAACATGCAATGTGGACAGCGGCACAGTGAGCTTGTGGGATGCTTTCCAACGAGTCCAGGTTTAGCTTGCGGTGTGATTCACGCCAGACATTCCTATGTAGAACGTCAGGTATCCGTTACCACCAAAACAACATCATTGAACGACACCGTGTAGGACAGGAATTCTCGTTTGGGGGGGGGGGTTCATATTGGGCACCAGAACAGATCTGCATGTTCAAATCCGAAGAATGATAAGCCAAACTTATCGGGACATCAGTCGGGAACAACATGTACGTTTGTTTAGGGGTGCCATGAGCCCAGAATTTGTGTTTATTGATGACAATGCGCGTTCTCACCGTGCAAACGTTGTACACGGATGCCTACAATCTGAAGCTATCACTCGCATGGAATAGCCAGCATTTTCACCTGACTAGAATCCGATAGAGCATGTGTAGGGCATGCTTTTCCGACGAGTTGTAGTCCGTCAACCACCTCCTACATGTGTACCGGAACTTCGGAGAGCATTGCTTACTGAGTAGAGTAACCTTCCCTAAGATAAGATCAATAATTTAATACTCAGCATTCCTAGGCGTTGTAAGGACTGTATTTCATCATCTGAGAGACATACAATGTATTAACCATCATACCAACCATGTAATGTTAAGTTTTTGTAAGGGAGATATTTCTTGTAATTGCTTCAGGGAGCAAAAATCGCAGTTTTTATAAATGGTATCCTACATAAAGCACCTTTTTTTGTTCGAGATCTTTTGTTTAATAAACGGACTTTATGAATAAGTCATGTTTGTTTTGTTTCTGAACCTTTATTTGCCTCAGCTAGCATTATCCTTAATTTATGGACATGAGTGTATTTTTCGTACTTAAGGTTCGATAATGTAATTAAGATGTTTTGACAATTAATGATAAAATAGAATATAATACACTTAATTGCAACAGCCAGTTTATTATTATTATTATTATTACTACTATTATTATTATTATTAGTATTATTATTATTATTATTACTATTATTATTATTATTATTATTACTATTACTATTATTATTATTATTATTATTATTCATAAAGAATAAAATGATGGATAGCAATATCGCTTTGCACACATTAAATAATCTTAAAAAAGCCTAACAAAGAAATCTAATATAATTAAATTTTATTACAAATCTTTTACATATTATCAAAAAACAATCAATTAATTTGCCGAATAAAGTGTAGACAGATTCGAAAATAGAAAAAAAAAAAAGTCTTACAAATGGAAAATCTTCCAATCCTTGAAAAATTCAAGGTCGAAAATCTTACAGAATTACGAAAATTCCTCCAATGTTCCTTTAATATACGATAGGGAGCATTAAGAGGAAAATAACCTGACACAGCAACACTTGAAGCAGCTTTGTATCTGGAAGATAAAGCAAAGAATGACATCGGTAAGAAACAAGTAATCTTTTCAAGAAATAGTTTCGTTCTCTCCCTTCTCAAAGGCACTATTATCTTGTTATATACGATCCCAGCGGGCTTCTTTTAGAAGCAGAAATATGCCCTACGTAATTCTAGCAGTCACATACTTTTTTTTTTAACTAATATATTATCATATCCTTATATATAACTAATAAAAAGCGAAAAATATGGAAGTGAATTCTTTGAGAGTGAAAAATAATATTGTCATATTCATCAATTAGTCATGAAATGTAGAAATGCTTAAAAAAGTGTTAATTTATAAAACATACTAAAAATCTTGATTTACATACAGGGATTTCAGGAAATTTTATCAAAAAAAAAAAAAAAAATTCTAATGAAAATTTAATATCATTTCTCATATTTATAAGTAATTATTATAAAAAAGCTACATAAACCAAATTTAATATCGCAAATTTTACATATATACAGTTTACTTAAGATGATTTTGTTTATCTTTAGGGTGCTTAACTTACTTATGAAAATAATTTATACCAGGAGATTTTTGTACATACAATTTATTACTTATATACATATGTCATATGTTTAATTTATATTTTCTGAAAATTCAATAAGGAATTCTGTAAATCAGACTATCCACTGTAATAGGTGGTATGGTTAATGTAGCTACTTCACATCTAGAAGTTTGTAAACTTTGTAAGTGAGACGTATAATAAAGTTTGTATTACTGTGTGGCACAAAATGTAAAAGCAATGAAAATATTTTCATGGTAAATAGTTGCATGATTTGAAAACTGCATATACTCCAATCCCCATACTAGAAAATACTGAACTATTTTTTTTTTTCTAAATGAGGCAATAAAGCATGTTAAGAAAATAATATGAATGTAGGCAGCCTTTTGTTTTTTAGGGTAATTTTAAAGTAAAACATACCTTCACTATTAAAATATTAAGAAATTAGGACTTCAGAGGTTTGGGGCTCTTACAAATCTAGAGGTTCCCTTTAGTCTGGATACAATCATGTTTTGAGATATTTATAACTGTGTTTTACTGATTTGATGTAGTTTGGTTCAAGAAAAGTCGAAGTTTGATTCAAGAAAATCTCAGTTTTTCAAATGATGATTATTGATGTAAAAGAATATTTTTAAATTTGCTGCGCTGTTCCTCATAGATGCAGATGTTGTTCAGTGTATCTTATTTATTAAAATAAATCTGTTTTACACGTTTAATTGTGTATTCAGAAAGTATATAAAGCATGTATGTTAACATGTTGAGTTAAAAGTTTATTGGTATTTTAAGAAATTCAAAATAAATTATCGCTTTATATCTTTATTTTATTCTTTTATTGCTAATCATATTAAAATGCTTCACGTTGTTATAAATTTATTTTAAGAATCACAAAATATATTTATATACACATACTTTTTGTGTGTGATTTATTCAAATTTTAACCAAGAATAAATTTTTGGAGGGTTACAGTTCTAATACAAATAATTGATATTTCTTCTTAATTATATTAGAGTAATTGCCAGTTCAATTGTAAATATTATCATTATATAATTATTACGCTGTTCTAATGTAGAACAGCGCTTATAATAACATAGTTCCTTTAAAAAAATTAAAAACAAAGAGATTTTTTTTTATCTCAAGCACACGCGAAGCGTTTGAAAAAAATCTTTATACAGATAATTAACGTTTTTTGAATGACTGCATTTAACTTATAATATATAAAAAGCTCATGAAAATTTAAACCAACGCAAAGATAAATGTTTTTTATGATGTATAAACGTAATCTTTCTTTATCACTTTTTTCATTAAAAATGGGTTCTCCTTAAATATTATAATTTTTAATGAATTCTAAATTACCATAATCATTTAATTAAAAAAAAAAAAAAAAAAAAAAGGAATACTTTACTATTGTTTTTTTAAATACTCCTTTAAATGTTTTTCTGAAAGGAAAAATCCAAAAAAGATAGTTAATATACATATATATATTATCTTGGTTTTTGGATTTGTTTCCATACGTTTAATTTTTTGAAAATTAAAGCAAAACAATTAAAGAAATGAGTAAATGTACGACCATTTTCCAGATGGTTCAGATCTAATTTACCCTTTCTTTACATTTTATCATAAGACAAAAATAATTCAAGAAATAATATGTATTAATTCAGTTTTATTTTGCATAATTGAATTATTATTATTATTTTTTATTTATTTACTTGGTCTTATTTATTGAAAGCGCGGTTGCTTTCTTAATGCAGTTAAAAAAAAAAAAAAAAAAAAAAAAAAAAACTTTCTTTTGAGTCTTACTTTTATTGGTATATTGGAGTAAATGGACCGATATTAAGTCAATTATCCTTCAACATCAAAATTTTAAAATATTCATATCAAACAAAACTTATCAGTAATATGATAACAGTATTCTTTATATAGTGCATGAGCTGTATTCATTGTGCGTGTATAGTTTTATGTGAATTGTTATTTCTGCGTAATCGTTCAGTTTACAAATTTATTAATTGGGGTAACATTTTTTAATGCATTTATCTCTTATGTGAAGTATTTTTAAATAAGCTTTTCAGATGAAAGTGTCATCGTATACGCAAGCAGAGATATGTCGATTAGCGCTGGATATCTGTGAAACTATAGAGCAAAGTGACGATATGTGACCATTCAAATACAACACGTGTAAGAAACAACTCGTGTCATAGTGCTATAACGCAATGTTTTGGTATAAATTATGGTAAAACGGCGATGGTATGAAATATTAGTGTGTGTGTGGAACAGAAGCAGTGATTAAAAAGTGCGTTTATGTCTGATATACGTTTTATGCCGTTCAACTCGAACGAAGATTATCATCAACAACTATCTCTTTATTGAAGAAGCATTTGAACCAGTCATAAATAGTTTTTTTGCTCTTTTCTTCTATTTCATACGCATGCAGTAACTTGCATGGATTTTCCTCATCTTCCTCTCTAGTTGGTGGATAATTTGATGTTTAAATATGATTTGATGTTTGTCCATTCCACTATGAGACGAAATTTTACTTTTTTCGTTTGAATAGTCAGAGCAAACAACTGTGCTGTGTAGTTTTAATTTCACGCATAGGCAGCGCTTGCTGACACGTCTCAGTTAGGCATGCGCCTGCGCTGACGAGTTCTCTTTGTACTCGAATTTTTTAACTTTTAGCATCATTCATACAGCTTTTTTGACACGCCCTGCGTGATATATCAAATGATTGTTGTCAGAGAAATTAGATTCTTGAATACGATTGACCTATTTATATATTAGGATTTACCTACCATTAATATTTACCTACACTGTAAAAAATATGTCCTATTTGCTGCCAAAAATTCTCTGTAGTTTGAGAAAATACGTTCTGAAAACGTAATTTTTTCGTAAATTACGCGTATTTTCTCAAATTACAGAAAATCTCTGACATATGTTTTACAGTGGACATATGTTACAAATAGGACATATGTTTTACAGTGTACGAGGATACGATTGATATATTTATCACTTATCATTTACAAATACATGAAAAATCTATTGAAACTTAAAAACAAGCGCGAGTAACTATTCATTATTCATATTTTGTATTACTATAACAGTTTTGTGTTACTGCAGCAGCTTTCAAAATACCACTAACAAGAAAAAAAATATTTCAACACTAATTAGTTGTAATTTATTCGAATAATTTTGGGTGTTGCCGTACGAGATTTTTAGATGGGAAAGACGGGACCTTTAATATTGCTAATAAACGTTTAAATAATCCCAAGTAATCAGGATAGTCCGGAAATAGCTGCACTGTAAAAAGTATGTTCTTTTTGCTGCCAGAAATTCTCTGTAATTTGAAAAAAATACGCGTTATTTACGAAACAATTACGTTGTCAGACGTATTTTCTCAAATTACAGAGAATTTGGACATATTTTTTACAGTGTAGTTCAAATCACTGACTTTACACAAATTTTTAAGAATCAGTCTGATAAGTTAGAAAAAACGTACTTCTCCATCATTAAGATTAAGAGAAAGTAAACATTTTGACAAGTTTCGTTAAAAAGTGTTTTCTCGAGGAAAAATAGTAAGTAAACATCTTAAAAATTTTTATCATAATCCTTACAGAAACCATTTTAAATGCTCGATTTAATATATACCGGGTGTTCTATAAGTCTGTTGACATTTTAAAAATTCATAAAATTCGAAGGAATTGGTAGAATTGAACGTAGTTTGTGAAAAAAATTATTATCATGAAGGGGAATGTTTTTTTGATAAAGTAAAAAAAAAAAAAAAAGTTAAACTTTTCATCAATAGAAAGCGCTGCATGGACGAATAACGAGAAATGTGGAAATCAGAGTCCTAAAAATTACACGGTTTTACAATTAACACATATTATTTCCTATTTTGTTTCCTACTTGTGCATACATGAAGTTTTAATTGCGATGCTAACTGCACTGTAAACAATATGTCCCATTTGCTGCCAGAAATTCTCTGTAATTTGAGAAAATACGCGTAATTTACGAAAAAATTACGTTGTCAGAGCGTTTTTTCTCAAATTACAGAGAATTTCTGGCAGCAAATAGGGCATATTTTTTACAGTGTATGCTTTATAGTGTGGTGGATAAACCGTTATTGGTGAAGGTGTTTTGCGTAGGCTAAGAACCATTGACTGAAGTCATAATTAGTGGTGTTGTAAATCGTTTAGAAACTGTAATTTGAGGTAATGGCGACACATTTAATAGAATTCATGTGCCTTTAAATATTTTAATGGAAATAAATATACATTTTAATGAAAATTTGTGATTTGTTCATGTACAACGACCTCATCGACGAAAATTTTAGCTAAAATTGTTTTATATACCAAAAAATCCACCCTGCATGAGAATACCTTTTTCCAAAACTATGTTCAAACTTACCAATTTCTTCAATAGTTATACATTTTTTAAATGTCCACAGATTTATGGGACACCCTTTATATATTTAAATTTATTAAAATTTGCCACGTTTTCATAATTGCAATAAGTTCTTGATTATTTGCATTGCATATGTAATGACTGTGAGGAAGTTACTCACACATTATTCAAATACATCTAATTTTATTCTACATTTATTAAGTATCAAATTATCAGTTAAATAATTAAATAAATAAATTCAATTTAAATCTAATTCGCAATTACGTTACTTAATGTATTCGAACTTATCTAAGAAGTTCACTTTTATTAATATCAGTTCTTTTAATTCATTTAAATGAATAATACAAATTTTCTTTTAATATCATAAGAAAGACTGATTGAAAGAGAACAATTTGTATTTTCCGTTAAACTCAAAGAATTAAGTGTAAGATTTATTACTTGGTTTGTTGACTAAATATCAAACTTATGCAATTTAAATCTTTTTGGTTAAGAAATAACTTGTTGATTACACATCAGAATCAACTAACAGACAGTTCAGAGTATTATTTATTAAATAAATTATTCTTTTAGAAAACTCAGCATCAAATATTATATCAACACAAGTCTATTTCATTATAGCTAAATTTTGAAATCCCTGTCAGTTAAATCATTAAGAAATGACTTAGTTTCTAAATTACAATTATAGTCCAATCGTCAGATGTAACGGATTTTAATTCGGGTGATTTATGTTATTGGCGAAATAATTGGCTAAAAGTTTTAATAACGAACTTTCGAATTCAAAATACTTATATCATTTTATTCGAGAAACGAAGAATATATTTGGCATTAAAATTTGGCTGTTTTTTTCTGAATATTGGCTTTTAACTTCAGACATCCCAGATCTGTTCTAGTGAAAGGAACTTAGAACTACTCCAGATTATTGCGTGGAAAAGACGTAATTAAGATCGCTCTCTCTCTTTCTTTCTTTTCTATTGCGGTTCCCGAACAGAATGTACTGTTATTTAAATTGGATTATAATGTCAGTATATATTTCCTGATATTGTCATACAGCTCTTTTGACTGCTATATAAAAAGTATTGTTTGAATTGTCATTCAGGAGTGTTTCTTCACGGCCATTTTGAATGAAAATTTCCGAACCAACACTACATAATTCTAGAAGTAAATTTTATCCAGCAATAATCAATATGAGAATGACACTTGCTGAGATTATCATGTTCTTTGCTATTAGGAGTACAACATATGCAGCTTCTTATTTATTCCAAGATATCTCAGCTTTATGTTACTTGTTATTTTTGGATAAGTTTATTCAAAAATCGACCTATTGCAATCAGTAGATAATCTATGTTCTATCCATATTTATCAATCTATCCATCCATATTTATTTATTTATCTCTCTTTATATATTCTATAACGGGGAATATTTCATGACGCTTACTTTCGCAATATTAAAGTAATTTGAACAAAAATTGAATAGTGGACTTTTCATAAAAATCTTTTTAATTTGTTCATTCAACAACTTGATCTACCCCCCCCCCCTTTTTTTTTTTCTTTTAATTTGAAAATTTCAAACTCACATGAAATTCCTAATTACAGACCGATTTGTGACACTGTAAAAAATATGCCCTATTTGCTGCCAGAAATTCTCTGTAATTTGAGAAAAAACGTTCTGACAACGTAATTTTTTCGTAAATTCAACAAATAGGACATATTTTTTACAGTGTAGAGCTGGATATATATGCATTGTCCATGTCAAAGTCTGTACAAAATTCATTATTGAACTTGATCCACTATTTTGTGTTATAAAGAAGGTTTTAAGAAAATTTGAAAATCTCATAAAATATTTATTTCTGGAACAATTTCGTTGAATCTTGGTATGTAAATAGCCCATATCTGGGTTTTTCTCAAACTTATTAATGAACTTGGTCCGCCATATTATTTGAAAATTGCGGCCAAGTG
Organism: Salticus scenicus; assembly: GCA_963930645.1. NCBI lineage: Eukaryota > Metazoa > Arthropoda > Arachnida > Araneae > Salticidae > Salticus > Salticus scenicus. The sequence goes on from OZ005652.1 coordinate 64,667,409, forward strand.
CAAGTTTAAAGTTACATAAAAGTGTTTATGAACAGATTTACACGAAACTGGTTACGCATATAATTAAAATCAAAGTCTAAACCAAGTTTATTAATGAATTCTATCCCCCCTCTTGTTTCGAAACTCCCTCATTTACAATTTATATATAAATTAATTTATTCTTCTGACTAAACCATTATGACATGTTTGCATTATATTCTAAAATTTTTATTCCCATATTCGTTTTAGTAAATAATTTTGATACGACTAAATAGTTCTGCAATTTAACATATATTAAAAAATTATGAAATGAGTATTATATTAAAGATATATATTCTCTTATTCGAAAATCAATATTTATTTTATTGCATTCATTGCATTATAAAAATATGTTTTATTATATTTATTCAAAACGAATTAAGAAAAAGTACATTTGACGAAAACTTTCAGAAAATCACTCTAAAGCAATATCTTACTCGGGAAGAAATGAGGAAAAATCAATATTAAATATTCCTTACTGTCAAAGTGGATAAAGAAACACTTTAAAATATTCTGGCCTTGTTAAATTTCAATCAGTGTCACGAAGTACCTATGTTTCGATAACGAAGATAAGTCCCTGATTGCTCTATACTGCGAGTTATGATATTTGTCTTCATTATCACGTTTCACGATATTATAAATTCCACGTATTTATATGTATGATCTTGCACTTTTTAGCTATAAAATAATTTTTCTGTTTTTTTATTATTCTTGAAAGTATAATTAACCCTATAATTAACTCCACCAGTGGGCGTTTCTTTCATAATTTGTATGTTACTTATTTTTAACACGCTTTTATTAGCTTCACCTGTATGTATGTATGTATGTATGTTTGTATGTATTTTTGTATGTTTGTAACCACTCTGGGAGCAAACAGAAAATCTATATTGTAAAAAAAGACTTTCACTATGTGAACGGCGTGGCGCTGAGGTATAGCTCCGCGCTACGAACCTAAAGGTCGAGCGTTCGATCCCAGTCAGGGGAGATTTTTTAAAAATGGTTTTTGTTTAATTCTAAATTATTTTAATTAAAGATTTAAATGTATGTAAATATTATGGTGTGTCACTCACACGATTTTCTCTTACTCTGCATTTTAATACTAAGATAGATATTTTGTGCTTTTTAGTTCACATTTCTATAAAAGCGTGTTCTTTAATTTTTTAAAACTATAATATTTTTTTAAGTAAGTACCCAGTGTTTATGTTTTTGCAATAAAATATACCATGGATACAATTACATTGATTAGAAAAAATATACTTATAATGTATATCCATTTGTAATATATATGTGAAAACATAAAATTTTGTTCTGAAATATTTTTTCTTGGGAGAATAACGCCCACGGGCGAACCTTACTTAAAAAAAAAAAAAATCATGCGGTCGCGAATGTGTTAATTTTCATTGAAACTAAGTATTGAGAATACGTCAGATAAATCATGTATTTAATTGGAAAAAAGGAACTGGTAAACATATAACACATTTAATTGCCCTTAACTTTTATATCATCTTTTGTACATATGCTATATTAACAATAAATTTGTTTTTGCAACCTGTGTCTATTGTATTTTATTTCAATGATTGTCAAATTTTTATGAAACATCTGTTTGTTTTTATAATTTTTTAAAATATATCTTTTGGCAGGTTGTTCAGGTCGTTTGTATAAAACCCTGGCAGACGAGAGTCTACCGGGATTTTATACGACTTAAATACACTTTTATACCACTTGAATTCATCTTTGTCGAAATTGAATTGATTTCCTAGTAAAACAATGCATACATTTCGAAAGAAGTGGTAGTCAGTGGTAGTGAGGACTAGGTCTGCAGGGTATGAACGTGGATGAAGAAGTTTCAACTCAATTCCTGTAGCCACAATCATTTGTGCAATGTGTGGCTTAACGTCATCGTGCAATAAGATTGGAGACGAAATGTTTACTAATCAATACTGTTTTTCTTAAGGTTTTTGGTTTATTTCATCCAGTTGGTTCAAGTATATTTCTGCTGTGATCGATGAACCAAGTTTTAAAATATCATAATGGTTCATACCTATGCTTGATAACGAAACACTCACCATCAACTTCTTTTGATGAATATTATATTATTTAGTTTAGAAAGCAGGCTTTTTCTATTGAGGATATTAAACAGCCAATCGGCTGGCCTGGGAGTGGGATTTCTTAAGTGAAAGGCAGAAGTTAAACTACAGTAGTAATAATAGTGATTAGGAGTTCCCTCCTCCCCGCAAGGACACAGAGGAGAGCGTCGGCAATGAAATCTGTATAAATAGGATGGAAATGGGCCATGACCTGTCAGAAAAGCAGTCACGGGGGGGGGGGGGAAGACACCAAGAATTTAAGTTTACGAGTGGGATGAGATTAAATGTGTATCTTCCCTTTGGAGAAGTATCCCACAGTTTCTGCCAATCTCTAAGTAATTGTTGTTTTAATACTTGTTTAACGTATGAGGGAGGGGCAGGGAGTGAAAAATCTATTGAGTTGTTTTCGGTGGCTGCCTTGGCCAGTGAATCAGCAAGTTCATTGCCGAGAACTCCCCTGTGGGCAGAAACATGTGCCAGGGAAAGATGTTTAGCCAGATTAATAAGTTTTGATTTAATTGAGATAACCTGTGGATGTTTACTCCTGTGGCGAGCAATGGCTAGAAGACCTGACAGACTGTCACTGAAAATATTATGGGAGGGATAGTTATTAATATTAGTCATAACCCAGTCTATGGCCATTTGGATCGCGAATAATTCCGCTTGGAAAACAGAGTTATAGTTGGCCAGTCTGCCCGCCCACTGATGGACAACCGAACCATCGGTCATCACACAAAAGGCCGCACCCACACCGTGGTCCGTTTTGGAGCCATCAGTGTAGATAGCCACAGGAGCAGAAGGAGAAAAGCTATTTTTGTTACAATTTACTATTTGTGAAGCAACATCTTTGCCGGGATGAATATTCCAACTATTGACTGTGGGTTGTATTTCTGTGTTTGGAAAAAGGGTTTTTGCCAAAGAAATATTTTTTAATTGAAGAATGTTTGTTTTTAAGTACGTCTGTTGAAGCTGAAGATGGACGTGGGGAATGCCCGTAACAGCAGTGAGGGCGTCAGTGGAGATTGTTCTATATCCTCTTGATAATTGGAGGAGGAAGTTCCTCTGGATTGAGTTTAAGTTTGTCTGAGCAGCAACCGACAGGTTACCCCCCCCCCCCCAAATGCCAGCCCCGTAAGTTAATATTTTTTCTATAATTGTTGAGTACCATATTTTAAGAAAGGAGGTGGAGATTCCCCACCTCCTTCCAACCATTTTAGCTGCATTGTGATAGTGTGTGAGAGTTTTCAATTTAAGTTCTTTAATGTGGGCTAGCCATTTGAGACCCCTGTCGACCGTGATGCCAAGGACCTTGATATGAGGAACATGTCTGACACTGACGCCGTCAATTCTCATCACAGGCATTCTTTTCAATTGTCTTGGGTGAGAGAATGTTAAGGCCTGTGTTTTACCTGGGGAGAGAGATAGATCTAGTTGTTTTAGAAGATTATTGAAAAGAGAGAGAGCCTCCTGGGCCTGAACCTCCAGATCTTTTCTAATTCTGCCCGAGAGAAGTAACGAGAAATCATCTGCGTATGCGTAATTGGTAAATATTGAAGTAGAGTAGTCCCGAACATTCAGGACGAACCTGAACGAAAAGATTTTTATACTGTTTCAGGAATTTTACTTTTGATTACGACGCTTATATATATATATATATATATATATATATATATATATATATATATATATATATATTGTAAAACTTTATGAGATAAACAGTATTTTACATATCTGTTGTAATTTGATTTAAGAAAAATTGTTTAAAAAAAAAAAAAAAAAATCTGCAAGAATTTTTCGAAAATCTCAGTTATTCAATTTATGTTACCGATGTAAAATTATTTCAATATAAGTCAGTTTTGCACACTTGTAAGGCTTTTTACATTCAGTATACATTACTAGTTTTTAATCGTATTGTTTGTTGGATTCTATGTTTGTTCATTGTATGTAATCTACTATCATATACAACAAACAATATTCTTCAAAATTTTTGGTATTTATTAAATAAAAAATTCTCTATAAATTGGCAAAGCTTTTGTGAGTGTGAACCATACTAAGTGTTTGCATTATCCATTGCACATGATTTATTTAAATGAACAATTTTTACATTATCAGCATAAATAGTTACGCTCATCACTGACTGACTCTGTGACGCTTAAAAAGGCTAAAAGATTTCCTTGGACTCTGTCTGTGTGTGAATGCAAATCGCCACTTATTTTCATACTTTAGTTAATTTTAAAAAATGTAATTGTCCGACTGATAAGCTGTTTAATCCGACGGATTCAGAAAAAATGCCCCTTTCATTTGGTACCTTGTTTGTAACGAATTTTTTAATAGATTTTTCGAAATTAATTAAAATATGAAAATAGACATAGCTTTAAAATAGACATTTAAATTTTTAATTGTTGTCAAATTTTTTTTTCAGCATAAAATGCAATATGCTTTCACGTGAAAAAAAAAAAAAAAAAAAAAAAAATCTATCTATATATATATATAATTAAATTTGCGTATGTCGTGATGATCTGAAAAAAATGACGTCTACAAAATAATAATAATAATTTTAAATTTTAAAGGTAACGAAGAGATAAATAAAGTGTGAAATTTTTGAACGGGCTTGCTAGCAAATGAATTATTGTAAGTGAGAAAAAAAATAAAATGAAATGATCATTTTTTAATGGGCGCCTTAGTCTCCCTACAACTAACTAGTTAATTGCATGTTGTGAAAAACTGTAATGCTAGAAATTAACTAGTTCAGTTAATATTTGTTTATGAAATTAAAAATGTATAGTCGGCGTTTTATTCTTTCAGCGCCAGTCATAATCAAACCCTTTATATTGTTTTAAGTTTAGTTTGGGAATCACAAAATGATTTTTTTTCTTTATTTTTTCTTTATTGTAATTTATTCAAAATTTAATAAAGAATAAATCTTTTGGGGATTACATTAATAATACAAATAGTTATCTTTTTTCTTCATTATATAAGAATACTTGGAAATTCAATGACTTTTTTCTCGGTGTTATTTTAAATAATAGCGCATATAATAACATACTAATTTTTTTTTTTATAATTAATTTTCTTAATTACAAGTGCATTTGAATTATTAAAAAAAAAAAAAAACTCTTATATTAATAATTAACGTTACTAAAAGGGACATAGTTAATTTAGACATAAAAAAAATATGCAAATAGTTTATACCGACACAAAGATAAATGCTTTTATGATGTATGGATTTAATCTTTCATTATATATATATATTTTCTTTATAAAAGGATACTCTTAATTATTACAATTTTTAATGAATTTAAATTAGCACGATTACACTTTTTTAAAAGTTTTTTTCAACAAAATTTAAAAAGATTTTTTTTTCACGGTGCATTTTTAAATATTAATTGTTTTAAGAAGAATTCCACAAAATATAGTTAAAAACATTTTTTTTTCAATGCCTTTTAATTATTTCCTTTATGTTTAAACCATTGGAATTAAAGTAAAATGATTAAAATGAAATATATTGTATATTTTTATCGCATAGATCCACTGAACTTTTGTTAAAAAGAATAAATCTATCTTTCTTTTCTTTTTCACAATTTAATATAAAACAAATATAACTTGAGAGTTTAATTCTGTTTTATTTTGAACAAGTTAATAAGACTACGATTTTTTTTTGTATTATTATTTATTATTATTTGTCATTATTTTACAATAATTAATTAATTAATTAATTAATAATTAATAATAATATTAATAATAATGAGTAATATTTTATAGTTGCAAGTAAATGAACCCCAATTAAATCTTTTTATAGCTTAATTTCTAATTTTTCAAATGAGATGCAAACATTTAAACGTGTTTTCTCTTTCAGATACAATTTTTCGGACAACACAGAAACTAATAAGTTAAAAAATAACTAAACGTAATATCTTATTATCGTTTGTTTAGATGCATTACTAGATATTAATAGGAAAATACGTAGACATATCTAGGAAGATATGTAGATATACTAATTTTATATTAAAATCAAAGGAAAATCACTAACTCAATTTTATTTTTTTATTTTTGGTGAAAACACGATTTAAATGTTTACTCCTCAAATATGCTTGAAAACAAAATTTATCTACAATATTATAGTTATTTTCTTTGTGCAGTATCTCAGTTGAATTTATTCTGGCTATTTACTTTCATTTTAACCGTTAATCGTTCAAAAAAAAAAAAAAAAAAAAAAAAAAAAAAAATTCTTAGTTGGGGCGAAATCTTTAATGTAATTCAACTTTCAATAAGCGTTTTTTTAGCAGGTTTTTAGCCATGTAAGCGCAAACATAGACTTGTCCGCAAAAAAATTGGTTATCAGGGAAACAACAATTTTAAAGCAAAGTTGATTGTTATGACTATCGTTTAACTACTGATGTCACAGTGCAATGAACACCAAGTTTTTGTACAAATTATAAAAAAACTGGATATGTACACAATTCATGTCAAGGTCTGAATCAAATTCATTATTTAAGCCAATTTGCCATCCTGTCACAAAAAGAAGTCTACTTGAAATTTTGTAAATGAGATTTAAAATACATTTTAATGATTTTTTTTTCTTTTTTTTTGAGTCTTAGTACTACATAGTACATATTTAGGTCTTTACCATGATTATTAATTAACTAAATCGGTCATTTTGTTTCAAAATGGCGACTACTTCAAAATTCAAAACACTTAAAAAAATATTCATAAACATGAGACGCGGGTACGTACATAACTCATATCATTGCGTAAACCAACATATGGGAAATTCGATTCAGCGTCTGTTTTAAAATGGTCACCACTCAATAATAGGAATAATAATAATAATAATAATATCAAATAAATAAAAATAAAAATAAAAACTTCTTTTGAGCTGGTTGGATTTGTTTCTATTACATATTTAAATTGTGGTTCTCTTACTGAAAAATATGACTTACAGACATAATTGATTTTATTTGTAATTTAACATAACTTACTAAAATTTGAGGAGAAGTTCGTTATGTATGAAAACAAAAACAATATTCATTTCATCGAATTTAAATCATTTAAAAAAATAATCTTTTACAATATTTATTCAAAATGAATTAAGTAAAAAGCCCATTTGACGAAAACTTTTAGAAAATTCCTCCGAAGTAATGTCTTAAACGGGAAGAAATAGTGAAAAATCGATATTAAATATTCCTTACTGCCAGAGTGAATAAAGAATCTGTTTAAAATACTTTGACCTTGTTAAATTTTATTCAGTGTCACGAAGTACCTATGCTTCGATATTAAAGATTAGTGCTTGATAGCTCTATGCTGCGAGTTATGATATTTGTCGTGATTATCACGTTTCAGGATAATATAAATTCCATGTATTTACTTGCATGATCTTGCACTTTTAAATTAGTAAACGATTTTTCTTTTTTCTTATACTATACTTGGAAATAGAATTTATTTCTTTAATAATAAGTCATGAAAGTAAGATTTATAAATCAGGAGTTCAACTGGAACGAAGGGATTTGTAGACATGTAATAAATCATTTACACTTAAGTTTTTACATCAACTTGTTGTATAACATACGTTAATAATAAATTTGTTTTTGTAAACTGAGTTTATTGTATTTTATTTTAGTGATTCTTAAATTTATATAATATAGCGATAATTTGAATTTATGAATAAGATTGTTAAGATTTCATAATTCGTCATTTTTTTTTCTTTTTTCATTTGCTAGATGAATTTCTTTTGTTCAATATCTGTGCAGAGATAATTACTTTATGTGTGAGTGAATTGAATGAAAGAAACAAACAGTAACTGTGTGGCGTATATAAATTGCAATGCAAAGTATGTTCACATTTTTAGTGCCAGAGGACTTATGACAGAAAATTTATTGCACTTTACACGATAATCAAAATGTTTTAATAGAGAATGCATGTAATAATACTTATATTTTTTTTCTATAAAAATAAAATTTCATTTAGACCATGAATTTTTTCACAAAACATTACGTAGAGCAACATACATACAAAACATGAATTCCTAATACACATATATATAAATATCATATAGTATGTAGAGCAACATGAAAACAAAACATTACGTAGAACACTTGCATTTACGTTAAGAGCAAAGAACTCAGCATAGCGGCGTATCGAAGTAGGGTGATAGTTTTCTAGTCATAGAGTATATGTAGTCTGCGACAGTGCCATCTAAAGTGCATAGTCGCAAATTACAACGTCCTACCACTAGGATATCCTCCCTGCTTCAATACGTTTTCCTTATTCTAAATTGCCATTTCATTTTGTTAGGATCAGTTTCCTATTTGAGTTTTTATGCAATCCCATACTATTTCCAATGCTGTAATCATCATTAAGCAAGATTAGGTGAAATATTACACTATTCTGCAACTTTATGAAAACATTAATTTCGAATAATTTAAGAACATTAAAAGTAGAATGTTGATATTTAATAATGTTCTTACTCGTATAATAATTAGTATTTTAAAACTGGTACAATACATAAAAAAGTAAATATAATTTACCCCGAAGCGTCACCATAAAAATATTTAGCTTTCGTGGTCGACCTGTTTTGAAATGGATTTGTCGATCCATGAATTTGTTTCTTCGCTTTATACTCCGGTTATAGCATTTCGTGATATTTGTCTTCAACTAGAGCACGAACGTTGTTATAAGCTATTTCAATTATTAGTATTTCGAAGGTTTTTCTTCTTATTTTACAGCTATTATTATTGTAATTTGCGAGTTTTCTTACTTTATTAAAATCTATTGTTAAGTTTTCCTATTGGTTATTCTTGGTTAGCGCTGTTATTATAATTTATCTCGAAACTTCGCCATAAAGATCTTTTCGCTATCGAGCCTGACGCATGTTCCGATGAATCAGAGATTTACAACAACATTAACCCAAATTAGTCAAAAAGAAAATCTAACAATAAATTTAATAACATTAGAAAACTCGTCGCAAATTACAATAACAACAGCCTTTAAAAGAGAAGTCATCGAAATATTAACTAATAAACCAGCATATAACAATAATTATCCCGATTGACGCTAAATCCTATTGAAACTAAATGGCGCCAATTGCTAAAATCGAGGTATACAGGAAAGAAAAAATTCTCAGACCAACATATCCATCTGAAGTGTCGGTTGTTGTGGTAATTAAGGCCGATTGACTGCCCTAGGGTCCTAGGCTTGAGAGGGAGTGCCCTCCATGGGGTCTTAGCCCATATTTACGAAAGTTTCGGAGAAAACCACATAAAACTCTGAACGACTAGGCCGACGAGCGCGACCTGGGATCGAACCCGGCACATCACGTCTACCAGCTTCGAGCGCAGAACCGCTCGGCCGCTAGTGGGCTCTTAAGTGTCGGAACAATGAAAAGACCTTTATGATGAAGCGTCCTAGTATATTATATTTCCTCTTTTACCATGCTTTTATTAACTCGCTTTCTTGCTTGTTTATTTGTCTAGTACAAATCTTGCAATCTATTTTTAACTAACTTCCTGACTAGCTAGATATTTGAAACTTTTAGAATAGCTGAGAACAGGATGACAGCGCTGTACCTCTAAGCCTGATTTTCGAATTCTTGAGTAGTTTTCTTTTAATTAATTAATTTATGAAAATAATAACCTCCTAATAGCTTTAAAATTAGCCATTTAAATATTAGCTATAATTTAAGTGTCGCCAAAAAATTTACGAGTTCATTTTCTTCAGACATAAAAATAAATAAATTTAATTAAACGTAAACATTAAAAATTATAAAAAGTTAAATTATGCATTTCACAAAAATTGACGTCATTATCACTTTAAAAAATTTAATACACCTTGATAAAGTGCTAATGTAGTTCTATTCGGCAGAAAATTTAAAAACAGGTATATAAAAAGTGTTTTTTATCTTATAATTATTAAAGGTTAATTCTTCATCAATTTAAACAATTAATAACAGGAGATTTGGCGTTGGAATATTTTAACCCGAATAAATTGCTACGTCAGAAACGCCAAAACAAGAATATTTGCGATGCTTACAGCTGTTTCGGTAGCCTTAAGCGTACCGTCTTCAGTACAAAAAGAATTTTGAATCTGGAGAAGTGCTCGTCTGATTGTTAGACATTTTACATTCAGTCCGCATTTTCTTAATTTTTCTACTGTTTACACAACTAACATTCCTAAATTCCTATTGGCCACACACTTCACCTTTCCCGTAATCCTATTGTTTGAACTAAATTCGGCCCTTCTCCTTTATATACGAGCACTTCTCCAGATTCAAAATTCTTTTTGCACTGAAGACGGTACGCTTAAGGCTACCGAATCAGCTGTATGCATAGCAAATATTTTTCTTTTGGCGTTTCTGACGTAGTAGTTCATTCGGGATTTAATTTAAACAATTATTTAAAGGGTCCAATATTTTTACGATAAAGAAAATATTCCCATGATGATCGTTTATGCAGAATTTTATCCTTTTCTTCCATGTAAAGAAAATCTTTAATTTTAGATAACTTATGAAATTTTCAAAGAAGAATGTATCTAGTCAACGATATCTGTTTCAATAATCTAAATATTATTTTAAAACTAGCCTTGATATTTATAATTAAAATAATACTCACAATGTAAGTTTATGTGAAATTGTGTCCTATTTCACTATATTAAAAAAATAATAATTAATAATTTACAAAAGTTTAAAAATCAGAAAACTAAAAATTAACGGAATTCGTTTTAGAAACTGCTTAACGATCATTTGTTCTTGAGATAACAGCTATAAACTTTAACAAGCTGACTATTGTACAAGCGAACAGCATATAGATTTTTAGATTTCTAAAAAAATGCAAAACCATAAAAATATCGAGGTAGGAAAATTTTTGGAACTGAAAATACTAATGTATCCATGAGAAAAGGAATTTTAAAGAATTCAGCATTTCGATCTAAAATCTGCTTAAGAAATTTATTAGGAATTCATCAGTTCTATCTAGATTAAAATTTTAATGTTATTACTTTTAATTAAAAAATAAAAATAAAATTCATAACTTTCATGATTTTTTATGAATTTAATAAAAATAATAAATAAATAAATAAATAAAATATGTTTAGAAAATCTTCATTAAATCTCCCCATAATTCATAAAAAAAAAAAAAAAAAAAAAAAAAAAAAAGAATGTAGTTATATATATAAATATAGTAATAATAAATAAATAAAAATACTTTTTGTTTAATCAGCCAAAAAAAAATAATAATAATAATAATAATAAAGAATGTTGTTAAAATATAATGTCGAAAATCATTATAAATATATTTAATAATTTTCAGAAAATTTTAAGATATTCAATGAAAATATATAAAAATTGCATTCTATTTTATACCTGCCAAAAAGTAATACTTCTACGTTTTTTCAATGTGTGAATCACTCAGTATCCTTTAACTCAATGTGCTCCAAGAATTTTTGTATGATTGTTACATTTTTAAAATAATTCTGAGAAGTTTGACGCAAGCATTTTTTTTTTCTTTTCAGCAGGACGTTCCTGGGTTTTAACTTTTAGAATATTTTATCGATCTAAATTGATACTTCCGTTTCTAACACGTATTGCATCATATATGCTCTACGTAAAAAGAGCCACGCAAAATTTGCCTCAGAGTCCAAGACAAAACATCTGAGCAGAAGCGAGATTTTATAAATGAGATTTCCAAGAAAACGGGTTTTAACTAAATGTTTAAATTAAAATAACTCGCAGTGGTAACTAACAGAATGCCCAGCAATATGTAAAACTACGTATAGCAAGCTCAAAATAATTTGCCATATTGCAACTTCAATTTCGTAAAAATGTAAACAACCAAATATAATAAATTTTAAATATCGCGTGTATGTGTGTGTATATGTATACATATATACACGCACACAATAGAATTATTATGTATATGCATAAATAGCAACAAGTAATCAACTTTTTAAATTTTTAAAATTTTAAAACTATGCACTTTTTAAAGTCGATACTATTTTTCAAACAGCTTTAAACAAAAAGTAATGTTACAAATAATAATACAAAATAAAGGCCGAAACGGATAAAATTGTTTCCTATTACATTATTTTATTTTGATAATGTATTTAGTGATGAATTATTTGTTTATTTTTTTTATTATTATTATTATTTTTTTTTTCAAAATGCTACAGTTTTATCAGAATAACTTGATACTTTCGCAGAACACTCGTGACGTGATGGAATTCTGTTTGCCAAGGGAAGAAAAAAATCCAAAATATGCCGTTAATTATCCGTAAGGCATTTGTTTCATGAAGCTTCTCTTTTTTTCTTGTCACTATGAGTGTTTCTGCTGTAAACACGTATGTTTGTCTTTTTGATAGTTGTCGTAAATTTTTTGAATCTATTGTTTTCTATTATGCTATTGTATTGCTAACAATATTTCTATGTTTAATGAATCAATTTAGGCGTTTCCCCTGACATTAACCTGACAATACCACCTAAAGGACGAATTTTGGAACTCCTCCACACACACACACACACAGAAAAAAAAAAAAAAAAAATATATCCTCATGATCCTTTTAATGGAAAATCAAGTCAATCTGAGCAGTAGTTTTAAAATTATAGCGTTTTGAAATCGTAAATTTTACTATGACTACTTAAATAATGCTTTTTGCATTTTTTATTTTTTGAATCGAATTTTATGTTACATGTTATTTTATGTTATTTTATGTCAGTACATCGCTTCCTCAGGATATCTTTAAGATGTCTTCTGGATGAAAAGACATCACAGATACATCCTTAAGATGTACTGTGGATAAGTTAAGCCTAACTGTGCTGTTAAGGGAACCGTACAATTTAGTACCCGCCTTTTTTTTTTCACACCACTAACTTTTTAGAGTAATTTTAGTCTTATTCAATCGTAACAGCATTTGGAGAGAATTACTCTAAAAATATAGTGGTGTGAGAAAAGGGGAGTTTTTTTCAGGGGGCGTTAACAATTGTACGGTTATTAATGAGATGATTGGCAAGTATGCATATACTTTACATGTAAGTTTTTTATTTATATTATTATTATGACAGTGGAAGCACACTTGGATTGCTTGATTACGCTCGAAAATTTATATATAAAATAAAAAGTAAAAATTAAAACTTCCGAATGATTAAGAATGTCGGAGAAAACTTAAGTGAATCTTTTATTAACACTCATTTTCATTAAAAAAAAAAAAAAAAAAAAAAAAAAAAAATATTGAATCTCAATATGATCGTCATACATATAGATTCTTTATGTCATTAATACATTTTATATTTTTTTCGTAAAAACACATTTATATCTCGTCACGTTTCGAAAGTGAACACTAAATCAAGAAAAACGGATATTAAAAGTCATTTAGAGAAATCATATAACATCATTTAAGTTTGGTTTTTGTCAAGATAGGAAATGGTTACTTTCCTTCTTTCTTTCTTTTTCTTCATTTGCTAAAGTTGTGATGGGTTATGAAGTGATATTTATACTTATTTTCAAACTTTTACTGCTTCAAATTAAATTTATTCAATTAGTTTCTTTTTATGAATTTAAAGAAAATAATCTTCGTTAAATGTTATATAATACGCAAATTTCTATGAATTTTCCGTTACTAAATTTATTATTTTAATTGAATATTTAATATAAAAAAGATACTAAAGTGTTAATAGTTCTCTAAAATTTGTAAATTAAAATGTTTATTTATAGATTTATGCATATTGTAACTTTTTTTTTTTTAAATATTATTAGTTGTATTAAAGTAATATAACATTATTTAAGTTAACATTACATATTATTGTTTATGTTAGTTTTGTCGTGCGGATGCTTTACGTGCGGATGCTCAAACCATTGAGCTACCCTGGCTGGTTATCAGCTAGGCATTTCTCACATAACATTTGTTGGCAAAGTCCCCGAGTCTGTAAACACAGCTATATCAAGTGACATTAATGTTCATGGCACAACTCCAATAGACCACGAAATTTTAATATAATTTAAAAATTTATTCATCAACCATGAAAGTTCATTTCAGAAAATTTTGGAGTGGAAGGCTGATTTTTTATACCAACTATGTGAAATACCCGGGTTCGATTCCCGGCTTTGGTATTTTTCACATAGTTGGTATAAAAAATCAGCCTTCCACTCCAAAAATTTCTGAAATAAACTTTCATGGTTGATGAATAAATTTCTAAATTATATCATATGTGTTTATTTGATAATTTAATAATAATAATATATATTTATGTATATATATTAAATAATACGGAATAAGTAAAAAAAAAATATTTTCCGAATAATGAGAGATACATATATGACGTTGAGGCTCCTGATCTGCAGATCCGCTAATTACTAATATTTCCGTTATATAACAGCATTAATTTTACAATTATTTTAAAATTATATTTCTTTCAAAAAACTCGATTTTTCTTCTTTTTCTCAATTATTTAATGCCCAAAGAATGTGGCTAAATATTGAGCTAAATTGATATAAGTTTTTGAGTGTTTCAACGGATTCGTTGGGCAACATTTCGGCTGCATACAAAAATTTCATGATAAATTTTCAAAATAGATATTTTGGAGAAAAGATAGATTTTTGCATTTTTTTTTCTTTTTTTTAAGCTGTATGTCTACAATTACTAAGAGTCACATCTCAGTAATTAGAAGTTGTACGTAAATTACTAAGTTGTGCGTCCTATAATCAAATAATTAATGTAAAACTCTGTCGCTATAATAGCGCGTAATACTCCATTTCTAAACTAATACTTTTATTTTGAAAATAAGACAAAACAGATATAACCAGTCTTAATTTGGACGTCTGAAGTATTAGTTTTTCATAAATATCTTAATTTCCTTCATTACTAATTTATCTGCAAAAGAGACGTTTCATTTAACTTTTCTATTACTGATTCTTCTCTTTAACTTTCAATAAGAGTTTTTGAACAACTTAAAGAAGCGTAAGCACATATACTCGTATGGTTTAGTCAACTAATTATTCAAGAAGTTATAGTTAGCATTCAATTTCTAGCATAATGAAATACTTCACTATTATTTATTTCCATCATTTCTTTGGAATTCATTAATAAACAGTTGGATGACTCAATGTTTACACTTTAAAGACAGCGCTTAATCTTAATTACTTAAGAGGATGTTTTTAGTTAAATAACAGAGAAGAAATTTAAACTGGTATACCGATAACAGTAAAATTCCTTGAGGAAATATCACATATTTTAGCGATCAAGATAAATCTGATAATGTAATATAAATTGTATGCTTGACATGAATATATATATATATATATATATAATTGTGGTTTGTTATGCGAGGGAAAGTCATTGAGTAAGTCCCGAAAGATAATAAAAAAATAATTTACCATTATAATCACTTGAAAACAATTTTTATTTTTCCAGAGAATCTAGCAACGTTGATGCACTTATCCCATCGTTTTGTTAGAGCTCTGATTCCAGCTGCATAAAATTCTTTGGGTTGATATATCATCCACAGTAAGACTTCACGTTGAACGTCGTCGTCTGAAAATTGTTTGCCTCCAAGATGTTGCTCCAGTGGACCAAACAGATGAAAATCGCTTGGGGCTAAGTTTGGGCTGTAAGGTGGATGCTGCAGCACTTCCCATTTTTTTATGAATATTTTTTTATTCAAATCCTTTCGCTCACAAAAATTGGACCACGGCACGCTGCTCGTCTATCGCACAATCATTCAGCACCATCACCATTTTTGAAACTGCATTACGCATGCGTGTGAATGCAACCTGCTCAATATGAATTGAATATCATAAAGCTGTATAGTGCTGCCATCTATCACCATTCTTTGGAGATATCTGTTACTACTTTAAATCATGCCATATGCATTTGTAACTTACTTCATGACTTACCCTCGTATTAAACATGTTTTAGTCGTTTATAACATCGTCATTTACAACATTATTATATCATCACTTCAGTTTTATACTTCCATAGCAAATTTCAGAGGGGAACTTTATAAAATATAAATTCATATACTTTTTGAAATATTACGTGGATTTTAAGTTATAAATACGAAAATGCACCGTAAATAAAATCAATTGAAAAAACTTAGTGTAACACACCTGAAAAATGTTACAAATGTACTGGGTGACTCATAAGTTTGCAGATACTTTAAAAATTCATAAAAATTGAAAGAATCAGTGGCACTGAACGCGTTTTAAGAAAAAGTTAGACTCGTGAAGGAGGAATTTTTTTTTTTTTTTTCGGGATAATGAAAATAATAAATAAAATTTTCGTTGATAGAGGGCGCTGCATACACGCAGTAACAAGAAATATACAAATCAGATTGAAGGGTTTTATGGTTAACAGCTCATTTCTGACTTTTATTTCTACTTACTCATGCATAAAATTTTTATTTAATACATCTTCTTTCGTGCAGTTAAAGTATACAATTTGTTATGAAATCTTCTGCATCGAATCGAATATGCTACATGCTGCACTTATCGGTGTTGTAATTCACTTCTAAACTATAATTTGTTATGATGGAACACACATATAATAAGAGTGCTATACTTGTAAATTGTTGCTCACATCCAAATAAACTGATTTTTTCATTTAAATGTGCGATTCGCTTCGGTACAGTGCTATTTATCCGTGAAACTTTTAATTATTTTTCCCATATAGAAGGAAAAAAAAAACCTTTAATGAGAATATTTTTTTCGCAAACCGTGTTCAATTCTATTGATTTCTTCAATGTTTATGAATTACTAAAATATTTATATACTTATGAGATAGCCGGTATATATTTTACCGTCAGTCTCCAAAAGTAACTTCATTAAAAAAAAAAAAAGTATTATTTACATTTATAAATGTTTTGTTAAAAACAGTTTTTATATATTTTATATAAATTGTATAAAATATATGAGCATCAAAATGTATTAAAAAATTTTTATGCACAAAAATGTTAATTAAATATTGCGTCTTATCTGTTTCGTGACTTTTCATAAATTTTTACTTTTTATAGAAAGACTAGCAGGCTTTACCCTCTTCGCTGGACATTAAACTTAATAAGTTGTTAAAATCCCATATCTTTATTAATAACCTAAGTTCTCGCTGTGATTGGTAGAGGTTTACTCGCTCGCAACGTGAGGAGTCTGGGTCTCCACTGTCTTCGGCACAACTTACCCACTTCTAACTTTTCCTTCCTCAGCGGGTGAGTTCGAAGTTTTGCAAAATCCCACTAATGTACATAATGCGTATACTTAATCAATATCCACACACCAAAATTCGCCATTCTAAGATAATTCAAAGCGAATTCAAACAGAAAAACATGTTTTTACACATGTTTATTGCCCTCCGACTTCGAGAAGGGGGGGGGGGATTTCGAATTTAGTGAAATCCAGTTACAATAAGTGCCGAATGCATACAAACAATTTACGCACCAAATTTCGTGACCACAGAAGTCTTTAATAGAAAATATTACCAATAAATAAATACAAAAAGCACAGCTTAAGAATGGGAAACCTTTGGTGACTTTAAATATTTTAAGCCATTTTTGCGATGTACTGAATTGTATTGGCTATCTCAATTGTGCAATTAAATATCTTAGCGAGAAACGTCCGAGCTACTTCGGTGCCGAATTTAAAATTTTGCCAAAAGGATCCAACACTAAAACTGTTCCATACCGAATCTGGGTTGAAAATTGAAAAAGGGTAAAATAAATTAGAAATATCAGACCTATATTAATTTGATACCAAATAAAAGGGACGATTTTTCTGAATCCAGGGGTGCAAACAGGTTTTCGATGCGACAATTAGCTTTTTAAAAAATAACTAAAGTATGAAATTTAAGCGGCAACGGAAAAACGGAAAAAGAAAAAAATAAATTAGAAATATCAGACCTATCGCTATAAAATTCAGTACCAAATGAAAGGGGTGATTTTTCTGAATCCTGGGGTGTAAACGGTTTTTCGATACGACAATTAGATTTTTTAAAATTAACTAATGTATGAAACTTAGATGGCAACACTTCATTTCAATCTTTTCATAATTTGTAGTGCGAATCACGCGAATAAAAAATTCTTTAGCTTAAAAATTTATTTTTATATTTTATTTTTCCATTCAAAGCATTTTAGTGAAAAAATATTTATGGCGCATGCGCAGGCGTTTTTTACCAACAATTTAAACATTAATCATAATTTTGGAAATTTCTGTAGCTAAAATTTTAATTTGGGTGAAGAACTAAGTTTCTGCCAAGCGCCGTTGAATTCCGTCCAGCCGTTCTTGATTGATGCCCGGACAAACGTGTTTTAGTTTTTTACCCCCCAGGGGAAAACGGGGGGGGGGGGAATTTCTGAAAAGTAGATAGATATCATTTTAAGTTGGGTGAAGACCTAAATTTCTTCCAAGCGCCGTTGAATTCCGCCCAGCCGTTCTCAAGTGATGCCCGGACAAAAAAAGCGACATACAGACACGATGACACACACACACAGGCAAAATTTTCTGAAGTCATTTTCGGCTTTCATGGGGTGTGAAACGTGAAGATATCGCAAAATTTTTCAATTCCGACAAATTTACAGACAAAAGTCTGATTTTATTAATATAGAATGATTTTAATCAGCGTAGCCCATCATTCGATTTTTCATTTAAATAATTATAGATTTTAATAAAGTGACAGAGCTCGAACGTATCAGAAAAAAAAAAAAAAAATTATTCAATAGTTAACGTTATCATCAATAATTAAATATCTAATGTAGCTAAATTAAATATATATATATTCATTGTTCGAACTCAAACATTTACTATATGGATTTTCAATTTATTTATAAGTAAAAAGTCTTCAATTTTAGGACAACAAATTATATTGATAACAGTATTAAAAAATAATATTAGGTTTTTCAGATTATACAGGGTGTTTATAAAGTCCCGGACCTATTTTGATGTTTAATAACTCAAAAATAATAAAGATAGATTAAAATTAATAACATAAATGGTTAGGTAGACTCAAAAAGTTTTATGACCCTGGTCAATGAACTTCCACGTGTGCTGCCTTCGTCGCACGGAGAATATCAAGTCGATAGTCAATTTCACGCCAGGTAGCGGCAAGCATGTCGGCATCCACAGAGGCTATTGTGGTTGTAATTCTGACTTTTAGGTAATTATTCGACTGCCGCTCGAATAAAACACCACATACAAAAGTACTACATAGAACAAACACATCAAAAGTAAACATAACATTGCAATAGTTGCCAAAAACAAAAGAGAGAAAAATGCAATTAATAAGCAGGTGATATTTAGAAAAGTACAGATATTTAGACTGGAAAGTGAAATTATCTGAAATTAACCACACGCGCAGACGATATTTACAAAAGTAAAGATATTCAAACCTGAAAAGAAAATATATGAGTTATTCCATCAATAAATGCCATAACTTTGTTTATATCTTCATTATTTTATGAGTTATTAAACATTAAAATGGGTCCGGGACTTTATAAACACCCTGTATTGTATCTTAGACAAACTTTAATTTGAATTCATTTTTTGAATTAAATGTATTTATGTTTCTGTTATGAAAAGTGAAAATTACGTCCTAAAATATATTATAAATGAGTCTTTCCTTGCTTTATTAAAAATCTGTTTCCATTTTTTTAACAACAGTTCCAGAGTTTCTGATAATTTATTATAGATTTCTGCTTGAATTATAAATGTGTTGCTAGGTAAAGTGTGGAATGCTCCAGCAAAACGAAAGAAAACTGTATATTTATATTCTGAATAATTACGCAGGTTAATAGTACTATACTAACTAAATACTATATATATAATATTTGTATTCTGAATGATTACACATCTAAAAATGTGATTCGATATTTTGTCTGATTTTTGTGATTTTTGATGAACTGTAAATAGAAACCGAAGTCAGTTTTTCTCTGTTATGTATTGAGTTTTGCCAATATAGGGTGTCTACGGGTGCAGTTTGTTCCATGACTCTTCCACCACTATAATTATATGGTAACTTTTATCGTATTTTTCCATGGTTAAATATAATTGATCAAGGAAATATGCTAGAAAATACCGAAAATGAAGAAATTGTGTCCATAGATAAATCGTAGAAAATTAGAAGTGTAAAACTAATTCTATAAAATCGAATACATATGAAGATTATATTTTAAAGATTTTTTTTTTTTAATATTTAACTCATGATCAATACATATATACTTAGTTACACAATATCAATATATATATATCTATATTTAAATACCCAAAAAATACCTTGCACACTTGGTGAGTAATTGAGAATTCTTTTATCTTTTCAATAAGCATCCGTTCACAATATGTGAGCTCATGACTTTTCTCTTTAAAAGTCACGTTCCAGATATATTTTTTTCTAGTTTAACTGACAAAAACTGATAGTAATATTCTTTAATTGAATATATACTTAATTATGAATTTTTCAAAGACCTTGAACTGTGTAGCATAAAAGAAAAAAACAACTTATTCACGTATTTTCGAAAATTTGTTAATCAAGTTTTTATCTTCTTGTATTTCAGATGGGAAATATCAGATGTGATACTCAGGTCTAGAAATTTATTTAAAGATTGGTTACAAGGTCAAACTATTATGCTGTTGTCATCAAAAAAAAAAAAAAAACTTTCTTCTAGTCTAGATCATTCTAGTTATTTAATTTAAATAAAACTTTCTATTACCTTTAATAATGCGGAATTTATACATAAATTTAGTGCAGGTATATGCAACAGAATATTATATTGTTTTCACTAAAAAAACATTCTTCTAGATCATTCTATATGTTTAATTAAAGTTTTGTTTCAATCTCAGTACAGCGTGATTCATTTATACATTTTTACCTTATTTAATCAGTAGAATCTTTTGTTGTTATTATCAAAAAAATATTCTTCTAGATCATTTTATATATCAAATTAAAGCATTGTTTTAATTTCAATACAGAATGTTTTATACACAAATTTATTACTTATGTATCCTATAGAATCTTTTGTTGTTATCATAAAAAAAATATTCTATTAGATCATTCCATATCTTAAATTAAATCATTATTTTAATTTTAACTTCCATAATGCATGTTTTATATTAAAAAAAAAATTGTACGTGGGGTTTGGTAAGGTAAAGTTGGGATTCCTTAAATTTTGGTTATGTAATGTATGCTGGGTTTAATGAATTAATGTTAAATGCGTGAAATATTTTGATCCATATGTTGGTTTTATTTATTTAATATATATATATATATATATTAAATTTAGCAACACACATAATAATATATTTCTTTTGTTATTTATTATAGTACCTAAAAAAACTAATATTTCGGGTAGAGTTTTAACAGAATTTATCTATCCTTCAAATAGGAAAAGTTCTGAAGTACAGATGTAAAAAAAAAAAAAAAAAAAAAACTATAAGAAATATTTAGAATCTTTGGTTTTAAAAGAATATTTTTCTATGGTGATGGAAAATGGGCACGAGTTACCCTTATCAAAAATTTCTTAATATATCAAATGTAAGGAGTTAAAGTTTTCTATATACAATAAAATAACTATCGTTTGTCTATCTACAAACGCATCTTATGCTATATAATCCCTAGATGTTAGTTTTTCGCCCCAGCATAACGCTCAGAAAAAAAAAAAATAATAATAATAACATTGAATAGATTCAACTTCAGAGAGCGACAAAAGCTCTGTTCGAGCTGTCGAAAGCAACATTTCCTTACCTGAATAAAAAATTTTCTGTAAGTTTGAAAGGTGAATATATCATTTATATTATAACCAATACTGTAGACAACGTAGCAGAATTTTCAGTTAGATCATTCATGAGAAATTAAGCTGTAAATGTATAATCGTCTACTTGAGCCATATCAGATACGAGAAACAAAAGAAATTTTATAAAATGCCATGCGATAAAAGAAAATAAGTATGGCGTAAAACTAAAAAATGATGACTGGAGCTGTTACAGGAAAGCCACTTCTAAATGATAACTGATAATGATTAAAAAATAATAATATTTCACATTATTAAAAAGAAAGTTTGTACTTCAAATATGAAGAACAAAAATTCTAAAGATGAAAAAAAGAAATCTATAAAGAAAAGAAAGGAAGAAATATTACATTTACACCAAAACAGAATTTCTGCCTCCCAAGTTAATGTTCAACATAAATTTTCCTGAAATTTTGGTAAGTAA
Organism: Salticus scenicus; assembly: GCA_963930645.1. Taxonomy (NCBI): domain Eukaryota; kingdom Metazoa; phylum Arthropoda; class Arachnida; order Araneae; family Salticidae; genus Salticus; species Salticus scenicus. The sequence goes on from OZ005652.1 coordinate 64,689,679, forward strand.
TTGGGTAATGGTAGGGATGAAGTATACTGAAAAAAAATTAATGGAAAGATTATTGACAGGGCTGGAATGATTTTAATGTGAAATATCTTAAATATCTAAAACTGTCAACGTTTGGTGAGGTATGTTGATCTATAAAATGATCAAACAGATTTATTGATTGAGTCTTATATTAAAATTTACTCATAATAATTGTGGTTATTATATTTTTATAAAAAGTTGTAATCATTGGAACTTAAATTCCTCTTGTTTATTATTTATTTATTTATTTATTTTTTTTTTTTTGGAAAGGGGGGGGGGGGAGGGAAATAATAACATTTTTTTTAATCACTACGCACTTTATCCCAGAGATGAGGTAATAAAAATTGATAAATGTTTAGTTATTTAAATATTTTAAAAATATTTTAATTGCGATAACAACACGTCCTTTGCATAAATGCACAAAAAAAAAAAAATTCCACATAGTTTTTTTTTTTAGTGAAAATAACTGAGAATGGAAAAAGCGGTATTTTAAGACATTTTACCTCACCAGATCCATACAATATAATCTGAATGTACTAGTTCAATGTTATGTGGAAAAATCATAATATAAAAATATACACGCATAATTGCATCATCAATGTTTACAATCATTAATGGTGGCTGTTATAATGAAATCTTGAATGTATTTCTCTCCAACACTGGAAAAAAAATAAATTAAGTTTATGAACAATACTTTTTAAATGAATATTTCTTAAATTGAAATATGGTTGGATTGTACTAGAACTGTCACTATACAGACATTTTTGCACATTCAAGCTCATTATTATTTTGAGCCGACGCAAAACTCCTTCCATAGTAATTAGACAATTGTAGTTATTGATACAGGAAGCAAAAACCTTTACATTTTAAAAATCGGGTTAATGGATTGTATCGAATGCATTTTTATAGCTGATTTAGATTTTAAATCTCCCAATTTAAAGTCTCTTTATGCTTTTCAGAGTATCAGAATGGTTTGTTTTATCGATATAATGAATGTTCTAAGCAATTTCGTGATATTTTCCGGGACAACCTTATAATAAGGAATTAAAACTTTATTAAAAAATAGTTTTATTCCTAATATGCATACAAATAACATTTAAAAATTGCCATAGATCATCTAGCATTTAGTTTTACAAGATACAAATATTAAACGCCTATTTCTGCAAATTCTAAAGTTTTCAATATCACTATGCCGATTCTATACAAAATATGCAAATTTAGAATGTACCCGCTAATGTCCTACTCTCCTATAAACTGCTGCCAGATTGAGGGAATTTTTTTATTCTAAATCACCACTAAATTTTAATTATAACAGTTGCCAAATCACCTCGAAGATTGATTTGTAACATATCTTTGAAATGATTAGTCAACCGTTACAATTAAAATTTAATGGTGGATATTGAATAAAAAATTCCCTCAATCTGGCAGCATTTCTCCTAAATTGATATAAGGGCAAATTCCGTGGCGTCTAAATAGGATTCTTTGACCATGTGTTACAGGATGCGATCGGTTACAGCGCCATCTGGCTGCAAGTAACACAATTAGCATTGATAAATCGAAAACAGAAACATAAAAAAAAAGTCAGTTACAAATTGCATGGCGTCCTTAATTTAGTATGAAAAGACACCTTGAATACAATTATGCGCAATTAGTGAGAAAACAGAATGTTATTTATTCTCATAAAATGAACGTTTGTTTGGTTCATATTTCCAAAATTCCGTGTGCTTAAAATAGCGTAAGAAAGAAGAAAAATGAAAGTTATTTGAATCACGATCAGTTCGAACATGAATAATGTGTATAAATACGGAATTATGACATCAGCTAGTTTTTGGTACACTGTAAAAAATATGTCCTATTTGCTGCCAGGAATTTTCTGTAATTACAAAAAATACATTCTGACGACGCAATTTTTTCGTACATTACGCGTATTTTCTGAAGTTACCGAGAATTTCTGGCAGCAAACAGAACATATTTTTTACATTGTAGAAAGGTTAACCTTTTCTTCGTTTCCTCGGGGATTTCAATTGGTTTGGCTTGTTTGTTGGGTTTTACGCAGCACTAGTGCTGCGCAATGGGCAATTGACGACGGTCTGGGACTCACCCCTAGAGGTGGTCCAGAGACATGTCATCATAATTTTGATCCTCCACGATTTTAATTAGGAAAAATATAGACCAAACAAACGTGCATTTTACGCCTTCTATTTTCAGTATTAGTTTACGAAAGATTTCTTTTTGTACAAATTCGAGTATGCTCTATAACTTTGTGATTCAATTTTCCCTTTATCTGTTACAATTTTTGATTTAAGAACGCTCCTCCCGTTATTCTTAAGTTGCGCTAGAATAATATCAACTTGTATAGCGCATGGCCACTTACTATACCTAGATACGCTATGCGTAAACATGTTGATGACGATAGCTATATATCAATATTATTTTCAAGATGAGGTAGGCAAAATTTTTGAAGTCACCATATTTAATGCAGTATAACATAGTCTGTTATGTATCGTTTAAAATCAATTTCAGTAAATTAAAAAAATTAAACGTCTGTGCCTATAAAGGTTTAAATATCACTATGTCATTTATATAAAATATATGTATATGTGTATATAATTTTGGCATTTGTTAAGTATTATGTAGAATTATTTTCTGTAGTATACCTGATTTAAACCCATATATGTGCATATATCATTTGATTTTTTATAATAGCCAGTAATTTAGTTTTTAGACATTTTATTTGTAAAACATAAAAAAAAAAAAAAAAAAAAAAAATCATATTTTTGTATAGTTATTTCTTTTCCAATAGCCGTTAATTTATTAGTTTATGTAACTTTAAAAAGACTGAAATTTTATTTTGATTTTTGATTTTTTTTTACAGTTAATGGTTTTATTTAGTACGCTAAGCTAGAAAAGATATTTCTTACGAAAAAAAAAAAATCATATAAATTTATAAGTATTTCATAAGGAAAATTACACTTAATATGCTTGAATCAGATCTAAATTTACTGAGTGCACTCATATCTTTTCACTAATTACTATTATTACTTCCATTACCTTACTACCGTAGGTAATGGAAGTATTGTATTCGGTCTGAAAATTCGATACCAAGTTTTCTCCTTATTTACACGTTTTAAGACCTCCTGAGTCCAAAAAAGTAGTTTTTGGCAATTGGTCAGTGGGTATTATATATGTGTGAAATTTTCTGGCTATCATATCTCCGACATTAATAAAGATTTTACTACGAAACTTCACAGCTGATACAGGTCTGGTGTACAGATGGACGTTCCAAATTTTGGTGAAAATTGAAAAAACAGAAGTGGGTCATTGGAAACCGGAAATAAGACCGTAAGTCCGTATCTCAAAAATGGCTCTAACGATTTTCTTCAAAGTTGCTATATACACACTCGCCCTTTCGAATGATATAGTTGGTTAGTTCAGAAAAATTGATAGGCGTCCTGTATAAATAGCTCAGTTTCAGGTCTCGCAAGTGCATTCCTTTAAAAACGGCTCCCCGGATTTTTTTCAAACTCGCCATATGAACTCTTTTTTAAATATCCTTTTCTATATGTAATTATTGTTTTCCAGTCAATAATTGAGAATACCAAGTTTTGGTAAAAGTTGATATCTCAAAATCGACTCTAACGTTTTTCTTAAAAATTGTTTCATAAATCCATTTTAGATAACCTTTCTCATAAATTGCTATGTAAACTCTGTTTTATATGTCTTTATAGGTGTATAAAGTTTCGCTTACTAGAAATTTTGAAAAAAATGCGTGTAATATCTCCAAAAAATGCATATAATACGGGTAATTGAATGGAAGTCGTTTGGTTGTTTCACACCAGATTATTTTTCAAATTATAAGTATTTATAAACATTAAGCCTGCTATTTTTATTTCAGTACTACTTTTTAAAATTTATTCTAATGCAACCTCTATATTAACCTTTTTTTTTTTTTTTTTTTTTTTTTTTTTAAATGTAGGTGTACTTAAAAAATAACCTTTTATTTTAAGACAAATACTTTTATTAAGCATATAATTTTTCTAGGTCATACTGCATTAAGTTTAAAAAAGGAAAGAAAAAAATCCCCAAGCATATTACGTAACGCTGAAGACACAAGAAAAAAAAAAAAAAAAAAAAAAAAAAAACCTAGTAATTTTTTTTTCTTGTCTTACGCAGCGCATTGAATCATAAGTGCTTTAAACAGCTAAATCATTTCATTAAATGAGTCGATAAATTCCTTATTTCATGGGACATGAATATTTTGCTTTATAAAGCACTTTGCGAATAAACAATCCACTTCCGCCTATGAATGGAAATTTCAGCTGATTGCAAAAATCTTATATCTGGAACTGAAACGAGCGGAATTTCCCGGAAATTAATTTTATAAAAGCACAGATGGAAAAAAAAAATCTTGCAGTGAAAGACATTTTAAAATTAAATTTGACATTGATTTTTTTTTCGGATCGCAGACTATTTTGAAAAAGCTTTTATTTTTAAAGTAAGATTTATATAAAAATAGTATTTAAATGTCAAATAATAGCGCAAGGATTTGCAAACTTTTTGGACGATTTTTTATAACTGTGTTTTTTTAAACCCTAATGCTAGATTAATATAAATGTATATCTGAATAGTCTGTCAACAGATTAAAAATTTCCCCCTGCATTAATTGTATTGCTGCAGTGAAAGTAGTTTAATAGTCAAAGAAAAATAAACATTTCATTGTCATGAATGAGAATTTCATTCACTTCCATAAAAAAGACAAACTTGACAAGAAATCTGGCGACTTGACAGCCAAATATGTTGAAAAATGACAGTTCAGGATTTTCGAAGTTTAGAGTATATACATTGAACAGGAGCCGAACTCTGGAACTTACCATTGGATTCTAGCACAGAATCATCGCCAAATTCCCTTGACAATAAGGTATAAATAAAAACAAGTTGACTTCTGTGAGTCAATTACGATCAGAAAGCTGTCATGGAAATTGTGTTCTAAGAAGCGATTGATCTTTGTTCGTGAATCAGCGAAATTCCCGCTCTGCGTAATATTCAACGCAGTAGGCTTTACTCTTGTAAAATAAGTGACCATTAAATCGGACTGTTTCCAGAATAAGGGAGAGTGGGGATGAATGGGACGCAGGATGAATGGGACAATAGCACAATTTTTATGTTTTGCAAGCACTAGAAACTTGATAATTTTTCTGATATATGGTAGTAGTGAGGTCATTCATCAAGTATAGTTTCAGAATGGATAATATTCCTGTGACGTCACAGAAGGTAAAATCACCGAACACGTGGCAGATATTTTGTAAACAAATTAGATTCAATATGCCATTTTATTGTTACGCATAACATTTTCCTAAATATTTCTCCAGTGAAACTTAATATTCAGATATCTGTTCAAACAAGAATAAAAGAGAAATGTAAATAACTGAATCGAATGATAAAGTTAAGACTATTCTATATCGTAAAATTGCAGAACATTTTATGTAACACATATATATATATATATGATGAATAAAAGATTAATAAGAACATTTTATACACACACACACATATAGACATCAAAGCTTAAATAATTAGAATTTCAATCATTTTGATAAAGGAATTTATTAAATGGAACATGCATTTAAATTTGTTAACATCGCCACAATTCACATGGCATCTTTTAATATTACATATGTGGATTAATATTAAAGTATATTACTAAAACTGGATTAAAAACAAAACAAAGGTATCACTATATCACTCTAACTTCAATTTCATATAATCTGTAACTCTAATAAATAATATTGCAAGATAAAAATTTGCAAGCCACAATGCTTTGCTATGGTAGAGTTGAGGATTGTTTTCCTAACCAGCTGATATTCTTGTAGCCTCGAACCCAAAGTGGGAATATGGTCCATTGTGCTATCTATTGAATGGCATAAAAAAATTAAAGTGTCTTTTTCTGCTGCCAGAGTAACTTTTTACTGATTCAGTTAGACAGTATTTAAAAATTAACTATTTGCTTAAAGTTACTATAACTCATATGTGCTGAAAAGGCATAATCTTTTATTGTGTTTATGATATTCAAGAAGAATATTGACAATTGTTCATTAGGCCTATTTCATGTTTTATATGATCATGTGGTGGTGGGGATGAATGGGACATTCCCCACTTTGTGCTAATATAAAATTGTACACAAGAATTATATTAAAACAAATCGTAAATAGATTTTCAATATTTTTATAACCTGTAGCTCAATAGTTATAACATGGAACTATAAAAGTAGCATTGATTTAGAGAAAAATAGATTGAAATTAATTGTTCTGATTTTTGTTTATAATAACTATGATTAAAAAAATTATAAGTTAGAATATCAATGCAACTTAAATCAACAATATCAATAATTAAAAAAATAAATAAATAAACTGCCGTAATTTCTGGTAGATAACCCGCAGGTAAGATGTACCATTTCTCCACCAGAAATTTTATTTAATAGAGAAATCTATACTTTTTCGAACGAAGAGCTCGTACAAATATAAATTTATTTATCAATTGAAATTTCTGGTGCAAAACTGGATTATATACCCTGCGGGGTATCTAGCGGAAAATACGGTAATAATAATATGATTAGAATCACAATTTCAATCAAGCTAATTAAATAAATCCTGGTTATTATTAATGTAATACAGAATAGAACGCTTATTGTTCTCGATCAGTCGGAAACAAATATTTATCTGGATAATTTGTGTTCTATTATAATGATTTATATCTTTCTAGCGTCTTATTCAATTCTTTATTTTTAGATTAGATCTTATTAGATTAAATTACAAAAGCATAGAGCACTAGGAGCTGTGCGAACTAAAGGACTTTTGCCTTTTGATGTTAATTTGAGTCAATACATCAGTTTATGTTAATTTCAGTAACTTCATAGTGTGTAATAAAATCACATAAACCAATTTAACTTTAAAAATTTGTTTACTTTCCATTTTGTTTTCTTTTCTTTGTAAATTCCAGTCCTGTCCCATTCAACCCCATAGGTGGGGATGATGGGACAATGCACATGCATGTAAAAAAAAAAAAAAATATTATTAATTTAAAATGATAACTTTTTATTAAAGTTAGTATGTTTATATGTAACTGATTACTGAATTGTACTTATGAGCAATGTTATAAAATTCTGAACTACATATGGTGAACGTTATTAATAAAAACATGAAAAAATGTCCCATTCATCCCCACTCTCCCCTATTCACTGAATAGGAACTTTTGAGCGACAGTTTAGTTCTACTATTTCGCGAATATTCATTGAATTGACAGTTTATAGAACTGTTTCGGGTATATTCCTTGAAAATCACAATTTTATTGCCTTGAACTTCTTTTGATATATGGTTTGAGTTAAAGATTTTTTACATTTTAATTTTTGCTATTTGCGGCACCAAAAATCGAACACATACATAATTCTTTATATCAAACTCTTTTAGTGTAATTTTCTAAATAAATTTGCTAGAATTGTGGGAATAATAGTGAAGGATTCGTGAAAGACAAGTTTCTAGATATAATATTATATAATTGTAATATCTAAAAAAAGCGTTAATTTGAACTGAAGGTTGAAATATAAAGCTAATAATTAATAGTCTTTCATTTTTTATGCTATGTATAGTGTATAAAATTACAAATCAATAAAAGCACTCGAAGTTCTTTGAAAAATATTTCTTTAAAATTCATTTCTCAATCAGTTCAGTTATTATTAAGTTTATTTTATGTTTCATAGTATCGATAATGATGGTATGATGATACAGTATTCTTTCATTATTCATTTCAATAATAATTTCATGTGATATTGAAACGAAATTCTTGAATATTGGCATAGATTAGTTTCCTTGAGAAAGATTTGCCCATTTCAACTTAAGAGGCTTTTTCTGATATTAACTAAAATTTTACAACATAAACACCAACACAATCTTAATAATTTCAAAATATAATGGAATACATTAGCTATACAGTTTTATCGAAATCTCGACAAAATTTTTAACATACAGTGAAAAATTAATAAGGGTCTGAATACGGTTGTAACATTGAAAGAATAATATAAGTGGATATGAGATGTTCGTAAAAACATGAAGCCAGAATCGTAATTGCTGAAGCCATTAAATAACACACAATTTTCCCAAACAGGCTTTGAAATGTCCCCAAATCAGAGATTTAAAAAAAAAAAAAAAAAAAAAAAAAAATATATATATATATATATATATATATATATATATATAACAGATTTAAGCCTGAATTTTTCCTTAAATGACGCTCATTTTTGGAAAAAAATCCCCATATACAAAAGTTAACTTTTATACACACACTAATTATCGGAAAATTTTAAATCTGTGTAAAGTACTTTAGTACTGTGGCTGTACGCAAGATGCACTTTCATTCACAGGATATCCTAAGGATGTCCCGTGGAGAAGGGGTACCTTCAAAAGCCCCTACGTGTTAAAGAAAACTGTTAAAAGTCCTTACGTGTAGGGACAAATTCCTACAGTTGTCAATGCTGTAAACTTAACAGATATGTAAAAAAAAAAAATAAAATAAATAAAAAAAATAAACAATCCCCCAGATTTGTCCCCAAAAATTTCAAAAATCCCCTCGAAAATCCCCACAAACATTCGGTCTTCAAAATTGTCCTCAGAAGACCAAAAAATCCCAAAATGGGGACAAAATCCCCAATTGGCAACACTCATCCCCAATTTGGCAATCTGGCAGTCTATCAACGCCGTTGATAGACTCCATATGGACAGTGCTGCCATTTCGGTGGCCATCTTGAGTAGACAAAAATTTACTACATTTATTCTGTACTTTGGTACGCTGCATTCCACATCTTATAATATTATTCTTCCAATAATGTAACACTTTAGCTTTCATCACCGTATCATCGCCATTATGTCTACAGACTGATTATAATTAAAGTTATGATTCCAAAACGCTATAATTTTAAAACTACCCATCAGAGCGATTTGATATTTTATCAAAGCAGTCGTGAGGCAATGAAATTCTGTTTGGCAAAAGAAAAAAAAAAAAAAGAAAGTTTAAAAATGTGCCGTTAATTATTCGTAAAGTATTTGTTTCTTGAAGCTCCTCTTTTTCTCTTTTCACTATGACTGTTTCCGTTGTCAACACGTATCCTTGTCTTTTTGCTAAAAAAAATTATAGTAAACCCTTGAAGTCTATTGTTTCCTGCTATTCCATTGTGTTGCTATCAACATTTCTGTGTTTAATGAGTCCATTTAGGCGTTTCCCCTGACATTACCCTGACAGCGCCATCTATAGGAAAATGTTGGAACCATTTTTTTTTTCTTTTGACAAACAAAATTTCATTGCCTCACGACTGCTCTGGTAAAATATCAAACCGCTCTGATGTGTAATTTAAAAATTATAGCGTTTTGAAATCCTAACTTAAACTATAATCACCCTGTACATTCAACGATTCAAGCATTAATATAAAATATTGTCTTTTTATGTTTTTAAAAGTATATCAAGAACAAAGTCACATGTGCAATAGGTTACCCGATAAGGATTACTTTATAAAATCTGCGCGAATGTTACAACTGACCCCAAGCTAGGGCTAGTTGTAATACTCACAAATATTTTATGTTTGCATTTCAGTCAGTTGTATTTGTCAGAGACCAAAGGAAATTACTTTTAAAATACTAAAATTGAACATGTCATAACTTTGGAAAATCTAAACAGCATTTTTATATAGTTTATGTAATTTGAAACTTCAAGTTAACATTAGTAATTCTTTTTATCTTAAACTATCTAAAATTGGAATTAAAACATTATAAAGTTTTTTTTTTCTTAATGATAATTATGATTAAGAAAAATTAACGTTTAAATTGAAACAAAGCAACGAATTTACTTTTCCTCGCAATACGCAATGCGATATATATCCTTTTATTAAATTCATTATTTGTATTTCTCTTTCGACTTATCTCAATAGGGAGAAGTAGCCTAAATCCAGACCTTTTTGCTACTCGTTGTAATGAAATTTGTCGCCTTCGAGTTGAGTTGAGTGAGTTTTAAGCTGCACCAGTGCTATGCTTTGGGCAATTGGTGCCGGCCTAGGACTCACTCCTAAGAGTGATCTGGAGACATGTCACCACAATTTTAATCCTCCATCGAGGAGATTGCTTCTCTACTTCGGTCATCCCCATAGATATTTTCCATATGAAAAGAAAAAATAATCTAAAAGTTTTTTTTTTTTTTTTTTTTTTTTTTTTAAATATATATTAGTGATTATTTTACATTGGAACATTAAATTATATTCTTTGATTTCTCTGTAAAATTATATTCAATAAGACTTCAAAACTAAAAGAAAAAAAGAAGAAGAAAGAAAGGAACTAGCTTGAATTTTTCAAACTTTCATGGTTTTATACTTTTACAGATTTACATTCCCTGCATAAGCTTCGAAAATGTTTTTAAACTTCCAAGAAATTTCAGATTCAGTCAGATAATAAACAAAAAAATGCTGACGCAGCATTGCTTGCATAAATATAGAAAAACATCAGAGATTTAGAATACCCTACCTCTCCTATCCCATTTGCGCCTGTACTGTTTGTTATAAATTCTATCGATGCATGAGGAATTTTATTTTATTTGTTGCTGCAAAACGAAATACAATTCTAAGCTGTTTTTCTATTTGCATTTTGAAATCTAAAGGTAAAATAAACTTTATATATATCATACTTGTAATTAGAATAGTATTATTGCTCAAAATATTTAAATGGGCGGGATGTGTCTCCCACTTTTTAAAATGTTATAGTACGCATAAAACGAAAGCCAGATTTCATTGATTATAAGAATTTTGAATTAAATCATAATTAGATTTAAAAAAAATATTTTAGGTTAATTTTAGCTTTTATAAAATTATAAAGTCAATACTCTAATTTAAATAAAAAAAATTAATTAGCCGAATTAATAAGGTAAGAAAATTTGGTCATTTCACGATTAGAACTTAATTTACGATTTAAAAATTAACTTATAATTGTTAATAAAATATGTTTACAAAACTTCATTTTAAAAAATAATTTAATTATAAGAATCTTCGGGGATGAAGTATCAGGGATCATAGTGTCTTACTTTTTTCATACTAATATTATCCAGTAAATGTACGATTAACTGTCGAAGTAATGCAAAAAGAGGCGATTAAATAAAGAAAAAAAAATGATTAAAAAAAAAGCAGTTGTATGGAAAAACTGGGATACGATTCCTGAAGTATTTTAAAATGTCATTCAACTTTGAGAGTTGTAAAAATGTACTAAATTTTAATTAAATAAATCTTAAATAATTACAAGATAAAAAGAACTTTTTATATACCATGTATTTAAATTTTCTGTTGAATCATATACAAGCTACCGAAGGCAGCGGAAACGCGGAACAATTGGCTCAAAGTATTAAACAAATTCATTGCTATCGTATTTTGAGCTATTATAACAGTTTCAAATGACTACCTAGCCGGGAAGTTAGTTGAAATGCGATTGCAAGCTTTGTACTGGTAACGCTGCCGAAAGCAGCAGAAACTCGAAACAGTTGGTTAAAAGTATTTAAAAAATGCATTTTCACCGCATTCTGAGCTATTCTGAAAGTTTCAAATGTCTAGGTTACATAAATTTTCTGTTGAATCATATAAACGCTGCCGAAGGCAGTAGGGACCTGAAACAGTTGACTAAAAGTGTTAAAAAATGTATTTTCACCATGTTATGAGCTGTCCTGAAAGTTTCAAATGTCTAGCTGGTTGGGAAGTTGGTTAAAAATTGATTGCAAGATTTGTACTGGACAAACAAGCAAACAAACAAAAATCGAAGTTAATAAAAACATGGTAAAAGAAAAAAAAATAATAATAATAAATTATCTTTAATCTATTACATCGTTCAATAAAGTGCATATTTGGAAAATTTGTAATGCAAATTATGTGTCAGTACCTGAATTCCCTAACAGTAAAACTGTTGCAGATTTATATAAGAATAATGATATTATTTTTGTTCAAATGTTGCTGATCCACAATATATAGATTTTTATTATTATATGCCGTAAATTATTCTGTAAGAACAGAATTATATTGTTACAAATACGCAACATAGACCAATAAAAGTAAAAATTAATTGATTAATTTAAGAAAATTTGTGCTGGATTAATTATTTATTTAAATTGTTTTTGGAGAATTTCTTTTAGTATATTACAAAAATGAATGTAACCAATAATAAAAGATTAAGTTTTGTATTAGATTTCCTCGGCAATTTTAAAAGGCAAATTATTTTAAAGAATGGTTTTGAGTTTCCAATTAAACAATTCTTAAAATTTTATTTTAAGTTTTATTGTTGATAGAAATTTCGTTTGTATTGCAAAATTCAGTTTTGCTAAGAAGTTCTTTAATTGTATGTATATTCTTTAATATATAGAGAAGACATTTTAATAATAGAGTTTTGAGATTTATTTTATTTCATTTTATTTTGTAAAATTGAAGACGAATAACAAAGGCACTAAAAAAATATGTATTTTCTTCGGATATGTGTATATATGTATATTTATGGGCTTGTTGTTAATAAAACAAGTGTTGTACCATAGCCTCCTAAACTAGATGCCTTTCGCGTGGCTCGGAAACTTGGCGGTAGACAGCGCCACCTGGTACAGATTGCGCGACATTTTTATGCAACAGTCACCAAAAATTTTTTTAAGTGGGATTTGATATACATAAAGGCAAATAGAATCAAAGAAACGTCGATTATATATATCGTATCACTTCTTAAAATTATCGATGACAATTGAATAAAAAGGTTGAGCAATCTGTGCCAGGTGGCGCTGCCTAACGCTTGAACTGTTGCCAAGCTTCCGAGCCACGTGGTAGGCATCTAGTTTAGGAGGCTATGGTTGTACATTAGCATCTTTTTTAACTATATAAAAAATTATTGTACTTGGTATACTCATAAAAATCTTCTCATTAATAATTTAAACTGAAATACATATATTTTATACATCAAGAATTTTAATTGTAAATAAAAATTCTTTTTAATTACTACAAAAGGTACAGTCTTTTTGTATGTATATGAGTTTCACTATACTAAAATTAACTTTCATTTTATAGTTAATTAAGATATGAATTAAAACCATTAATTAATAGCTAAATTTTAAAATACACCCTGCGCATACATTTTTGACTTACATTTACATTTTTTTTTTTTTTTTTTATGTAGCTTTAGATGATTTTAAGAAAAGTTATTTGACATTTTTTATTTACTATGATAAAAAAAAAAAAAAAAAAAAAAAAAAAAATGTACGGAACATTTTTAACCTGGTGTAACTATGTATAAGTCGTTTCGATAAAATAAAATTTTCATTTTACAACAAACTCAATATTTTTTTTACAAATATAAATATTGATAACTCAGCATAGAATGATAGGAAAGGAACACGTTACTGCTGTTATGTAATTTGATATTTTAGTAAAATTGAAATATTGAAGTTACGTTCCAATTTGACATTTTGATAATCCACTGTTGCCTTAAAGGAAATGTACTGCTGAAGGATAAATATCATATTGGGGTGATAAAATGAACGTCGTTTTGGACTGAGTAATATACACCTCATTTGAGTTCCACATAATGATGAAAACAAAGGTAAAGTTTGAGTCCTAAATTCAATAAAAGTATATGTACTTTATGTCACACTACGGTAATGAAACGGCCTTTGGACTAAGTAATATACACTTCATTTGAGTTCCACATAATGATAAAAACTTAAGTAAAATTTGAGTCCTGAATTCAATAAAAGTATATGTACATTATGTCACATTGTGGTGATGAAACGGCCTTTGGACTGAGTAATATACACTTCATCTGAGTTCCACATAATAACGTAAACATAGGCAAAATTGAGTCCAAAGTTTAATAAAAGTATATGTAATGTACCTACAATTATGGAATCGTAGCATGTCGAAGATAAGTTATTTATTTGTTGATAACACATATATATCAGATTTGCATGATTGACTCAGAGAGTCTGCTTGTAAATCTTTGTCAGACAAAGACAGATAGCACATGACAGAATTACAATACGAAGAACTGGAAAAACACCCAGGGCAGCACGGGAATCGAACCCGCTCTCCTATGCTTGAAGGCGATTAGCAGTGTGGTGACATGACCACTCGGCCACGGAGGTCCCGAAAATAAGTTTCAATGTTAAAAACACTGATAGTTTGTAGATATATTGTTCCGTAAGATTACAAGGGGCATAAAACAATCGTTGGAGGAGCACGTTGCTACATAAATGGGATGTAATACATAGGTAAATTACATCTACACTCACATATGCCACTTCATAACAATCTCACGTGTTTTAATAATTTTGTTACAGCAGAGCATTAAGTTTGTCATTTCTTATTGGCATCTTTTTCATCATACGACTCACCTAGTGATATAAAGATAGATAAAAGATTGTCAAGAAGTCAGATAGTACTGGTATGTGAACAAGTGTTCGACTCATCCAAGATATCATACCATTGTAGAGACATTAGCACATGAACTAATTGTAACAGGGATACTAGCAGCAAAACCTTTTGTTGTGACCATTAGTTAATTTTCTCCCCCATTTGCATTTTATTGTGCAACCGTGAAAGCCTTTCAGCCTCCTTTATTGTTGTGATATAATTGCTTTTAGTACGTACTTTGTATATCTAATAACATATTTTTCAACTTAAGCCTAGAAGCAATACATTTTTTGTAACGTGCTAAATCATTAAAATGTAAAAATGGTGGAAGGAAGTACTACATCAAAGAGTTAAGTTCCACACCTTTGAATGATATCTCCAACCAAACAAATATGCTAACTATACAAAATTTTAGTTATTTTAGTAATATTTTAAAGCGTTTTTTAAAATAATTTTCTATAATTATCATCTTGACGATGAGAAGTAAACGGGATTTGCATCTGATAGCACCTGAGTATCATTGTATGCGAACATAATTATATTAATGAATATAACCTGGTAAGTCCGTTTTCTTCGTTTGCTCTACATACGATTGCGTTCATGCAATGCTATTAGCAAAATCGTAATTCGTCTTAAAACACGAGTCCAGTGTCATCATTGGTCACAATACCACCAGCGCGTTTACATAAATTAAATAAGTTACATTCAATAAATAAAGAATACTAAAAAAAAATTAAAGAAAGAAAGAAAAAGAAAAAAGTACTTTGATGAATTATACAATTTTATAATTTTATTTCTATTCAACTGTTTTTTTTTTTTTTTTTTTTTTCGAATAAATAATCGTTTTAATGAAGGACGTTTAAGTTTTTATTTCCCTACAAATAAGATAATATGTTGAACATTATGAATAATAATAATAATAATAATAATAATAATAATAATAATAAAATGGTAATAATTTAGTTCATTTTGTTCATACATACTTGTATTAGTTTCTATCTAACCAATGTTATATTTTCAGAATTGTTGAAAAAGAAAAGAAACCCTACCTGCTTTTTAGCGGAATAATTCGACATTTACAAATTATCCTTCACTTTCCATATCAAGATGAATTATTTAGTGCTTATCTCATTTTGTTATATGGTAAGCATATATAAATCCAACAATATTTTTGTAAAATTCCTTCTAAAGTATATAACTGTTAACATTTCTAATTTGTGCTATAGCATTGTTAGTGAAGAAACTTGTATGCCAAAAATAATTATTAAACTTCATCAAAAGAGTTAGTAAGGGAAAAAAAGAAGAAAAAGAAGAGGAAAGAAATTCATTACAAAAATTTTATATATTTTTAAAAAGAAATATTACTTTTAATGTGTAATAATTAATGCAGATTCTTGAAACTTCTGTAAAATTTATTTATTTGTCTTTCAAACATAAGAATCTAAAATATATCGCAGTAATATATCCTAATCTAAAATATATCCTAATGTTTTAAATCATCTTTCGATCGACTCTTCTCATAAGACTCATATAGACGCATATAACAGAATTTAATGGTAGTCGAAAATAAAATGTAAGTTTCTGTATAATTTTGATTCTTTTAACGCTTTTTATTCTTTTATTGTTTTCTTTAATGTATACGTTAAAAAAAAAAAGGTTTTTCAGTGAAAAGAAAAGAATTACGTTGCTTTAAACAAACTTCTGTATAACGATAGTTAGATAGTACTCTATTATATTATAACTCTTGTATGCCTATTGCCTAAAGAATAAATGTTTGACTGCATTTATGGCGTTTGATATATAAAAGTATAAAAGAGAAGCTGATGCTAGAAATATATATCTGAGGTTATCTACATGTAAAAACTGCTGAATCTACTTGGCTAACTTTTAAAATATATTTTAGGTACAGATGTTATCACAAAACGGATTTAACGCTTTGAATTACAGCTGATTTTGACTATATGTCAGGCAGATTTAACTTTAACACACTTCTATTTAAAAATAATTAGGGAGTACTCTATAATATTCTCGTACGTCTAAAAAATAAATAAATTTGACATATATATATATATATATATATATATACAGTCGGTAACAAAAGTGTCCGAACACTAGCAAAAGTTTCTATGTAAAAAAAGTACACTTCGTACGGTTTTGTTAAATAAATCTTTATCGAATCCTGTTCTTAGTCAGTGTAAGAACATGATTAGATAAGGATTTATTTAAAAAAATCGTATGAAGTGTACTTTTTTTACATAGGAATTTTTGCTAGTGTTCGGACACTTTTGTTACCGACTGTACATATAGTTGAGATTATTTCTATGTTAAATTTTATGATATATACAATTTAGTGATGTTTTCATAAAATCGATTTAACTTTTTGATTTTCAGTTGATGTCGAATGTATCATCTGATAATGCGACTTATTGTGGTATATTCGCGCAATTTTGTTTACCAGGTGAATGTGTGTTCCTACGATACCTATTTCCCAGTGCCACGGGTCCTATTAAAAAAGGTAACATTTTCACATATTAGTAAAAATGCTGGGATTGTAACAATCTCTACTTTGAATAGCACCATTTATATAAAGCTTTTATTCTAATACTTATTCGAAGAAAAATTTCTCAAAATATTAATAAACTTTATATGTATATATATATATATATATACAGGGTGGTCCGAAAAACATGATAGAAAGTAAGCGATCATTGTGGAAAAAAGACAACATGCAAGAACATGAAACATATTTTATTGAATAAAAATATGAATGATATTTAATATACAGGATGCTTAAAATGTCTACCGTCCCGACTATAGTGCTATAAAGCCGGTTTCGAAACTCTGTCATAATGCGCTGGAGTGTGTCGTAATCAAGTGCATCAATCTCACTTCTGATAGCCAATTTTAGGTCCTCCAGTGAATCAGGGCTATTCTTATATAGATTCTAACCTTGATGTAACCCCATAAGAAAAAGTCGCACGGATTTGGGTCCGGACTGTATGGGGTCAACTCTATCCCGTGCCCCGTGAATTTCTCTGCATCTAATGCAATCAAACGCTCACCAAACGTCGTTTCAAGCCACGTGAAGACGTCAGAAGTTTTTTGGGGACGAGCGCCATCTGGCTTGAACCAGTACCGGAGTGTCCTGTTGAGATGGCTCGCATCAGGGCCAAAGTGACGCTCTAGCAACTCTCGATACTTCACTCCTGTGACCACACCATCAATAAATATCGGACCAATAATCTGCTTCGACGATATGGCACACCACACCATGACCGTTTGTAGATGCAGTGAAGAGATGGCACTGAGATGAGGATTTTCCGTACCTCAGTGGCGCCAGTTTTGTTTGTTCACGAAACCATTGAACTGAAAATGGGTCTCATCACTGAACCAGATCTTGTATTCACTGATGGAACCATTTTCAAGTTCCTCGATTATGTGGTTTGCGAAATCTCTCCGCTGCACAATATCCCCCCCTTCCTTTAGCGGCTGTCACATTTGGATCTTGTATGGACACAATCCTACTGCTTTCATTAGCCTTTGTAATGATGTTTTGGATATGCTTTATTGTTGGGCCGCCTGTCGAGTGGAAGTGGTTGGCTGATCCTCAAAGTATGCGAGTGCAGGCTCCCAGATGTCGTCAGTAACAACTGCTGATTTTCGTCCCGGCGCCTTTCTTTTTGCATCCTAAACACTCCCTGTAGATTCATATCTGTCCATCAACCTGTAAACAATGAAAATCAGTGGGAGATTAGGACCATTACATCAGTCATCTGATGGCTTAAAAATCATTGCAACTTTAGAGTGTTATAACTTACTGCGCGATTATCTCTTCACTAAGCGTCCTTCTTTTTGAACTCTGAACGACATGCCCGTCGGACGGAGACATTACATCGGTTATTCTCATAACATTTTTTTACGATATATACTCGATCTTAAAAGGTTTGGGATTCTATATTGCTTATTCTTTATTTCCGGTAATTAAGCATTCAACTGAAATGTCACTATATGTGCTATTTTAATATGGAAGAATTATATTTGCATCAATACATTTGAAATCAGAAACTTAAAATACTTTCTATCAGGTTTTTTGGACCACCCTGTATAAGTCATTCCAAATAGAAATTATTTCGAAACCTGAAAGATGACATTCAGTTCAATCTTTTAATTTGTATAAATACTGTATATAATACAGTCCATTTATTGTTTGATGGTTTTGCAAAGACATCAAACATTTAACATTTATTTAATGCAATAATTTTTCAATATCATATCCTTGTTTTAGTCGATCTTGTTTTAATCGTTGTTCCTTCTTTGTTTGTTATGTAGCTGCACTTCTCCAAAACTTAAAAACGTTGCTTCAGAGAAAGCCATATTTAGAAATTTAATAATTCAGTTGGCGTGAGTGCATGTTGCTACTTTGTTGATGCAGACATGCTCAATCCAAAACAAGCAATTGCGTAGGCTTGTTCAAGCCCATCGCTACGTTCGGAATGTTGTCATTCACAAGGACCTGAAAAGTAGGCCAATATATTCGGAAATTAAGAAACTTGCGTTGAAGTTTCACAGGTCTATCCCAAAAGTTCAGAATCCTGTGTTAAATGCCGTAAGAAGGAACGATCCCAGAATCGGGAGGCCCAAAAAACGCCCACTTGCCATCCTCTACAGGGACGACGGGTTTCTCCCTGTCTTTAAGTGTTGAAGGCGAGATCCTTCAGGTGTTACTTAACACAGAATTCTCACTCAAAATTCTTTTTCCCGTAGATTGAATACATCCTATTCATCTACTTTTGGCTATCCTCTTGACAACTGCAACCTACTGTGTCGTTGAACAGTCGCGAATGATCAATCTTCCAGCCAGTTACATTACATAGGGTTTTAATTATTGTATTTATTAAAGTGAACTGTAAATAGTGTAAATATCTCTTTTTTTTAATTTGTAATTTAATTTTAATAATTGTAAATAGTGTAAATATTTTTTCTATGACTGCCTAACAGTCTAGCTAGGCTAAATTTTCTTTATTTTATTATTCTTAATTGTATTGTATTCTGACTGCGTAACAGTCTGGTTAGGCCTATCTCTAGTATCTAAAAAAAAAAAAAAAAAAAAAAAAAAAAAAATGTAGGTTTAGTGCTCCTTGCTCTGTTGCCATATGTCTCACAGCTTTCAGATCAACTCTGCTCTGCCCCTCTCTTCCGTCATGCTGCTGAATGCATCAACTCATCACGCCAGGGTTCCTTGTGAACCCACACAGATCATCGTTCCGATCCTCATGAAGATGCAAACCCTCCTTCTGTGTTTTGTCTTCCTCTGGTGAAGGTAAGGTTTCGACAGCTGTAGGAACTTCCAAAGCCCGTGATGATGATGATGATGATGACAGGCTCAGTTTTTTTTTTACCTCATGAAGGGTCGTGTAATTATTTTCATTTTAAACAACTGCTGCAGGTTTTTACAATTTGTAGCGTGTACTTACAAGGTTATTTATTTATAAAACTAATTATTATTTGAATTTAATCAGGTTAAGATATAGATGTACCAAATGAAGAAATATTCAAAAATTAAAAATGCCATTTTCCCCACTTTTTTACTTATTTGTGATCAGCTATGCGTCTAATAGCCATTTTTGAAATTAGTTTATCAATTTTCAACCTCTAAATGAATAAATAAATAAATAAACAGTAAATAAGAAATATAGAGTTCGCCAAAGGGTTATATTCCGGTGTTTCACGCGAACTAATAGTTAGAATTAACTTTTTTTGTTGTGCGTAAAACTGGCTTTTTTTTTAAATTCAGGTTTAATTTTTGATGTCTCAGATATGATTATATAGGGTTTTAAAATTTTTTTAAATTGAAATGCAAAATGCGTTAATCGATAGAAGATAATTTTAGGTTACTTGTATCTTAACGAACATAGAAGTATTTATTTATTTATCTCTACGAATAATAAATAAAGATGCCGGTATATTTGTATGAGTGTGTGCGTTTGTTTGCCGCTTCATAGACAAACCTACTGATAACAAAGACTACAGAATTATGTCTTGACCTCTCTTGATGCACATCGAAGACTTGTATTAAATTTTTAATTAGTTATTTTAATTAAATAAAATTTGAAAATAAAATCCTTATATTACTTTTAAAATATCAGCTTTAAGCATATTAAGCTGACGCCAAAAAATTTACACGTTCATTTTTTTTCCGAGATAAAAATAAAATTATTTAGTTACGCGTGAATAATAAAAAATTATCAAAAATTAAATTTGTTCGTCAATCTGACAAAATCGACGTCTTTATAACCTCAAAAATTTTGTACTTATTGATAAAATCGTATTTCAGTTTTATCATACATGTTTCAAAAGATTTATTTATTTATTTATTTATTTATTTATTTATTTTTTAATAAATAAGTAAATAAATAAATAAAATTAAATAAACGTGTAGTTATAATTTAGATTTTATTGTGAGATATTTAGTGAAGTAATTTAGTGCTTTATGTTTATTCCACAGTACTGTTTTCTCAATAAAACATTTAAATAAATCTGATACTAAGATTAAATAGTCATATAAATATTTAAAAACCTACGTTTCGTATTAAGGAATAAATCAAAATAAAATGTTTAAAATAAGAGGTAATATCAATCAATATAAACTTAATTGTCTGACAAGGTTAACTTACCGCTTACAATAGGTAATATTATATCTGGCGTGAAACTGGTGTCATTTATGACTGTTCGCAATAAAGTAAATAAATAAATAAACAAATGAATATATATATATTAAAGAATTTAATACCTTTATAAAATTTAGCAATTAACAGATACATGGAAAGACCAAAAGCACACACTTAAAGGTGATTGTAATTCACTTTAAGTGTTATCACGTATTTTTTTATAATTTAATTACAGTACCAATTAATAGTTAAAGCATTTTAAATTACTTACTTTGAAGTGAACATCTAGGACGAAAGTACTAAGACTAACGATGAGAGATATTTTTGCGATATACATAAAAGTTATCATACATAAACCAATAACGTCATGAAAAATAAAAAAAAAAAGATAACAGGAAATGAGAAAAGGTTTAAAAATATGAAAAAGGATAACTGTATATAAGAATTGGAATAAGAAATGCTACAAAATCGAAGTGTTCGCCTTCAGGAAACTTGCACTTTTACGACCAAAGGAATCGCAAGGTTTCGGAAAACTGTATAGCTAATTCAAGCCAAAAATTATATATATATATATTTAATCGCAGTAAATTAAAGAAATTATATTTTTCTGTAATTCACTTTTAACTGACCAAAATCATACTTTTTCGAAGAGTCATTTCCTAAGCATGTTATAAAAAAAACATTTCAAACATTTTCAAAACTTATTTCACGCTAAAACATGCTGCGAAAACTAAAATATTCAGCTGATACCCAGATTTAGCCATCTGCAAAAACAAAGTTCTAGAATGATAGCAGTGTCACCTGTAGTCCATTAAGCACCAAACTGAACCCTACCAGCACAAAATGTTCCAGAAACGTAACAATCATATAACATCGAAACATTGCAAGTATCTCAGAAACGTTTCGAAACGTTTTGTTTGCTTTTCGATTAGTTTCAAAAACGTAGAAATGTCCGCGATCGTAACAAAAAATCGGATACGTAACAGAAACATTTCAATCGCTTTACAGATAGAACATAGAAACGGGCGAATGTTTCAGAAAGGTTTCAGAAAGCATATTTAAATGCCCATACAGCACAGAAGGTTTCAGTTATGTTGCATAAAACGTACAATCTTGCAAAAACGTAACACATCTAAATATGGTCTCTGATACCGTTCTGAAACGTTCGCCCTTTTCTATGTTCTACCTGTTAATTGGTTTAAACGTTTCTGTTACGTATCCGATGTTTTCTTACGATCGCGGACATGTCTTTATTTTTAAAAGTTATCGGAAATCAAGCTGAACGTTTCGAAACGTTTCTGAAATATTTACAATGTTTCAATGTTATATGACTATTACGTTTCTGGAACGTTTTGTGCTGTTAGGGTGTGTTACGATTTCGAAAGATTGTAAGTTTTTTGCAACATAACTGAAACATTCTGTGATGTGCGGGAAAAGATCGGTTAAGGGCCCGCTTCACTCACCGTTGCCGGAAGCAGACGCTAATGTTATTCTGTGGGAAATTTTCTTTACTTATAACTCATTAATTAATACATATTTTTAAATTCTGTGTTCGCATTCAGAAAATTCCCAACTGTTAAATTGACGGACATTTTTTAAAAACAATTTTTTTTTTTTTTAAGCTGAAAAATACGAATTTTCAATATGTGAAATTTTTCATTTTGCAGTTAAAATAATAATAATAATAATAATAATAATAATAGTAAGAAGAAGAAGATTTTTAAAAAAAGGTCCGTCAATTTAACAGTTGGGAATTTTCTGAATGCGAATATATATATATAATAAGAATAAAAATATGTATTACTTAATACGTTATATGTAAAGAAAATTTCCCATAGAATAACATTGGCTCGGGCTTCAGGCGACGGTAAGTGAAGACGGCCATTAATGAAAGCAAAGGGAAACTCTGCCGAAGGCAACGAAGACTGAAGTGAAGTTTTGAGAAATTTCAATGTATTTTTTTAGCTTTTATTGTTAAAGTGATATATATATATATATATATAAAGATTATTCTTTTTAGAAAATTCTTTTAGATATAATGACCACCGAAACACAAACGCAGCGAAGCCGGAAAAACTTACTAGTTAAAGATAAAATTAGAACTAATAATTTATCACAAAATAAGTCTATGCTTTTTTAAATCAAAGAAATTAATTGAACTTATGAATAATAAAATTTTTGTTTCAGTTCTAGATTAATACTCAGAATTTTATTTTAAAAATATATATATATTTTTTCTTTCTAACATAAACTGATTATTATCAACTTTTAAATCATATCAATCAAAAGATGGCGCTGTTATACTGCAATTTTCTTGATATATGGAAAGATTATATCTGAACTTATAAAGCGTATAATTGCACAAAATTTGATGTATGAGAGAGACATTCTTAAATCTCTGTTAAGTCAGTTTAGAGGTATAACAATTCATAGGTAGCTGCAATTTTACCCGTATACAGAAAAGCTAAATTTCCCTTTCTACAATGTAAAATTATACTAAACTTGAATTTCAAATGGCTATTTTAAAAGAAAACATTAACATAATTTGGCAGTATGTGTATCAAGGTATAGTGCCGCTATTACTATTTTCTACGATTTTCCTTATGGCTACATCTCAGAATCTTTGATTAAAATCCAACCAAACTGCATATGCAAAATATTGGTTAATTGGGATAAACTGTGGTTAATTTTCTGTGCATGGTAGCTGGTAAATGGCACTGTTGTAGCCAACGATATAGAAAAAAGTTTTGAGTTGCCAATATATAAAATAGGAAATATCCAAATATTATATATATACAGTCGGCAGCAATACTATTGAAGCACTAGCAATAATTCCTACTTAAAAGATGGACACCTAATATTGTTTTGTTACGTAAATATTTATCGAGTCATGATCTTACAAGGAAACATTTAAAAGGTCTTCAAAAAATATTGAAAAAAATATATATGTGATTCTACTTTTCATAAAACACCAGAAAGTGAAAAAGAAATATCGTCTGAAATGAATTACAGCGACCACATAAAATTATCAAAATAAAGCATTTTTGGCGATTTAGCACTGTTTGGCGACAAATTCACTAGCTCTGAGGTTGCCGTGTACGAACAGAACCGTGTTTTGCTTCTCTGCCAAGTACTCGAAATCAGTCGCCTAACAGTGTGAAATCGCCAAATATGCTTAATTTTGATATTTTTTTTTTGTGGTCGCTGTAATTCATTTCAGCCGATACTTTTTTCACTTTCTGGCATTTTATAAAGAGTAGAATCACATATATATATTTTTTTTCAATATTTTTTCAAGACGACACCTTTTGAATGTTTCCTTGTTAGTCTTATACTGTTTACCTGTCTGTAAGAAATATTCAAATATTTCAAACAAATACGTAAACAGTTATAGTTTTATATGATAACCAATTTGCTTTTCTTTTAGGAGAAAACTGCGGTTTGTTCACATGTCCATGTGAGGATGGACTAATTTGTGAAGTAAGCTATTGCTTTTATTTTTTAATATGAAATTAATTTAATTTTTAAATGAAAATGAACATATTTTAAATAAACAATATTTCCGATTTTTATATAAAATCTTCCTACAGTATGTTAAAAGTTTATAAACTTATTAAAAATTTCACATATATAAACATTAAACAAAACAAAAGTTTGACATGAAAATTATTTTATAACAAGAAATCGGGTAGTTAAATTTTTAAAACTAATGATACATTCTATCAAAGCATGTTTTACTGCTCAATTTACCAAAAAAGTAACTGTAATCTCTTTGACATTTTTGAGAGATTTTTGCTATTACAGTAGAGTGCCGATTACCCGAACACGTCGGGACAGACCCTAGTTCGGATAAGCAAAAGTTCGGATAATTGGACAGACAATTTAAGGGATATTGTGACAATAGAAAAACCATCACACTTTATCCAGGCTTAAGACTGGCAATACCAATTTGTTCTGGCGTGTTTAAAAGTTTTTTGTTTTTTTTTTAAAACTCTAGATATTATAATTTAAGCAAAAAAGCTTTTGATTGTTGCTTGCTTCAAAGAAGACATTCTTTCAATTCTGTCACATCTCGAATTCTTCTTAGACAGGTTAACTGAAGGGGATCTGTGTCATTCTGCCGTTCGAACCATTTCATAGTTGTTTCCAAACATTCAAAGATGTTGTGATGGCCCTGGGTCATTTTCAAAGCATTCGTTTTCATTTTCTTTTTCACCTTGAATCTTATCCACAATCTCATCATCATTTAAAATCTGTTATCCAGGGTCATGAACGTCACTATTTAACCATTCGTTAATTTCATTTTCTTCATAACATAGGATTCTTCCCACCTCTTTTATTGTTTTACAGTCCTTATTTTCTTTACTAGATTCTTGTAATCCACTATCATTTTTTTTTCTTTATTTAAAATTGTATTCCAAGCCTTTTTTAATGTTGAAGATTTTTCTAGATTCCAAGAATCAGCAGCCATAATGCAACAATTTCAAATTAGTTTTCGTATGTTGGGAACGGAATTAGGATAAGGGAATCCGGAATTAGGATAATTGGAAGTTCGGTTAGGAATTCTTTTTAGGGGGAGAAATAGACTGTTCGGATAATTGGATGTTCGGATGAAGAAAAATAAATAGTGAAATAAGCTGTTCGGATAATTGGAAGGTCGGTTAATTGGAGTTCGGATAATCGGCGCTCTACTGTATTTAAAAATGTAAATTTTCAAGAAATATTTAATTGTAGAAAGAACTATATTTAATAGTACAAAATTCATATCTGAAACTTTTATTAAAAATTAGTGCTGATAAATTTTAATAAGAGATTTGAAATATAAGCAGCTATAAGGTAACTGTTGTAGGCAATTTATCTTCTGATAGAGATACAATTAAATAGGCAAGTAAAATATTGTCGAAGACCTTAAAACTAGTCGTTTGACTTCAAACATAGTTGTATAAATAGAATGAAAAAAAAAAAAAAAAAACTAAGTTGCCATACCGAGTTTAATGTTTAATTAAGGTAATAAAAAGCATTAAAGATTTCGTGAAGTTCAAGTGAAATATGTCTTTATATATAACATACATACATTTGTAATGTTAATGATTAATAATTAGCTGCCTAATGTTACAATTTTTCCGATACCAGTATTTTTTAATAGAAAATTCCATCTTATTTAATAACTAAAAATTGCTACAAAAAATTATAAAAAAAATCTGTAAAAAATGCTGATATCCAAAAATCGTCATACTTGGCAGCTATATTAATTATTAGAGCAACATTTTTTTTCTTTTTTCTTTTTCTTTTTCTTTTCTTTTTCTTTTTAATTTTTTTTTTTTAATTAACCTCCTACATAGAGACATTTTACTTTAATAGACTTACTCTATGCCATTGAAACATCATTAAATTTATTAAATTAAAATCAGTAATTAAAATGATGTTGTTTCTGTAGTTAAAATATTTTCATATTATATTAATTGTATAAATGCATTTGAATCAAATTGATTAGACACCAAACATAATTTGTAATTTTTATGACTATTTAGTCATTGAAACTGTATTAATGCTTGTGTTATTTATAAATACTACATGATTTTTATTTTTATTTTACAATTTATTCATTTTCAGTTTGTATGTTTACTTGATATATTCTATTTTTAATTTCGTAACGAATCTTTTCTATTCTTTATTTACCAATTTTTTATTTACAAAACATAAATGGTTATTTAAATTGAAACTTAAACTGAATATATTTCTGTAAAGGTGTAAAGTATAATCTTAGTATAGTATGCATATATTTTACGTTCATTTCAATTTAGCTTTAATTCTCCATCATACTACATGTATGAGGAACTTAGGTATTCGCGAAAGTTTTCGACCTTTGTGTTTTCATGTTTCTACGTCCTTTGAGGTATGAGGAATCCGAAAAACTCAAAATGGTATGGTGTCCGTCTGATGGGTGCCAGTTTGTTAGTTTGTTATTGTACACGATATCGCAAGTACAAATTATTGCTGAAATGTCACACTGTAAAAAAAAAAAAAAAAAAAAAAAAAAAAAAAAAAATACCGTAAGATTATGGGGAATGCCCGGCAGCAGTGTTTCCAGACAAAGCCCGTAAAAAAAAAACGCGTTTAGATCGTAAATTAAGTGTGTAATAACCTTAAATTATGTCACATTCCCGTAATAAAACGTTTTGCCTGTAAAACCAATGTTTTTTTTTTTTTACGGGCTTTGTCTGTAATCTCTGCTGCCGGGCATTCCCCGTAATCTTACGGGATTTTTTTTTACAGTGCAGAGCAGTTATAAAATATTACTCATGACACTAGTGAGAAAACTATTTGTTTTCAACATGCCATAGCTGCCAAGTTTTTTAATTTATTCCGGAATGCTGTTAGCTCCGCCCTTTTTTCACACAGTAATCTTTATAGAACATTTTTTTTTCAATATATAATTACGATTAAATATGAAGAAAACTACTCTAAAAAGATTACGGTGTGAAAAAGCGGCGGGACTAACAGCATTCCGGAATAAATTTAAAAACTTGGCAGCTATGACATGCTAATATGAAAATTTTGTAAGTTATTAGAATTTTGCTATTTTATATATATATATATATATATATTTGAGAATATGGGAAAATTTAGTATAAATATGTAGTATGAGGATTATTTTCATCTTTAAGATATTTGAATAGTCTTACAAAATAATTTATAATGCTGGCATGAACATCATTGACTATAAACACTCTAAATTTAAACTTTTAAACTTCTTCAAACACCATAAAATTAAAGAACAACACATTCGGTTTCGAAAGGACTTGGCCTTTCTTCATCAAGTGCAAAAAACATGTGTTACTGCCATGGCGGCTAAAGTAAGCTGTGGTAAGCTTTTATGGTGTGTGAAGAAGTTTTAAAGTTTAAATATTGAGTATACACCAGATTTTTATTTAGTTTTTATAAACACTCTATTCTGAAAACTTCGTAAGTTATTCAAAATTTACGATTTTTTTTAACACCAAAGAATAGAAAAATCTTCGCATAAACGTATATGATAAAGATTATTTTCATCGTAAAAGTGGTAGGAATGTTTAATATTATCATTTATGTTACTGGCAAGAACATCATTAATTATAAGTATTCTATTTTGAAGACTACTAAGTTATTCGAAATTTGTGATTTTTGTAACATTGGCAGAATAGAGCAATATTTCACACAGACTTACATTATAGGAATAACTGGGTTAGAAATACTATAAAAGTTACATGAAAACTGAAATATATGATACTAACTCTAGTAAACAACAAATTAGGATTAGGTAAATGTGTCGAAGCGGAGTAAAAGTAGCGTTGTGTTTGGCGAATATAATTGTTCTGTTGCCATGCCGAGTGATTGGTGAACTTCATTTCTCTTAAAATGAATATTAGTAGATATCAGATAAGTGTATAATGGGAAATGACCAGAGTCCACCTGTGCCAAATAATATTCTTTGTAGCCATAATAAAATAAAGATAATTATACTTTTTGTTATTAAAATTGCATGTATATTCCTTTATATATTCACACACATGTAAATGACATTAAATATTTTTTTATTATTATAAAAAGGGTTACTTTTGATTTTATTTTCATGCTTTTATGAAGAAGTTTCTTTTCTTTTTCTTTCTTTCTTTCTTTCTTTCTTTTTTTTTTTAAATATTTTAACCCTTTCAGGGGCAGTGGTATATATTTTATACCACCTAATTTCAGTTCTTAACTTTAAAAATTCATCCCGGAATTTTTTTTTTTATTATTTTACTTTTTTAACTTATGCGAAAATATTAATTTATTACTTTTCTTCTAATCTTGTTTTCAAACTGTGGTGGCACTTGATTTTAAAAGAAATAAAATTCATTGCCCCTGAAAGGGTTAAGCAAGTGATTTATAATGATCATTTTAAGTCACTTAAAATGTATTTTATTTTCCAGGTTGGAACATGCGTTGTAAATGGAAAAGCTTCTAATACGTCCACAGCAAACGTTACAACTTCAAAAGCTCCGTAAATATAAAGCAGGAAATATACAACTCCTGGTAATACTAGGACACAACTATACAAATTGAAGTTTACTCTTTTGGACTCACGAAACTGTAAACAATGATAGTATTAAATGTTTGTACAGTTGCCTTTTAGATTTTCTGATAGTTTTTTAATTCAGCAGAATAACAAAATGAATTATATTTCATTTATATACACTGTAAAAAAAAATCCCGTGAGATTACGGGGAAAGTCCTGCAGCAGAGATTCCAGACAAAACCCATAAAAAAGAAACTCGTAGACCATAAATTAAGTATATAATAACCTTAAATTACGTTACATGCCTGTAAAAAACAATTTGCCCGTAAAACCAATGTTTTTTTTACGGGAATCTCTGCTGCCAGGCTTTCCCTGTAATCTTAAGTTTTTTTTTTACAGTGTATATTCTAGAAATAAATCTTACAGTGATAATATTGATTTAATACCACTTCTTTAAATTTATAGTAATAAAGCGAAAATAAGGTATTATTACACACACACACAAAAAAAAAAAAGAAAAAAATGAAAAAAGAAAAAGGAAAGAAAGAAAAAGAAACGAAAAGAAAAGTACAGTCGGTAACAAAAGTCTCCGAACACTAGCAAAAATTCCTATAAAAAAAAGTACACTTAATACAGTTTTGCTAAATAAATCCTTGTCGAATCCTGTTTTTAGACTGACTAAGAACAGGATTCGACAAGGATTTATTTAACAAAACTCTATTAAGTGCTTTTTTTTACATAGGAATTTTTGCTAGTGTTCGGAGACTTTTGTTACCGACTGTATCTGTCTTGTAAAAAAAAAAAATGTTTCTGTCCTTAAAGCTGTTTTTATAAGTAATAAATAAATAAAGAAAAAGAAAAAGAAAACTCTGGTTTTTTAAAGAAATTTTACTTTTTAATGTGACAAATATTGTACTTGATTGTTAAAATTTAATATTTTTTTGCTAACGTATATAACTTTGTTTTAATTGCCTCATTTTATTTCCTCTAATGTTAAAAAAAAAAAAAAAAAAAAAAAAAAAAAAAAGTGTTTCGTTTCTTTTTTTTCAAGGAATCTTCGTAAGGATGCATGATTTTTAGCAGTCCACTAAAGACCTATTAACAATTTGTAATTTACTCCGTAGTCCGCCTTTTTTAATAGCACTTTTTCTTTGTAGAGTAATTTTCTCAGATATCTAATTATAATTATATAAACAGAAAATAACTCTACAAAAAAGTGGTGTGTAAAAAAAGGGTAAGTACTAACAGTTCTACAGAATAATTTAAAAATGTTGTCAGGGCTGTTCCACTCTACATATTAGAGCTGACAAAAAAAAAAAAAAAAAAAAAAAAAAAAAAGACTAATTTTACGGAAAAATTTATAAAATGTCAACCAAAATCAAAATGCAATGAATAAAGAAGGAAATTATTCATGACATAATGTATTATTCTGTTTATAAATCCATAATTTAAGGATTGGATATAAAAATGAAAAACTTGCTAAGAAGAGGCAAACCAATTTTTTATATATTTCATAGATGCTGAGTATTACTTTTTGAAAGTTCAATTCACTTTAGCTAAAGACGCTTTTCAAAACACAGATCTTGTTTTCTTGACCAAATAAACCACAATCTTGTTTTATTATTATTATTCCTAAAATAAATTTATTGGTTTTATTTTTTTATTTTTTTATTTATGTGACAGAAAATATTTTCCGCAGATTGTCTTAGATTGAAAGTTTACTGGGCTCGATGTTGCCTTTTGGTCAAGGTAAAATGCAGGGAAAAACAGATTAGGATATTAAAAATGTTCTTTTTATAACTGAAGAATCTGTATTAAGTAAATTTACTGACGGCATTGGTAACTTTATTAAGATTACACTATTTAACAACAACAAAATTTTCAATTACATAAAAACAGCAAATTTTTAATGTAGGGGGACTGGGATTATTAGAATAGATTTTGATTTTTTAAATTTTTTGGACAATATTTAGAGAAATTCTAATTACTGAATCAGAAAGCGTAAATCTTTGGCTACAAAACCAAGCATGAACCCTCAATTAAGTAATTGTTTAAGCAAACCAAATCCCCCCCCCCAAAAAAAAAAAAAAAAAAAAAAAAAAAAAAACTTTTTCAAACAGTTAGCAATTATACTAACTCCATGAGGGGCTACTTGGCATACTTTAAGGGGCTAGCTGGCATAACATGCTATAGTTAAGGATACTTAGGTAGAACGCAGCAATTTTCAAGGAAAAGAATTTTATTTTTTCGAAGCATCTTATTTCAATATTATTAGGCCTAAAAAAATTCTGCTTAAATGTATGGACAAAAAGTGAGTTGATAAACAAAAAGAAATTCTTCTTATTATTGTAGCTACTTATAACTATTCAAATAGAATTAGTTCAACGTTTGAAATCAACCACGACTGCAGGAATTGTGCGCTCGTTTATCGAAAGAATTAAACTCAACTTATGCATTTTTTTTGTACTTAATTATACCATTCTCGTCGGACCATGTCTATTTATTTCCCTTTTTGATTATGGTAGACATGTGATTGTCATTGCCATCAGTTTAACTAATTTTTATTGGGTACTTATGGAATCGATATTTGATCGAAACAAAGTCATTTATTTAGGGTAGTCAGGAGGGGCATGATTTTGTGGAGAATTCGTTGTTTGCCTTGTTCTGTGTAACAATTTCTCACCTTTTTGAGGTTATCCAGGGCTTGTAGGAACTGTCGAATTAAAATCCTCACCATCGTATGGGCAGTAGGTTGAAGGTGAAAACTCATCATCTTGGAGAGATTCTTCAGCCTTTGAAGTATCATTGTAGAAAGTTGAACTATGCCGTAACTATGTTATAGCTACGTCAACTGATCCCATACCTAAGTATGCCAACTAGTCCTATAGGGATAACCAACATAAGACGGATACCCCAGAATGCAAAACATAAGAAAATGCAGATTATGATATATGAATGCAACAACAGTTAATCACTTTTACAAAAACTGCCATAAGCAGCATCTCAATCCGATTTACAGATTTACCCCCCCCCCCCAAAAAAAAAAAAAAAAAAAAAAAAAAAAAAAAAATCACAATGAAAACATTTATTCACCAGTCAGAAAAATAATGAAACAGAGTTTCATTTACATCTGCATAATGTAGTTAACAGACACAATTAGCGATTTTGAGGTAATAATAGCTCACATTTGTGTCACACATGACTAATCCGATGACTATAACTTACAATTTGGGCTGCGATTTCTTGCCAGAACAACATTGGTCCGTTTTCCTTGCGAGAGATAGCGAAGATTGGCCCGAAATTTTTTTGAAATAATTTGTCACCATTTAAGAAGTTTTGGACGGGTCCGCCAGGAACGATATTGTTTACGCAAAAGCGAAAAATTCACACCGTACACAGACGTTTTTGTTTTTGTGGATAAATAATAGAGTTATTGCGTTATTCGATGTTCGATATTAAAGAAAAAGTTATTCTCACTAGATGATTGAATTCGTTACGTCATAGATCCCTGTAAAAAGCCAACGTGCGAGAAGTGTTGTGAATCAAAAACTATTTCGTTGAGTCAACAAATTAATTTTGTTCATTTAAATAAATATTAGTTTAATCATGAAATTTTTTATTTAAACAACAAAATAAATTGGGTTCTGGTTACAAGTTTTGTTGGTGCTTTATAAATACAATTTCTTTGATTGCACAAAATTTTTGTTGTTTAGATTTTTTTTTTTCGTGTGTGTGTGTAATAATATTTTTACAATAATGTGTAATATATTACAGCAATGTGTAATGTTTTTTATTTATTTATTTTTGCATGTGTATGAAAAAATAAAATGCATTCTTTTCCTGGCAATTTAATCTAAACAAATATTCTTACATAATAAATTGTCAATAACAGAATTTCGATTTTTTTTTTTAAGAACATGATTTTGTATTATTTCTTTCAGACAACGATTTTTCCGTCGTTGCAAACTTTTATCTATCACCTTGAATGAATATGCAATAATTTTCATTTTTTATCTAAATATATAAAGCTGAAAGTTTCTCATTGAATCTGCCCGGATTTCAAGTCTTTATTATTTAATTTTATCAACAATTTGTAAAACACCTACTAATCAGGACAAAAAATTCCTAACTCCGTACTTTTTAGTTCAATCGGATAATTGTTCCAAAATATGTCAAATAAAAATACCATTTTAATATTAAATCTTTTAAAAAGAAATTAATGATACCAAAAATGAATATATATGAATATGCACATATAGTCGGTAACAAGAGCTTCCGAACACTAGCAAAAATTCCTATGTAAAAAAGTACACTTCATACGTCTTTGTTAAATAAATCCTTATCGAATCCTGTTTTCAGTCATTTACGGACAAACTTTTTTTTTTTTTTTTTTTTTTAAATATATAATTAAAATAAATTTAAGGAAAAACCTGCTAAAGAAATAGACCAGATTCAACATAAAACAATTTGGCTAAATTTGAAATTGGCACCGAAGTACTTAGGATGTTTCTCTCTGAAATCTTTACTTATGCAATTACCATAGCCATTTTAATTCATCGCCAAAGTCCAACAAAAATTTAAAAGCCACAAAGAGGTTCCTATGCTAAAGCTATACAAAATAAATAAATAAATAAATAAATAAATAAATAAATAAAAAATAAATAAATACAGTTACTGATGGTAGGGGACGGTTCATTGTTAGTTCATGCATTGATATGGATTAATAGATAAAATTAAGTTCTGTCATACTATATTAAATTCTGTTTAGTGTAGAATTTTATATCTATTACTTAAAAACAAAAATAGGCATCAGGTTCTCCGTTTTATTTTATTTTTTTATTTTATTTATTTATTTATTTTGTATTTCATAATATGTACATCACAAAATTAAATTATTGCATAAATTATCATAATTATTATCCGAACATTTTTTTAAAACATTTCTTTAAATATTCACTATAAATAGAAAGAACGAATAAATAATATATTTTATAAATCCATTATAAATCAATAAGTATAACAATCCAGTTAAAATTTTTTGATAAATTTAAATGTAACTCGCACAATATCATTCTGAAAGAAGAAGAAAAAAAATGTGAATAAAAATAAATAAGAAAATATGGCTGAATTAAAAACAAAAAAAATAATAATAATAATAAAAACCTTTAAAAATATGTTCCTTCAGAATAAATGTATTTTTTACAGCCTTTTAAATATACAAATGAGTTAATCGATTCTTTAATGGAAACACCAGAACACATGTTAAAATGCCTTACATCTGTGCTTTTCATATTTATTAACAATAGCTCAATTGTTCTAACTTATTTAAACGCTTCTTTAAATATAATAAGGAAAAAAAATAACACAGTATGTTTATGACTAAAAATACATTCAGGATTTTAAGAAACACACCTGTTGTTGATTTAGTGTAAGGAAAAGAAAAAAAAAAGAAGAAAGAATGGTAAAATAGTTTATAATCTGACTATGAAGGTTTTCATGTGAAAAGTAAAAGTTCATATTATAGTTATTTTACAAATCTGAGGTTACACTCAATCATTAGTTACCTGTTAATTTATATAATATATAGAATTATATATAATCTCTTATTATCGCAATTTCACTAGGTTTTCGCGAACAATAAATGTTTTGAAATGAATTAAAAATGTTCTTTGTGCTGCTGTCTTAAAGATAAAGTTTCGGATAGCTTACATTATTATTATTTATTTATTTATTACTTTCTTTTATATGTAATATAGTGAAAGTATTGGATTCGTGACCTCCGTTTTTTGATGGATTTACACTTTTTGGGATGTCCTGAACACGAATTGATAGTTTTTAGAAAATGTCTGTCTGTGTTTCTGTGTGTGTGTATCACGAATTTTGTGTCCACTGTATCTCACGAACCAATGAATGAGATTTAACCAAACTTTGTATTTAGTTGCACCCTGACATAAACTAGTGCTGAATGGATTTGGGGATCAATCGCTCAACAGGTAGCGCTGTGATCGTATTTCTTCTAAATTTTTAACATGGCAGTATAGGACAAAATTTCGTATAAATGTACATAATGAGAGTTATTCGTAACTTGTGATTGTAAAATTAACATGAATTATTGATAATAGTAGTAGTTAACTAGGAAAAAAAATTGTGCATGTGGGGATCCCCTGGGGGGGGGTAAATTTTCAAGATGGGTATCTTTCGAAAGTTCTCGTCAATACCTTTAAAACGAATGGTTGAACTATAAATATGTGATAGTTTAAAACAAAGTTATCAATTTTTTTTTTCTTTTTTACTTTTAACGAAAAAAAAAAAATTAGAAAAGAAATCGTATTCTTTTTTAATATATATATTATTACTGAGTGAATTTGTATAGGAAAATATAGAAGAAAGTCTTGTGGTGGCCACAACATACTAGTTTATTTTTTAATGGCTTCCTTGATTATATCTGCTGAGTAATCTTTCAATTCATTGTGTAAATGTAAAATCGTTCATTTTACTTTTCAAAAGCCATTTATACCAATAGAATTTTGTATAAAAAATGATTATCTCACAAAAAATAAAAATCAATGAAAAAAAAAAAATACATATGTTGTTTTATAACCAAGTAATATTAAAACAAGAACGAAAAAGCATGCAGGACACACTGAGTAATAACACTTTCCAACTGTACACAATAGCTGAATCGTATAACCTTCAATGTTCTCCATTTATGTTATAACACAGCAGGTAGACGGAAGAACAGAAAGAAAGGCCAAGAGAATAATTGAATTCATAATCATTATTAAACATTTTTGGAAAGCGTTAACAATGCTTAACAAAGATTGAAAAGCCCTTAATGTATCTGAATATTTTAATTTAACCCGATAAATTTGAACGCTAAATATATTCTGTTCTATAAAAAATATTATTTTATCATATTAACATTAAATGTCAATTTCTTTATGATTTTTGCAGTAGAAAGTTATTTAAATGTGATTTATAAAAATGTTCCACCTAAAATTGAACGCATTGATATTTTTAGGTGTGTCCCTGTACACAAACCAGTTGTACAGGATATAATAATGCCATTTTTTATAGGGAACATTGTATAGTGAACTTGAATAACATAAATCTGTTTTTAAAGAAATCTGAGAGTATTTAAGGACGCTGCAGGCAGGGAGACGGACAGATACACAGGCAGGTAGTCGGACCAAAAGGTGTATTAAATGAAGTCATGTTCACATTTAAAACCACTAATGCTTAATGTAAATGAAAATGACATTCAGACAATTTTCGGTTAATAACCCTTAATGTAACTGAAAATTTTTGTGTGGCACTGTAAATATTATTGCTAATCACACTATATTTTGTAGAAATCATTCTTTAGTGCATATGAATAATATATTGCAATTTGATTAATATTCCTGCAAGGTAAGATTATTAAGATATGGTTTATAGAAATACCTCCCATAGAACGAATGCTTTGGAATACTTTCGATTGTCTCTGTACACAAACCAGTAATGGCATTTAGTACCTTTTCAATAGAAAACATCCTATAGTGAACTTGAGTAACGTATTTTAACTTTGTTAAGATTTGTGTAAGTAAAGGTATTAAAATATGCTTTATAGAAATACCTTTCCTAGAGTGCAATGTTTCGGAATAATTTTGGGTAATTCGGTACACCAACCAGTAGGGATATTTACTTCATTTTCAATTGAGAATATCCGATAATGAACTTGAATAACATATTTCAATGTCATTAAAATTTATGAAAAGTAAAGGCATTAAAACATGATTTATAGAAATACCTCTTATAGAATACAGTGCTTTGGAATACTTTTTGGTGGCCCTGTATGCAAACCAGTAGAGGTATTGTTTCCATTTTCAATAAGGAACATAGCGATAGCGAATTTTAGAAACATGTATCAGTTTCAAGAAATTCAAAGAATATTTACGGGATTTAAAACGCAGGCATACAGACAGACGGAGAGACAGACGAACGGATGGACAGACAGGCAAATCGAAGTCCTTTTCAACCTTGTTGGAAAGTATTAAAAAGAAAGAAAAAAATTAAAGAAAATTTTTTGATAAATACTCGGGGTATTTTTTTTTTTAAATATCATACAAAATATTTTTTATGATTAAAAGAAAAAAATAATCTGGTGTGTCACTCACACGACTTTCTCTAACCCTGAAATTTAATACTATAAATACAGGTTGGAGATTATGAGGTAACATAGCGAATACTGTTATGTAAATCTAGGTTAAAACAATTCAAAATCGGCTTCAGAAGAGTTTTGTATGGAAAGTAGTGGGGGGGGGGGGCTACCGCCCCACTCAACGTCCCGTTCCATTACTGCAACATTATTTTTATAGAATTTAAATCTGTAATTAAAATTAAACGCTCATTTAAAATTATCCAGACAACTTTCACACACAACATTCCTTAAAACCTATCAGTCGTGATCAAACTTTTCCAGCAACAAACTTATAATCACAATTTTATTAAAATCACACAATTAACTGTGGAAGAAAATCATATTTATTGAAATTTAATTTTTCCGACTGAGTGAAAATAATGCCTGGACCGGGAGTCGAACCCCGGATCTTTGACTTACAAAGTCAAGGCTCTACCATTGAGCTATCCAGGTCGACAATCGGTCAGCATTACTCACTCAGACAACCTTTAGGCAGAAACATCTCTGGTCTATCATGTAGATAGCTCGACAGAAATAAGCCGTAGGAAATGGAAAACACCATTAGATAATGGGAAAAAGAAATACAATTTTATTAAAATCACACAATCAACTGTGGAAGAAAATCATATTTATTGAAATTAAATTTTTCCGTTTGAGTGAAAGTAATGTCTGGACCGGGAGTCGAACCCCGGATCTTTGACTTACAAGGTCAAAGCTCTACCATTGAGCTATCCAGGTCGACAATCGGCCAGCATTACTCACACAGACAACCTTTAGGCAGAAACTTCTCTGGTCTATCATGTAGATAGCTCGACAGAAATAAGCCGTGTATGGCACACACACAGAGCAACCGCTAAAAGCATGATTTTTGGATTCAGGGGACCTCAAAACGTGTAAATATAACAAAAACTCACTTTCAAAAATTTTAACTTTCCCATTTAATTACTGGTAGTTGAATACTTAGGGAAGATTGTTGAACTTTTTCCAGCTTTTGTGGATCTACATTTAAAATGTGCTACTTGCAAGAATGATATGGATATTTTGGCTTTTTAATTAGTATATCTCAACTTATTATCCTTAATTATTTGAAACAGTAGCATATTCATAAAAACGGATTTCAGGTTTGACTTCGCACCGTTGTATCAGGATTTCCATTAACACGTTAATCGCCATGATAATAACAGAAAAATTTTCACATGAGCCATGGTAACTTTATTAGACAATTTAGTTAAAAATGCGTGTTAAAAATGCGTCAGGCACATATGACTGACATGGCGATTAACGTGTTAATAATTACTCGGCGTATATCATATTCCTTTTAGGGTTATTTCCTAGTTAAAAATGCGTGTTAAAAATGCGTCAGCCACATATGGCGATTAACGTGTTAATATATTGTAAGTGCTGCAAAAATATTTAGAAATGATATTGACAAAATTTATACAAAATACTAATCACCGTAGTATACAGGTTTTGCTTAAAAAAAAAATCAATAAAATAAAATTATTGCAATCAATCAATTAATGTGTATATATGTAATGGGTGACCTATAAGTTAGTCCCAATTTAAAATATCGTTAAAAAAACTGATTGTATATTGTAGCTCGATTTCCAATTTTAGGTTTGTCAAGACGTCGAATTTTGAATGAATAAATAAATAAATAATAATAACAATAGTTTAAAACTTCTCCAATAGATGGCGTAGGGAGGTCAAATATCTTAGAAACCCTTTGAAAAATATGAATAATTTATGGCTTTAAAAGGGGAAAGTAATATACAGTTATTTTCATATGAACTTCCACCGAAAAATTAGAGTTTCTTCAAACCGTTTCACAAAAATTCGAACTCCTCTTCTAAAACAATAACCTTTAATTTTCTTTGTACTTCTCTCTCTCTCTCTCTCTCTTTTTTTTTTTTTTTTCCCTTAAGTGAAAACTTTAGGCACGTTGGGCATTTTTGAGATGGGAAAAAACCGTTGAACTCGCGACACTGTTACCGTAACGGACACCTCTGTATATAAGTATATACATATATTGGCCCCGTTTACACGAGAGTTGAGTTTGGGTAGAAATACATTGATAATATAACTATATATAATATAAACATATATTGTGTATATACGTACAACATAGATAGATATTCATGTCGGAACTTTTCGAATCGAAAAAAAAAAAAAAAAAAAAAAATTCCCTGTTATAATCAAATGTTTTTAAATTCCGTGCCTTTTCGTCTAATGCACCCAAGCAATGTATTTCTACCTTACCAACGACGAACAATCTAACACACTTTCGATTGCGATAATCGCATAACAGTTCAGTATACAATTCAACGCACGCTTTTGTTAATACAACATAGATATTATAATTGTGACAATTCTTGAAATTTCTTAAAATATTTTTTTTCTTCTTTGATTTAGCTAGCTACAAATAATGTATGATACAATTAATTAACTTACTAATGTGAAGTGTTAATAATTATATACTGTATATTGTTTAAATAAGAAATATTGTACTGCAGTGCTTTTGAGTTTGAATTTGTAAATCTATCATTGCTGATAAATTAATAGAACTGCTGCTCACCATCACGTAAGTAAACAATTGTTGAAATTGTGAATGAAAATTCATAAGTTTCATTGGTATTCATTTCAAAGAATACCAATTAATTAAATTTCATATTTCTTGTATTTCTAAATTTACGTTTTAAGCAATAGATTGCAATTTTTGTATGTAAGATAATATGCATTATTTTTCATGTACAATAGCGCATTATATAAAAATTTTAATATAATTTTTGTAGTATTAGTTTATATTAATGAATAAAAGGTAATAATTATTTTATCTATTAACATTTGTTCCTGAAAAAAAAATAATAATAAATAATTGTTAGAACAATAATAATTATAATAATATTAGCAGTAATAATAATAATAATAACTATTTTATTCGTCGAACACTGTGATGTTGGTTACAGTTTGAAGATCTATGTAAGGCGATGTTACTATAAAACACACTAGATGTTATTTAGTAATCAGAAATTTTGGTGCGATGAGTTAATTACTAATAATCGTACCTTCGAGATGTGTGTATTTGACAAGCAAACATACAAACCGTGTTTTCTCCTTCGG
Source organism: Salticus scenicus (assembly GCA_963930645.1). Taxonomy (NCBI): domain Eukaryota; kingdom Metazoa; phylum Arthropoda; class Arachnida; order Araneae; family Salticidae; genus Salticus; species Salticus scenicus. The sequence goes on from OZ005652.1 coordinate 64,730,151, forward strand.
ATACAAATTTTCAGACAAAACAAAGACTGATAAATTAAAAAATAACTAAACTTAAAAACAAAATTTCGTTTGTTTAGATGTATTGCTAGATACTAGGACAATATGGAAACATACCTAGGAAGATATGTAGACATACTACTTTTATGTTAGTTTAAATAAAAATCAGTAACTCAAGTTTTTTATTTTTGGAGAAAACACGGTTTGAATGTTTGCTCCTCATTTAAACCTATTGCCATGCATACAAGATAATTCATGAAAAAAAAAAAATATTTTATTGCTATATTATCATGTCAGATATCAGAAAGTTATTTTAAGTATTCATTAGACAATGAATTTAAGTAAAGTTTATGTATACTTGAGGGGGGGGGGAGCGTTTGATAAAGCAATATATATATATATATATATTACTCTGCTTTTTTCTAGTTATCTCTTTAGTTTCCTTCATGATTTGATTTAATAATTTATTTAATTTCTCATTCAAAATGGTTTTGCTGCCTCGATCGGGGCGGAAACAATATAAATTTCTATGATTAGCTATATTGTTTTACGAAATCGATGCAGCTTTCACAGCTTTATAACGTACATGGCCTTTGAAGAGTTTATACTCCAAATTTTAAGCATTTTTATCCAATTGTTATTTCTATGGTCTTTTATTTACTTTCTCCGGCATTAAGTTTAATGGTCTTTTTTTTTATTACTATTATTCATGCCGGCGTAAGTAATTTAAATTGTTTTTGTCTCTTATTTATTCTTAATCTGTACCGCAACATTTTTGTGTCAGTCTTACCTATATCTTACAATCAGTTCTATTTTTGTTGTGTTGGCTATGTTTTGTATCTATTAATTGCTGAATTTTAAGGTTAAATTTTATTACGATATCTATCATTTATATATATATATATATATATAAACTTCTATTTAAAGAGTTTATTTTTTTTTTTATCTAATAGCAGCTAAATAATAATATTGCAATGTAAAATATTTGTAAAAAAATGCATATAAAATCCATAGGAAATTTTTTAATAAGAGATATTTTTGTTGGCTTACGAGTAAAGCAGGTGTCGGAATAGAAAATGCTTTATTTATATATTTTTTCCTCTTCATTCAAAGAAACAGATGTTTAAACACGTCATTTTTTAGTAGCATTATCTAAGGTCCAATTACTAAAAATAAATAGAATACTTTATTTGTGCAATAAGGAAAAATGATCGAAACACATGGCAATAAGAGAGAAAATGTATAGTATTTAAAGAAGTACATCTGTTAATTAGGTGTTGGAATAATAAAGACAAATAAATTTTCCTCTCGCATTTTCTTATAAAAATCCATATTGTGTGTGATTAATAGTCAGTCAATTGCTTATTAACTCACTTTAACTGAAAATTAGCAGCAGCTATAATCTTTTTACGATGACTTCCAGAATCTTGTTTTCCCTAGTAGTTTTATCGGTAAGCTATATATATATGTTTTTTTTTTTTTTTTTTTTTCCTGCAATCTTTAAAATATTTCTTAAATTCACTGATAATTTTCTTTTTTTTTTCAGATCTTAAAAATTCTTATAGAACATATGTATAGTAAAAATTTAATTTCAAATACTTTTTATGTATTCTTTTAGCATTGAGAAAACAAACAATTTTGATTAATCATTAGAAGAAAGATTTATATAGTGCAAACTCTTTAACCCCTTAAAGCACGACTTTTTTTCGGAAAAACTGATAAAAAATAATCGAGTTTTTTCTTAACAAAGAATTCCTAACAACCTGTAGCTAATCTTCAAAATGCACCACGTGGTTTACACAAGAAAACTTCTGCATAATAGTGCAATCTGTAGTAAAGAGGTTTAATTATACTCTAGTCTATCTATTTTTACTAGAACGGATCTGAAACAGGCATTAGAAATAAAATAACGCGAGGTACAAGATCATCCGTATGAGACACGAGCATGTGCAAATATGCCAGTAAGTATCGCCCGTGTCAGAGACGGGCAAATACATGAAGGGGTTAAAATTTTACCTCTTTTGAAAAGCTTTTTCCCTTTAGAGATAGTTTTTTCCGGTCTCAAAATTTCCACATAAAATTTAATTCTAATTTACCTCTATTAAAACCTATGTACAATGATGTACCTCCCTTAGCAGACACATTTTGCAAGAGCACAAAATTTTATTTTTCACTTAACTTTGTAATGTGCGAGACCTCGCGCAATCTCTTTAGGTGTCAAGTGCTCGGAATCAAGTCTACTTATCCATGGAGTGTTTAGTTGGAAGAGTGAAAGTCACTTGTTGGATCTAGCGATAGATGTGACGTACTCGGTGAAAGTGTCAGTTTGAGCATAGAAGTACCTACAGCGCGGGGTTGGCAAGTTTCTTCCAAGGCGGAAAAAACCGCGGAAGAAACCATGGAAAAAACCGGCCGGAAGACATAGGTTTCTTCCAAGTGGAAGAAATGAAAGAAACTGTTTTTTTATCTAATAAATTGTAGATTTGTACTACACAATGGATGCATTTATCTTATAAGCAACTTTAAGTAACTTTAATTATACCTATAAAATTTAATACCATATTTAACTAATAATTATGAGATTTTTACCAAAGTGATCTTCAGTATCTGATGATAACATTCCAAAATACTCAAAATCCAGTAAAAAAAATCAATTTAAATAGTGTAAAGTTTTATAATTTAGACAATTTTATTTCTTTAACTGGTAATAAATAATAGTTTGGATCACTTGCTTATACTTTCTGATAAAACAGCCCTTAACAAACATCCAGTTAATTAAAAGATCCAGTGATCAATAATTACTGTATTACAAAATGTCATCAAAAACTTTATTTTCTTTATAGTCATATACAGTACAGTCAATTCCCTCTAATCCGCAGATTTATAATCTGAAAATCCTTCTAGTCCATAATTGATTTTTTAATGTAAAAGAAATTTACATCTCATATTTCAAAAAAATTCACATTTCTCACATTTTTACTTTTTTAAAATCAAATTTGTAGCTTAATCCTTGCTTTGAAACACAATTGGGGAGGAGGGGAGGGGGCGGGGGAGTAACATTCTTGTATTTATTATCCTGTAATTCATACAGACTAGTGCTTAAAACAAACCACTAGTTTAACAAAATGAATCAGTGATGAATATTATTTCTAAAATTTCAAAAATATTTTGTGTCGTATTTTTTAAATATGTTTGTTTACTTCATATTGGTACCTATTATTTGAATATGATTAAATTATCTACCATCATAAATGAATGTGATAGATTAGTTTTATTAACGTTGAAGAATTATTTTATTCTAAAATTTATTAGAAATCTTCTTTCCATTTTGATGTCTATTTATGAATTAATAACTGACTTTGTATCTGCAAAAAAAAAAAAAACTGTAAACAATGTCAATCATCTCTAATCTGCAAATTCCTGTAATCCTCACAACCTGTGGACAAAACTTTTGAGAGAGAGGAAGTTGACTGTAAAACAAATGAAACGTTTTTTAGTAGTTCTCTACTGCACTTTATTTTTCAACTTAAAATAAATAAATGCAAATTATGGATTTTTTTTTTCTTTAAATCCTAGAGAATTTGCAAGAGAGTTTAAAAGTAGGTATTTTACATATTGTTACAGTTCATTGGGTACCAGCTTTGAATTTATATAAAAAATTGTATTCTTAAAAAAAAAAAAAAAAAAAAAAAAAAAAAAAGGCTATAAATTCCGTAATTATTATCACTTGTACTTTTTGAACGTAAAAATAATATGAGATAGTATCTATGCAAAAAAGTTCTAAAAATATTAGCAATGAAAAGTAAAAACCCATCACCTGTATATATTTGGTGTTTGTTGTCTAATAACTTATTTTTCTAAAAGTATTTTTAATATTAATTGGATTATAGTTTAGATTTGACATTATATTTATGGTTTATGTTTATAATGTTCAAAAATTTTAATTTTGAACATCTGTTTTGACTTCTGGTTGGTTTCTTCCATTTCTTCCGTTTTTTTCCAGATTCTTCCACTGTCCTGGAAGAAACTGGTTTCTTCCGGAAGAAACCCAACCCTGCTACAGCACCTAGAAAATATACAGTTTATAAAGCGCTTATGATCGAATGCTTAAAATACTGCTAAAAGAAATTAAACTTCCCAGATGGCGCTTCGATCGAATATTTTGCTCAGATCGAACAGCTGATTGGCTTTTCCCAGTTCTTGCTCAATCACGTGATCTTAGCACATAATTAACCATTAGAGAGTTTTTCAAGCAATAAACTCGATCCCACTGACCTCTGGTGAGGGATTTAATTTTTAAAGCACTGATTTGCTGGTCACTTTCTACACTATGTATTCTAGGTGCTGTAATAGAAGTATTGGATTGGTGTATAAAAAGTTGCCAGTTCTTCGAATGTTAGCCTATCTTTTCGTTCCAATAGAGATATGGAACGAATTTAAAGGAAGTTGGGAAGTTTTACGTGTTCAGTCGAATATAAATATTTTTAGGAGGGATATCTTACGGAAAATGAAGTGAATCGTTCTCTATCTTATTTCTTGAAAATGAGTCTTCTGCATTAAAGAAGTTTATAATAATTTTGAGATAAAGTAATCTGACGCCATGAATATTTTAGCATTTAAATTTTACTCAATGTTACTAAGCGATTTGGAGCACTTAGGACTTAATATTTACAAATATGATTTTGTGCAAGCTCATTTGTTAAACTAATTCAAGTGAGAATGTTAACTCCAAGTGAGTTTATTGTAATATAGTTCCTTGAAGTATAAAATTTGCTTAAGTTAATAATGTTCGGAAGGGGGATTCTTTCCGATTAAAGTAATTCCATTAAGATTATAATAAAATGTCTAAAGTAAAAACCTATTTCATAGATTAGAAGAAATAGGGAATTTTTTTATGAAACTGTTGAATGAATGCAGTAATAATGATGTTATTGAATCAAATTTTCTCCATTTGACAGAAATATTAAAGATTGAAATGCCGAAGATAAAATAAATACATGAAATCATTAAAAATAACAATTACGAGATTTTTATGAGAAAGAAAAAAAAAAAATCTGAAAATGGAAAAGAAAAGAAAATTGCAATATATTCAGACTTAAAAAAGGAAATATTTTCAAGGAAATAAGAAAATCAACATATAAGGAGGATCTGAATCTGACTTTTCTATGAAATAAATAAATATGAATAAGTTAAAAAATAATAATTAATTTCACTAATAAACGTTTACATGAAAAGTGGTATTGTATGTGATAGTTCAAAATAAAAAACGCACAGAAAAGTTATTATTATTTTTTTTTTAATACAATCTTTTCAGTTTAATTTTCAGTGTATTATGATAAAGGCGATATACCAGCATTAAAAAAATCCCTCCCAAATGGTTTCAAAATGCAAAAAAAATATAATGTGTGTTACTGTATGTGAATTTATACGTAATAATAAAATAATTATAAATATTTGAATGTTTTCTATGTGCGCTCTCTCATGTGATAAAATTACTGACCGGCATGAAAGGTTAAGGGATAATTAATTTAATAATAGATTAAGAAATTTATTACAATAATTCATTGCAATAGTACAGAAAATTAACGGTAATTAATTAAGGGAACAAATATGATGATAAAATTTAACAAAACTGATGCAATCAAAAATATTTAGATAATCGTTATAGAAAGTACGGAGTTATATATTACTTACAAAAAATTATATCTTTCTACATTCCCAAAACATTACTTAAAATAAACTTTAAATTTATTTTATCTTATTTTATTTTATTTTATTTTATTTTATATATATATATATATATATATATATATATATATATTTTTTTTTTTTTTTTTTTTTTTGTAGGAGGAGGGGGGGGGGAGACGAAATTTTTATGGAATAACTAGTTGCTAAAAATGCTTCTTGCGAATTTGAATTCATCCTATCTTCAAACCTTTTTAAAAAAATTTAATGATTTTTAATCATTGTATTTTTTTATGAACTTGATATTTATTTTGAAATCAATAATTTATTATCTTTATTACAAACTATTGAATTCAGTCACTTGACAATTTTTTTTTTTTTTTTTTTTTTTTTTTTTTACGCAATTTTTCGTTTGTGGCTGATGCTGTAATTGAGATATAAAAAAATTAAATCACAAATGTGATTAGTTACATACCAAAAACATATTAGTAAAAATATTGGAGATTTAAAAAAATTCAGAATTCGCATGGGGTACTTTAAAATTGGGTATTACTTTATATTATTTTTAAAATAAAAGTGACTTTGACCTCTTTAAAAAGTTGTAAAACAGACAATATGTCAAAAAAATGTAGATTTCACGGCAATACATGATTTAACAAGCGATAAAATATAAAACAAAACAGTTTTAAAGAGAAAAAACTTACCTATTACGAACACTATGTTTGTTGTCACTGATGCAGCTCCTGCTACTCTTTAACTACATTTTTTGCGACCATGGAAGCCTCTGCGAGACTGCGGATTCAACGAGTCCACTAGTAAAATAGGGGAGACAAGCTTTTCGTTGAGAGAAAATAAGCGATAAGGGAATACCGAATGACTGGATGTTTACTAAATTCAAACCTGTTGGTCAACTTGGAAACCCTCCAAGATTTTCGACTCGTCCTCACTGTTAGGTGTAGGAAACGTGGTTACACTATATGACAGGGTGTCATTGCAGGAGACGGGTTGTATTGCCTTTTTGAAGAGCGAGATACCAGTTTTAACAGCCTTACGTTGCATGATTCACAGATAATATTTAATTGCGTAATACCTGAGTAACTAATTACATCAGTCATGAAAATATATCATTTCTGTTATGAACAAATTTAAAAGAAATGCTCTTAACACTTTTGCGACCGCTGACGTAGATTCACGTCACTTGAAAATCTCTTAACTCCACCAGTGGGCGTTTCTTTCGCAATTTGTATGCTATTTATTTCTTAAAAATATACCCAATATTCATATTTGTACTATTAATATACTATGGATATAAATGCTTTGATTAGAAAGAGTATAACTATAGTGTATATCCATTTGTAATATAAATGTGTATACGGAAAATTTTGTTCTGAAATATTGTAACCAGACAGAATAAAACCCACAGGTGGACCTTACTGTCAAAAAGACAGAAACATGCGGTCGCGAAAGTGTTAACACACTGGAAAATGGAAATGAGAAATCCTGTTTAATAATAATAAAAATAAAAGAAAGAAATTTCATCTGTAAAACAATACATTATTTAAGAAAAATATTTTGTGTATTCGTATTTAACCAAATAAGAGCCGTCTGCATATAAATATATATATACCCCTGAAAGTGTTAACAATCGATTATTCAATTTGCTGTGTAAGGACAAAGATGAAAAGCACGATTTTTAAACATGAAACTATTTCTACACGCCAAATGTCGCTGAGTCTTGGCACAGAAATCCAGGTTGTGTTGTTATTCATGTCCACGAATCAAGCCTTCTGTTGAACTATCAAAATAATTTTAAAAAATATTTCATTTTAAATTATTCCTTTTGTGAGGTCTAGTTTGCTGTTATAGTACTAAAACCAGAAAGCTCTACAACGACGTTATAATGAATGTCACCGACATCGTACTTCGTATGTCACAAAGGTACATGCCACATTCCTTGAACCAGCGCTTCTGGAACATTCATAATTTAGTGCCTAAGGAACTCCCCCTATATATCTTAACTTTCTTCAACCAAGACATCATATAAGTCTAACGAATAAGCACGTTGTGATCCATAACACAGAAACCACCTTAATGAATACTGCCTTTTCCTCTCTCATTTATTCATTTTAATAGATAAGTCAAATACAGTGCGTGTAAAAACTTTAAGGCCAGTATAAGCTATCGTGAATATTCAAAATAGAAAAAAACATTTTCTGAAAATTTGAATACTAATGCTTAGTATGCAACATAAGAAAGACATTAAGCAGACAAAATTGTTATTCGCAAATATTTTATCGCAAAATTTCAAAAAAATTACAAATGAACTCATAGCGGCCTGTGTAAAAACTTTAAGGCCACGAAACAAAAACGCATTTAAACAATACAGAAAGCTAATATTAAAACTTTGTTGAGCCGCCATTACTCCTAACCAGCTGGAATAGTCTTTTTTTTTCATAAATAGAATAAGACTCTGGCACAATAATGGATCAGTTTTATACCATTTATCTTCAATTGCTGATCTTAATTCAATGGACGAAGAACACTGCCTTCTACATACGCGTCGAGCAAGATCACCCCAGAGGTTCTCAATAGGGTTGAAATCAGGACTTCTAGATGGCCAATGTAAAACTTGAATATTTTTACATTTAAACGAGGTTTTCATCAGTTGACTATTGTGAATAGGGGCATTATCTTTCTTGAAAACCCATTTTTCTCCGGTTAAATCAACTGCATTTGGTAACAGGTGATCTTCAAAAACTTCGTTATATGCCACTGAGTTCATTTTTCCTGAAATAAAGGCCACAGATTCAACCCCATTAAAAGAAAAGCATCATCATGTCATAATAGTTGCCCCACCAAATTGACGTTTGGAAAAAATTCCTTTTTCTTTTCTCAAATCGTGCAAAATAATATTTCCAACCATCATGACCATCTAAATTTCACTTTTTTTCTTCGGAAAAAACTATCTGGGTCCATTGGTCGTCCCATGTCATCTGTCTCTTGAGCGAATGATAAAAGCTGCATTTCATGAATGGGTAACAACGAGGGTTTTATAAGTTTTGCTGCGTACTATAAATTGCCAGACCTTTTAATAGTGTTGCAAATGTTTTTTTTTTTTTTTTTTTTCTTTTACAAACATTGAAGCCTGTTTGCTTAATAATTCCCGTGCTTGAATATTTTCCTATCGAAGCAAGTCGCAAAAATGTCCTTTCATCTCTGGATGATAAAGCTTTAGGCCTGCCTCCGATTTTTATTACTTTCTCTTACAAATAAGGTAGAGAAAGTATTGTTTTTGGGTCAAATTTTCGAACGCGAGATTTTGTTATATTTACACGTTTTGAGGTCCCCTGAATACGAAAATCATGTTTTTAGCAAATGGTCTGTGTGTCTGTGAGTCTGTGTGTCTGTGTGTTTGTCTGTGTGTCTGTGAGTCTGTGTGTCTGTGAGTCTGTGTGTCTGTGTGTGTGTCTGTGTGTCTGTGTGCGTGTCTGTGTGTCTGTGTGTGTGTCTGTCTGTTATCAGCATATCTCAAAAACAAATTATGGCAGAAAGTTCAAACTTGGTATTCTAAATGTGTATCATATACGGATGCTACAGTAAGCATTTCGTTAAGATCAAGCAAATGGTTCGTGTACAGGGACAATCAAGAGAATTCTAATACATTACGTCTATGGGGGAAATTGCAGGTAAGTAGAGTTTAACGTCTATAGACTGCACTAAACCAAATGAAACGAACATATATTTTTTGTAATAGAGATAGTTAACTGGGAAAATTTTTTTGTGTATGTAGGAGCCTCGCCTCCCCCCTGGGGGGGGGGGAAGTCCCCCCTCGAGGGTAGTAAATTTTCATGATGGGTATCATTCAAAAGAGCTTGCGAATACCTTTAAAACGAATGGTTGAACTATAAATCTGTGATAATTTAAAACAAATTTATAGATTACTTTTAATTTTAACGCAAAAAAACTTAGAAAAATAAATCGTATTTTTTTTATTTTTATTATTTTTTTTTTTTTAAATATTGAGAATAAAGTGTACTTTTTTTGGATATTTAGTGTTATACTACTTATATAATATGGAAGTCGTCTGCATTATCATAAAATATAATTTTTTTTAAATAATAATTTTAATAAATAATTTTTTAAAAACAGAATTATTTTTTAATAGCCGAATTAAATTCTTTATAAATGTAGATGCATTAATGAAACGGGGGGTTGAGGGGGGCGGTAGTCCCCCTCACACAGAACTAATTATCGTATAAAACTCTTCTGAAGCCTAATTTGAATTGTTTAGCATAGGTTTACATGACAGTTCTCGTTATCTTACCTCTTAATCGGCAAACTGTATTTATAGTATTAAATTTCATTGTAAGAGAAAGTCGTGTGAGTGACACACCAGATTATTATTATTTTTTTTTTTTTGGTCCATAATTATCTTTAAAATTTAATAAATTATTTACAAGAGTTTTAGATCTTTCAATCTTCTCAGCTATAGCTCGGCTACTCAGTCTTGATGATGAAAGAGCAACAATTTGTCCTTTTTAAAATTCTGTTAACTTTTTCGCTTTTGGCATTATTCTCAATACACTAAAACAAGCAATATTTACCTATCTAAATATTGTTATGTTTGTATTCTAAAGCACAAAAACAGTTCGAGAGCACTAAATTTAATTTATATAAAAATAGTACAAAGTTTTTAATGGTAGCCTTAAAGTTTTTACACTGTAAAATTAAGCTGTTTTTCATTTTTCTCTTAATTTTAAATGTAATAATCATTTCTTAAAATATTGTCTATCGTATTAGTCTTTTAAAGTAACCAATAAACTTACTAATGCTAAACTGAAACAAATATTTTATTATATTTAGAAAAAAAAAAAAAATGAGAAAACTTTACCTGGCTTTAAAGTTTTTACACGCACTGTAATTAACGTAAAATAATTAATGTCCAATAAATAAGTCAAATAAATCACTTCCTATACTAAGTGCTTTTCAACCGTACCACTTTATATATAAATAAATAAATAAATATAATACTTAAGTTTTCAAATTTAAAATCTCGCTCATTTAATTGTTACTTTCTTCTATATGTAATATAGAGAAAGTATTGGATTCGTAAAAATTTTCGACCTCGGGTTTTTGATGAATTTACACGTTTTGAGAGGTGTAGAACACGATTTGACCATTTTTAGAAAATGTCTGTCTGTCTGTCTGTCTGTGTGTGTGTGTGTGTGTGACAAAATTTTGTGGCAACTGTATCTCAAGAACTACTGCACAGAATTTCATACAAATTGGTATGTAGTTGTACCTTGACATAAATTAGTGCCTATCAACTTTTGGTAAAAATTGTCTTACAGGTTGCGTTGCCATCCCGCTTTTTCTAAATTTTTAACATGGTGATATAGGACAAAATTTTGTATAAATGTGCATAAAGAGAATTATTTTTTAGTAATCATTATGAAATTTACAAGAATTATTTAAAATAGAGATAGTCAACTGGGAAAAAAATTTTGTATGCGTAGGAGCCTCGCCACCCCCTTGGGGGGGAAGTCCCCCCTCGAGGGGAGTAAATTTTCAAGATGGGTATCTTTCGAAAGGTCTCGTCAATACCTTTAAAACGAATGGTTGAACTATAAATCTGTGATAATTTAAAACAAAGTTATCGATTTTTTTTTACGTTTAACGAAAAAAAAACTTAGGAAAAAATCTTTTTTTTTTTTTTTTTTTTTTTTAAACGAAATTTAACCAGACTTGGTATTTAGTTGGCCCCTGACATAAACTGAGGCTGATTAGATTTGGGGATCAATCGCTCAACAGGTGGCGCTGTGATCATATTTTTTCTAAATTTTTAACATGGCAGTATAGGAAAAAATTTCGTATAAATGTACATAATGAGAGTTATTCTTAACCTGTGATTGTGAAATTAATATGAATTATTGATAATAGTAGTAGTTAATTAGGGAAAAAATTTGGGGCATCGCTTCCCCCCCCACCCCTAGGGGGGGTGTGTGTAAATTTTCAAGATCGGTATCTTTCGAAAGGTCTCGTCAATACCTTTAAAACGAATGGTTGAACTATAAATATGTGGTAATTTAAAACAAAGTTATCGATTTTTTTTACTTTTAACGAAAAAAAAAAAAATATCGGTTTTTTTTTTTTTTTTTTTTTAATATTGTTACTGCGTGAATTTGTATAGGAAAATATAGAAGAAAGTCTTGTGGTGGCCACAACATACTAGTTTACGATTGGTTTTCGACATGTGATTCCATTGCTTTTTATTCTTATTTATATATGCGGCAGAGAAAGTAGTGTTTTGGGGTAAAATTTCGAAATCAAACTTCAAAATTAGTTTTTGTTATATTTTCATGTTTTGAGGCCCCCTGAATCCGAAAATGCAGATTTTTTCAGCGGTTGTTCCCTGTGTTTGGGTCTATATGTGTGCATGTGTGTGTTTATTATCCGCATATACCAAGTAAAAATAGTATCAGGCACTCGAACCTAGGTATTCGACATTTTTGTCGTATATGGATGATACACTAAACTCTTCATTGAAATTTAGCAAATAGTTAGTGTACAGGGACATCCAAGATAATTCAAATACATTACGCGTAAGGGCGAAATTTTTGGTAAGTACAGTTTAACGTCTAAAGGCTGCACTAAATAAAATGTCATGAACATACATTTCTTATAATCTTAAAAGCATGTTTTTTGTACAGAATGATAATGAAAATCATTTACCATTCGCTTGCACAGTTACCCAAAGGAACTATAAGATAGTAGGACTATAGTTGGAAATTGGTGGAAGTGTATTTCTGGTTGTGCCTTGTATTATCAATATCTTATAATATTAAGTGAGCAATATTTGTATATATATATAAGTATATTTCACTGTTCTCGAAAACGGTAGCTCGGACAGGCAGGTGATTTAACACAAAGGTGCCCTCCGAAAGGTCATTGTGCACATCGAAGTCAGATTTTCGAATTTTTGATTATTTTTCATTTAATTAATAAAAATATCAAAATAAAACTCCCCATTTCTATAATGACGTAGAATGGAGAATCTTTGGAGAGATTTGATTGGTTCATTTGATTTTCATAGATTTGAGTGTATTTTACATTGAACTGCAGCTACGTTATGAGGAATTACAAGAGATTTGATTGATTTATTTAATTTTATTGATTTGAGTGTATTCTTCGTTGAATTAGACCTACGTTTTGAGGAATTACGAGAGATTTGATAGTTTTGTATGATTTTCATTGGTTTGAGGAAGGTGTGTCCAGTGATGTTTTTTTGGTTTTAACATGTTTAACAGTGATTGCAGCGAAAACGAGTTACGTGTGTTTTCAGATTAAAAAAAAAAAAAAAAAAAAAAAAAAAAGGTAGGGGTATCCAGTGATGTTTCTTTGGTTTTAACATGCGTGATAGTGATTGCCGTAGAACCGAGTTTCGTGCGTTTTCAGATTCATTCACAGCGAGGTAGGGATGTCCAGTGATTTTTTTTTTTTTTTTTTTTTAACATGCGTGATAGTGATTGCCGCGGAACCGAGTTTCGCGTGGTCTGAGATTCATGCACAGCGGTGTAAGGCTTTCCAGTGATTTTTTTTCATGTGCGTGAAGTATACATACGTGCGTTATAGTGATTGCTGCGAAAACGACTTGCGTGCGTTCTCTGATTCGACCATTCATCGAATAGTGACTTTTACTGTGCGAGTAACAGCTTCAACTGTTTCCACAACATTCAAAGAATTAACATTTCTATTTGACTGTTTTCGAGAATATTCGTTTTAATAATAGTTTTGTTGCTGAGATTCGAGAAGTTCAAAAAATGTTTGATACTGTCAAGGAGATCCCATACTAAAACTGTGAAAAAAATAGTCGCCAATCGAAATATATTTATTTAAACGTTTCAATTATTCAATTAAAAAGAAATCCTTCAAATATAGTGCCCATCGAAGCGGGCGAAGCCTGCTAGTAGGATTATATTTATGTGCACCATGTGGTGTGTACATAACCTTCGGAAGATATACAGGTCTACCAATATTTATGAGAAAGCATTATTTTTTAAAGAATATAATAGGTGGATGAGATTTGCATGTCCAGGAAAACTGCTCAAAAATGAAAATTCATTGCTTGTACCCTTACGCTAAATAAAGTGTTTTTTAAAGCTACATTTTCAGCCTTTTTACATAATTACGCGTCTTGAGTTTCCCTGAATACTAAAGTCAAGCATTTCATGATTGGTCTTTGTGCAAGTCTGTTATAAGCGTAACATTAAAAAAAAAAAAAAAAAAAAAAAAAAAAAAAAAAAAATCGTTGCTGGCAGTTTAAATGTTGCGTTCTAAAGTTCATATGAGATAGCTGCTTGAAAAATTTGGTCGAGAATGGTACGTTTCAAGGAGGATTGCGGATAAAAATTGTCTGAAAATTTTGGAATAAATTTTAAAGTTAATAACACCCTAGAATTTTATATAGTACATGTAGTTGCTATATTCAAACTGGGGTGTTTGGTTGAAGTAAGTGAACTGTAGTCATCCTCACACAGAAATATTTATAAAGAAAACTGTTCCTAAACCTAGTTTAAACTATTTTTAACTCTCTCTTATTTATTTTAACCTTACGGATACGCCGGATAAAAGAAAGGCATGTCAGTACCAGAACAGATTGTTTACTGCTTAAAACAAGTGCATCCAAACAGTACTGTATTTATTAAAATCTGGAACTTAAAATTCAAATACTTTCCTAGTTAGTTATGATCAGAATTTCATAATACTAAGAATAATTTATTAAAAAATTTACTAATTTTGCATAATTTTACTTTCAGGTTATAACTACTATTCTGTGTCAAACCGAGTGCGGCAATAATGTTTGTGATGATGGTACACAATGCTGTGTAGGGAATATGGAGATTATGGGAATGAAACTTGGAATGTGTATGCCCAAACCATCTAAAGGTATCTTCTTTCAAATACATTAATGAAAAATAAAATAAAAATGATAATGATAAAGGATTTCTTATTTTGTTAATCCTCAGAAATTTCCTGTAATTTTTATACCCTAACACCCCTTTGATGCTCAAGGCAATTATAATCATTTTTAACCAATAGCTAAAAGGAATTGCAATCAAATTTATAGGAAAAGATATAAATTATTTTTTCCCGGTAAGTCTAATGGCAGTATCACACGAGAGAACTCGCTCAACTTTTTATTAAACACAACATGATGAATTTTTCCGAATGATGGTCGAAAAAGTGGATTGCTCGCTGACTTTGAATCTTCCCCCATGCGCTGCTGTGTTGTATTGTGTATAATTTTGCACACAAAAACTCTCCCGTGATATAAGCATTAAAAACAAATTTTGCAAAAAAAAAAATCCTGAAAGAATTTCAGCAGTTGGGAATAAAAATTAGGTGGTATGTAATATATACCATCGGACATCAAAGGGTCACTTATTTTATTAAATTATTTATTATAAAAACTCTAATTATGAAATTGATAAAATTTACATTTTTTTTTTCTTCTTGGTTTGAAATTACTTCGAAAAGAATTTAACTGGTGTTTTTTTTATGACGTATTTTTCTAAAATAATAATGATAATAATATAATATAATAAAAATGAAAGAAAAAAAAAATAATAAATAAAATAAATGAAAATTTTTTTTATGAAATTTAAATTGCTATGTTGTCTTTTTAAATTTTGCGCTTTTTAAAAATCTATATTAATTAAAGCAGACTTTTGTCTGTAAATTTGTCACAATCAAAAAACTTCGCGATATCCTCACGTTTCATATACCAAGAAAACGGAAAATGACTTCAAAAAATTTTATGTGTGTGTGTTTGCATGTCGTCGTGCCTGTATGTCTGTAACGCTATCTTTATCAAAGTATCATGTGACAACGGCTAAACGGAATTCAACGACACTTTCCAAGCGTTTAGGTCTTATTTACCCAACTTAAAATTATATGTATTAATTGTTACAAAATTCTCCCCACGTTCCCCCATGGGAAGGCAGGAGGTATAAACACGTTTGGAAGCGCAACTGAGCTCAAAATTACTTCACTGTGAATAAATTGCCCATGTAGAAACTAGACTTAAGGAAAAAAAAAAAAAAAAAAAATCTGCGATTTTGAAATTTTCGATTTTTTATGGGAAGAAGGGAAAATAGATATTCAGCGGGAAATTTCGCAAATGCTGGATTTTTGTGTAGAACTCTACCAAAAATGATACAAAGATGTTGAAAACAATCATGAGTCTTCTTTATGATATTTCCAAAAATCCATTTTTTGTTGTGATTTTTGATTTGGGAGGGGGGGGGGACGAATTCGAGACATTCCTTTTTAGCACTAAATTTGAACGAGGACATCTATAGGAACTGCTGTCAAGAATTTCGGTGGGTGGATTGTTTATATGTATCAGACACCTACAGTAAATAATTTTACGAAATTCCTCCCTTTTCCACTCTTGGGGTCGAGGGGGTCGATAAATACGTTTCCAAGCGTAACCTTGCCCTAAATTATCGCAGTAAGATTATTTTTTTATGTGTGGGTTGGTTATGCATACTCAACATGCACTATAATGGGATTTTGTGAAACTTCCCCTTCTCCCCCTTTTAAAGTTGGAAGGAAATACATTTTTAAGACAAACTCTGCTGCAAATTATCTCAGGAAAGAGATTATTTGATGTGAATTGGTTATGCGAACCCATTACACAAGCCACAAAGAGATTGAAACTAGTTTCCACCCCTCCCGTAGGAAGGGGAGGTGCAAAAAAAAATTTTTTTTCATGCTTAAATCTGCCCTAAAATTATCGTAGATAACGATTTTTGATGTGTTGTTCAGTTATACGTATCCAACATGTATTATAAAGCTATTTTCAGAGATTCCCCCTTTTCCACCCCTTAGGAACAGATGAGTATGCATAAACATGTTTTCAGCACAACTCTGCTTTAAATTATCCGAGGAACGCGATTTTTTGATGTGTCGGTTGGTTATATGTATGCAAACCGCACTCTAAATAGATTTTTGTGAAATTACCCCCCCCCCTTGGTGTGGGGTGGGCGTTTCAAAAAACACGGTTTCAAGTTTGACTATGCTCTCAATTTTCTTCGAATGGCGAATTTTGGCAAGTGAGTGTTGATTATGCATTCCTGCATGGATTTCTCGAAACATCTAAATTACCCGTGGGGGAGGGAGGAGTAAAAGCGGGTAATTCGATGCCGAAATCTGTTCGGACTTGGAGTTATCGTGTTGCAAGCGATAAAACTTCTTCCAAACGCAGCGGTAATTTTAACTTAAGTTTCGACTAACTCTAGTGGTTTTTTTTTTTTTTCTTGAGATGTTATTAATAGTGATATTGAATTTTGTAAATTCGTTTAAATAAAACGACCAGCGGAGCGGGAAAAGCCTGCTAGTAAAATTAAAATTATGTTATAGCAATGAACATTTTAAGCAGCGGCAGTTTTTAAAAGAAAACGTATTTATATACTGTTAACATATTACCATAAATATAATGTACCAGGCTTTTAAAATTAATTTTTTAATATAATTAACATTTTTACATCCGCATATTTTACTATTTCAAATAGTAAGTCCCGTCAGTTACGTTCCTCTAAAACGTTACCGTACTTAAATAAAGCACTTTAAGTATTCGTGTTTAAAGTATTTAAACTTTTTCCTCGTCATTCGGTGTGGTAAATGCCACTGGCGTAATACATCCGCATATCTCCGTTTATTAGTTAAAGCACTTTAAGTACTAAACACGAATACGCAATATAGTGAAAAAAAAAAAATAATATATTGATTTAGATTAACAGGTAAAAGATGGACTTATTTTTAGAATTATATTAGAAATCTCGTTTCCGATTGCCAATGAGATAAGAAATGAGAGTCAAATTCCTGAAATTTTACTTTCTTGTTAATGTATTTGAATAATATCCCAAGCTTGGTTTGCCTAATATTAAGAAAATGTCTTTGTAGATGGGTATTACAGAAACAGAATAAACTTTGTATCTCAGGCACGTATTCCCAAAAATACAAAAAAATTACGTTTTGTTACTCTGAAATTAGTTCTTAAAGAATTTTACAAATCTGTTTTTATTATGTGTGTCCCCCCCCCCCCAAATATATATATATATATATATGTGATATCCAACTTGTGTGGACCTTCAAAAAACAAACTACTAATTCAATTAATTACTTAATCATTTAAAATTTAATAAAGAATTAATAGTATTTACAATTATTTACAGATAACGTTAGTATGAATTCTAATAGTTCTGCTGATCCAATGTTCATTTAATATTTCGTCTAAAATAATTCAGTTCGTTGCATAAACAATTTACTTATTACTTTGCTTTTAGCTATTTCAATACACAAAGTACGCTGTCTCGTACTTTACCCCGGCACGGCCAAACATATCGTCCAAAAAAGAAGAGCGATGCATCCGTCAGTTATGCACGCCTTGTAATCCGTTCGTCGACTGTTTTCTCTGCGTCAGAGCTCTCCGCTCTACGATGAAAACGGTTGTTCCGGAAGTGACGTCGTCTCTTGTCACAAGTACGAACTTCCGCTCACATTCTGTTCTCTTCGTTGAAACTCAGCTGCTTTGGGATTCCAGGTAGCGGCAAGCAAGGTTAGGGGGAGAAACAGGATGCCGATCCACTACATTCGGCCATCCTGTATCGGCTGGACCTCCAGGCGATCACACTGAAAAAAAAAAAAAAAAAAAAAAAGCAACACAAAATAATAACATACTTCTTTACAATACATTTCAAATTTGACAATTTTTCTTTTTTTTTTTTTTTTTAGATTAAGTTATTCCACATCTGAGGAATTCAGCTTTTGTAGATGTGCAATAGGAGCCTTCATGGCATCCATTTCTATTTTTCCCATCAATATTTTCATTTTTAAATTTCACTGTTTTATAATTATCAGAGTACATCATTTTTTGTTTAATGGCAACTTGGTCGCCTACGGCAACAAGTTTTGGTGGTTTTCTACCCAACTGGCATTTAGCTTTATTTTTCTTTCTAACTCTAGAAAGTCGTTTTTTATCATGTGTACTCAAATCTTTACTTTGAGGCTTGGAGTTATTTTGGGACTCGAACTCGAGACCCTCTAATCGATCATTTTCAGTTTTAATGCCTTTTAAGGCTTCTGTAGTGTCATGTTCAGTTGAAAACTCTATGATGGCAGTCTTATATGTAGGGAAAACTTCTAACTTTATTTGCACAGCTTTGGGAAATAATATGGCTATTTCACTAATCGTGGTTTTCAATGGAAGTGATGGGATGGATAACTTTCTCAAATTTACACTGGCAGTCTTTTCTTTTCGGATATTTAGTCTTTTACACTCGATGGAATTTATTTTAGATGGCTTTTCTCTGGATTTCTTTCTTTTAAGGAGTCTGGAATTATCGTCAACTTTTTCTTTTAACTTTTCCAACTCTTCGGCTAACTGAAATTTTTTTAACTAGGACTTTTTTTTCATCTTTCTTCGAATAAGTGTTTTCAGGATTTAGCGACTTCATTGGGGAAACATTCGTCTGACTTCGTCCCTTTCAGCGCGGCTCCTCCTCTTCCTCACTATCATCATCCATCTGGAAAATGCTCGTCGGGCTTTGTTTCTGTCGTCGAGGCTCCTCTTCTTCCTCATTGTCATCTCTTCCACTATTATCGTCCTTCAAAAGCATCTTATCGTCATCACTTTCGTCATTTTCGTCTTTATCGTCATTTTCACTTATGGCTTTTTCGGGAGATTCTAATGATTTTTTTGACAGCATAACAGGGTGAGGGGTTATATTTTCACATTTTTTAGCATTATTCAACGTTTCATTTATTTCTGGGGATTTTTCAAAATTTTTGCTCTCAAAGTTAATAGGGGCATCAATAACAACATTCGATTTAATTTCGTTTTGATATGTATTTACTGGAAGTACTTTTACTAAATTTATCTCAAGAGAATTAGATTTACATTTCACAAAAATGCCTTTCTCATTAATTGTTGTTTCACCCAACATTAACACATACATACCGAGGATTATATCATAGGGGATCACGTCATTATGTACAACATAAACATCAGTTCTGGTTTCAAAATCATCAACTGTAAGATCGATATTCAATGAACCTAACGGCTTTATTGAACTTTTCCCGATCTCCTTCAAAGTAGTACTCATAAAATTTAATTTATTTACATTTAATTTTTTAAAAACACTTTTACGCAACAATGTTGCTTCACTTCCTGTGTCTATTATACCTATGAAATTTATGTCATTTACTTGTATAATTTTACTCATATTTTGATTTACACCAATACACAGTGCATCAACTTCTGGTTTCGAACCTGGGCACTCGGAACTTTTATGCCCAAACTGTTTGCATGAGAAACACTTCAGGCCCTTTGCCTTACGGGGGCAGTCCCTGGATAAGTGGTTTTTTTCTTAAAATAGTTTTCGTCATCTACGGCAAACGCGAATCCTGAAAACTTTCTTATTCTGCATCGGTTTTTCCTGTCACCTGTATCGTTAAATAAAAAGCGATGCAGAATTTTAATCTTACTATAGCTTTCAGTCCTCAGTGCAGCGCCAATCTTGGGTATATCCCCAAGCGAAGCCATTTTATAACAAGATAAAATGTACGTACCTTAGAAGAACAGAAATAGCTGTTGTTCTAATTTTTATTTAAGTTTCCATTGAGTCAACTTGCCGTTTTAATCCTTGAGAACCTTGAAGAACAATTTTCACACTTTATCACTCCTTTATCCGCATAGTCGAATGTCACACCATAAATAAAAACTTTATAATTCACCACTTATATTCAGCTGTTCAGCAACAGTTTTTCAAAAATAGATAAATAGTTCAGTTCATAAAAAGTTTATGCAGTTTATCCACTCAAAAAAAAGTTCACATTTTAAAAAAGTAAATGTTCTATTCTTTATCGCGTTCAATCCGAAGTTTAAGTTAAATTAAGATTTCGATTTCACGATTCATTCTTTATCCAAACATTTACGAGCGATCAAAATAATTTATGTTAACTAAAAATTAATGTTCAATCCCACTTTCTTTATCAAGTAAATTTCATTCTTAATCCCACTTCTGAGATGTAATATCCAACTTGTGTGGGCCTTCAAAAAACAAACGACTTATTCAATTAATTACTTAATCATTTAAAATTTAATAAAGAATTAATAGTATTTACAATTATTTACAGATAACGTTAGTATGAATTCTAATAGTTCTGCTGATCCAATGTTCATTTAATATTTCGTCTAAAATAATTCAGTTCGTTGCATAAACAATTTACTTATTACTTTGCTTTTAGCTATTTCAATACACAAAGTACGCTGTCTCGTACTTTACCCCGGCACGGCCAAACATATCGTCCAAAAAAGAAGAGCGATGCATCCGTCAGCTATGCACGCCTTGTAATCCGTTCGTCGACTGTTCTCTCTGCGTCAGAGCTCTCCGCTCTACGATGAAAACGGTTGTTCCGGAAATGACGTAGTCTCTTGTCACAAGTACGAACTTCCGCTCACATTCTGTTCTCTCCGTTGAAACTCAGCTGCTTTGGGATTCCAGGTAGCGGCAGGCAAGGTTAGGGGGAGAAACAGGATGCCGATCCACTACATATATATATATATATATATATAGTTATTTAATATGACTTCTAAATTATTACATTGACACAATCTTTTAAAATTTTGTTCTTTTTAAAAATAATAATATAGTAACATTGAATACCTTTTCAAGCATCAGTTTTTAAGGGAAATATATGTATACTGTCAAAAAGTACAAAAAACTTAAATAATCAAAGTTTTGAATTTATATTTTTTATATATACTTGACAATTCCATGTCTTCACAGTCTCAGATATTTAACAACGGTATTGTGATTTAGCGTCTCTGACTCCGTAGTATCCGGGTTCGAATCCCAGACAAGCCATGGGTGTATGTTGTCTCTGTTAGGGGTTAGCGACGGCCCCTCATTGGTGCTCCTTTAGTTGGGCCAGCCCCATAGCCATTTATTTGTCTCAACGGCCGCACTATTCGCAATAAATATAATAAATATTTTGAATAGTAAGCCCCACCTTTCCTCATACCTTTAAAAACGATACATTATTTAATAAAATTACTTTACGCATTTGTTACATCATTTAAAATTTATCTTCGGCAATCGATGCGGTAATTGCCACTTGGTAATTGCCACCCAGTCGGTAACAAAAGTGTCCGAACACTAGCAAAAATTCCTATGTAAAAAAAATACACTTCATATGGTTTTGTTAAATAAATTCTTATCGAATCGCGTTCTTACACTGACTAAGAACAGGATTCGACAAGGATTTATTTAACAAATCCGTATTGAGTGTACTTTTTTTACGTAGGAACTTTAACTAGTGTTCGCACACTTTTGTTACCGACTGTATTGTGTATAATGAACAACTTTCGTTTTTATAATTAAATAGGAATTCTCGAATCAATGTGTTAAGAAATGATAACGGTATTTATAAAATTCCTTATTTCTTTGTTAACAAATATGCATAATATCATATATGTTAACAAAGAATCATATATCTAAAGAATCATATATACAAACAATCATATCTGATTTTGCCTACTTGATACATTGATACTTGATGCTTGATACTTGATGCATTTTTGATACATTTAAACATGCTAACCACCTACATTTCTATTTTCTAATTTATTTTATAGAAGGAAGCGGCTGCTCTATTCTTTGTGGATGTCAGGGCGGTATGAATTGTCAAGTAAGTAATTTTAAGATAATTTTTATTTATTTATTTGTTCTATTAAAGATACAAATATTGTGTGAAAATGTGATGACTTTTTTTTTTTTTATGAAGTAAACTAGAATTTAAATTTATATATTTTTAAATATATATGTCTACCCTATTGCTCTAAAAGTAACTTAATTAATAACAAATCATTGTTATCTAATTATTATGATTATGTTTCATTTATAATACTAGCTGACTCTATTTCTTTTTTACCTCTGCTCACCAACCCCCGCGGGGAAATACCCCCCCCCCCAATTGTTTCGGTGACAAATACTGCTTGGCTGAGATAGCCATGTAGATATTTACGTTGAATAAAATTAGCCATCTAAAAATTTACACTGAAATGTCATTATATACTTTATAACAAAAAAAGTGACGCACCAAGAAGGAGTAATGCAAACTGGTCACAAATTGACATACATACAGGTTTTGATTGAATCAAGCACCAGTTCAACATTATCGTCGATCCTACGTGCAACTGGTACTTCAGTGACTTCAAATACCCTTAATAGGCGGCTCAGTGGGGTTGAGCTCAGTCCCCGGATCTTTCTTCCACTGAGGACGTTTGAAGCATCATAAAAAGAATCCTACAACCACCTCGGGATTTTGCCAATCTAACGCAACAGTTGGACAGAATTTAGCACGATACTTCACAGGAGCACATCTGCCAACTCTATCAATTAATACCAAGCCGAATAACTGCGTACATAAGGACCAGAAGTGGACCAACGCGTTACTGACTTGTTTACTTTGTGAGGCCCTTTCTCTTGGTAAAATTATTCAAATTTTCTGAAACT
Organism: Salticus scenicus; assembly: GCA_963930645.1. Classification (NCBI taxonomy): domain Eukaryota; kingdom Metazoa; phylum Arthropoda; class Arachnida; order Araneae; family Salticidae; genus Salticus; species Salticus scenicus. Next base: position 64,753,415 of record OZ005652.1, read on the forward strand.
GTAATCGATTGTTTTTCTTCACATGTACATCACATCTACCAATTTTTGTCAAATTCGGACCACCCATCCACCCCATCTACCAAATTTTGTCCCCACTTCTTCTTGGTGCGTCGTTTTTTTTTTTTTTTTTTTTTTTTATTATAGAGTGTAGTTAATACATGTCGCACCCATATTTTCTATTTGTCTATAATTATTTTAAACTTGTAGTGATTAATGTGTCCTGTATATTCCTAAACGGTACCACACGTGAATATCTGATTAGATAGCATTTAAAAGCACTTACGGCAACAAAAAGAGTTAAAGAAGGAAGATAATCAGTAGGAAAGTTGTAGACTTGTGTCTATTAGGAAGATCAATTTGGTGATACGCGGCCAGTGTATTTAAAGCAAGATTGTCAAGAGTTTTGGAGCCAACTCGAGTTAAAAATTAAAAATTGTATCAAATCATGAAATTTGGGAATTAAAATCTCCTTGTTAATATAAAAATTTTGATCATACCAGGGCATATCAAGTATTTGCAGAGTTGTTGCATTTTGTACTCTACACTGAGAAAAAATTCTGCACTGAGAAAAAAAATATACCGCTTTCATCTAGAACGAATAGGTGGTCCTTTTCTAAATCCCTAAACTAGAAATATAGATTTCCGAGCTATGAGTATAAGGCACGCCAATGCACTGAGAAAAAATTCTATAACTGACATCTAGAATCTAAATTGTAGCTCTAGAAAAAATAGTTCCATGTCATCCTTATAAATTTCTTATAAATTTTTTTCTAGTCCCCTTCGAAAGCGAATTCTAGAGACCTCTATTAGAATTCTTGAGCATTTGCCTATACTAACCAGGAGAAACCTACTTGAAAATATCCCCAATTAAATGTGAATACAAGAAGCGTGTTTCAGCAGCTATAATCTTGGTTTATAATCCAATTCCAGAATTTCTCGTAATACAAAAGATTCAGAATATTCAAAATATTGTTTCACCATCTAGAAATGTGTAGATTAGAAATTCTTGACCATTTCGTCTATTCAGTTTATTGGCATGCCTTATGCGCATAGCTCGGAGATCTATATTTCTAGTTTGAGGATTTAGAAAATGACCATTTATTCATTCTATATGAAGGCGGTATATTTTTTTTTTCTCAGTGTGTAACTGACATCTAGAATTTAAATAGTGGCTCTAGAAAAAATAGCTCCATGACATCCTTATAAATTCTAGTCTCCTTTGAAAGCGAATTCTTGAAACCCCTATTAGAATTCTAGAGCGTTTTTCTATATTATCGAGAGCAAATTTATTTAAAAATCTCAGCAAATAAATGCGAAGGCTGGTTTCAGCTGGTTTCAAATAAATGCTTTCAAATAAAGGCTGGTTTCAGAAACTATAATCTTGGTTTATTACCCAATTCTAGAAAATAAAGCGAGAATTTCTCGTAATACAAAAGATTCAGAATATTCAGAATATTGTTTCTAATCTAGAAATGTGTAGACTAGAAATTCTAGACCATTTCATCTATTCAGTTTATTGGGATGCCTTATGCGCGTAGCTCGGTAATCTATATTTCTAGTTTAAGGATTTAGAAAATGACCATTTATTCATTCAATATGAAGGCGGTATATTTTTTCTCACAGTGTGTAACTGACATCTAGAATCTAAATTGTGGCTGGCTCTAGAAAAAATACCTCCATGTCATCCTTATAAACTCCAGTCTCGTTTGAAAGCGAGTTCTTGAAACACCTGTTAGAATTCCAGAGCGTTTTCCTATATTATCGAGGGGAAATTTATTTAAAAATCTCAGCAAATAAATGTGAAGGCTGGTTTCAGCTGGTTTCAAGTAAATGCTTTCAAATAAAGGCTGGTTTCAGAAACTATAATCTTGGTATATTACCCAATTCTAGAAAATAAAGCGAGAATTTCTCGTAATACAAAAGATTCAGAATAATGTTTCACCATCTAGAAATCTGTAGATTAGAAATTCTCGACAATTTCTTCTATTCAGTTTATTGGCGTGTCTCATGCGCATTGCTTGGAAATCTGTATTTCTAGTTTAGGGATTTAGAAAATGACCATTTATTCATTCTAGATGAAAGCGGTATACTTTTTTTTTCTCAGTGTGTATCTGAATCTAGAATCTAAATCGTGGCTCTAGAAAAAAATTGCTCCATGTCATCCTTATAAATTTTAGTCGTTTTTGAAAGCGAGTTCTTGAAACCCCTGTTAGAATTCCAGAGCATTTTCCTATATTATCGAGGGCAAATTTATTTAAAAATCTCAGCAAATAAAGGCGAAGGCTGGTTTCAGCTGGTTTCAAATAAATGCTTTTAAATAAAGGCTGGTTTCAGAAACTGTAATCTTGCTTTATTACCCAATTATAGAAAATAAAGCGAGAATTTCTTGTAATACAAAAGATTCAGAATATTCAGAATATTGTTTCACCATCTAGAAATGTGTAGACTAGAAATTCTCGACCATTTCATCTATTCAGTTTATTGGCGTGTCTTCTGCGCATAGCTCGGTAATCTGTATTTCTAGTTTAAGGATTTATAAAATGACCATTTATTCATTCGATATGAAGGCGGTATATATTTTTTATCTCAGTGTGTAACTGACATCTAGAATCTAAATTGTGACTCTAGAAAAAATAGCTCCATGTCATCCTCATAAATTCTAGTTCATTTGAAAGCGAGTTCTTGAAACCCCTATTAGAATTCTAGAGCATTTTCCTATATTATCGAGGGCAAATTTATTTAAAAATCTCAGCAAATAAATGCGAAGGCTGGTTTCAGCTGATTTCAAATAAATGCTTTCAAATAAAGGCTGGTTTCAGAAACTAGAATCTTGGTTTATTACCCAGTTCTAGAAAATAAAGCGAGAATTTCTCGTAATGCAAGAGATTCAGAATATTCATAATATTGTTTCACCATCTAGAAATGTGTAGACTAGAAATTCCGGACCATTTCATCGATTCAGTTTATTGGGGTGCCTTATGCGCGTAGCTCGGTATCTATATTTCTAGTTTAAGCATTTTGAAAATGGCCATTTATTCATTCTAGATGAAGGCGGTATATTTTGTTTTCTCAGTGTGATGAGTAACTCGAGATTGTTTTTTGCAGCCCATGACCACACTATACAAGCATGCATTAAAATGGGACGTAAATAGGATGTGTAAAAGAACAATGTATTAGTTAATTTAGTAAATAAATATGATTGTTATTATTCTTAAAAAATATTAGTGGAATTCGAAATACAAATGTGTGTAATTGAAATTACATTTCCCATTGAATTACTCATATAGTTAAAAATGAATTGTACTGTAGTGACGGATGTTTTTCGCATTTTGTAACAATACTACACTATTGCTTTTGTTGATACAAAAGGTTTAATTTATCAATAAATGTAGCTAATTTCATAAAATACATTGAAAACGTTGCATCTCCGAAAACTCGAAATTTTTACTTGTACAACAAGCTATAGAAAATATTTAGAAAAACTCCGAAGAACAGCAACACTGAACTAAAAATCTGTCGAAAATAGTCTATTTTAATCCTTTTTTGGTTTATTTTATTTACAGTTTTGGAGATGTCGACGCTCGTCAACAAATGAAGGCACAACCATCAATACAAATATGCCAACGGACTGGAGTACTGGTATTTCAACTAACACTCAAACTGACTCTACTAATTTGAGCATTGAATGAAAACTGACACAAGTATGACGTAATGTTCAACTACTGAGTATGACCACAATGTTATAGTTTTTCTTTCTAAATACTGAAAGGAAAAAAAAAATATATTTTATTTTTTTAAGAAAGTCAAAATAATAATAAAATAAATGAAGAAAATGAAAACCAAATGATTTTTGTCTCTTTATTTTTAATAATATTATTTTGTTATAGTATAATATTATACGTTGTTTCTGTAAAAAAAAAAAAACTTAAAAATAAAATTTTATCACAAAAAGTTCAATTATTAGATTATCATAGAGTTAATTTGTTGTAATAAGCTTGTTTACAACTCATGTACGCTCCACGATTTCAGAATCTCTCTATATATAAACGGCTAAGATAGTTTTCTTCCTGTTTCTCCTTTGCTGGACGCAAGTTGATTGGCTGAGAGAGATTTTCTTCTGTTTGGCTGTTTGTTGTTGCCACCAGATTTTCATACTTTAGTTAATTTAAAAAAATCTAATTGTCAGATCGATAAGTTAACTAAACCGACAGATTCACAAAAAACGCTTCTTTCATTTGGCACCTTTTTTATAACGAAATTTTAATTAGAATTTTAAAAAATTAATTAAAATGTGAAAATAATAACCTGGTAAAAGCTTTAAATGTGGATATGTAAAATGGACAATATTCCTGTGACGTCACAGTGGGTAAAATCGCCGAACACGTGGCCGATATTTTGTAAACAAATTAGATTCAAGATGCCATTTTATTGTTACGCATAACATTTTCCTAAATATTTCTCCAGTGAAACTTAATAATCATATATCTGTTCAAACAAGAACAAAAGATAAATGTAAACAACTGAATCGAATGATAAAGTTAAGACTATTCCATATCGTAAAATTGCAGAACATTTTATGTATATACACATATATATATAATGAATAAAAGATTAATAAGAACATTTTATACACACACACATATATATAGACAACAAAGCTTAAATAATTAGAATTTCAATCACTTTAATAAAGGAATTTATTAAATGGAACATCCATTTAAATTTGTTAACATCGCCACAGTTCACATGGCAACTTTTAATAATACATATGTTGATTAATATTAAAGTATATTACTAAAACTTGATTAAAAACAAAACAAAGATATCACTATATTACTCTTACTTCAATTTCATATAATATGTAACTCTTATAAATAACATTGCAAGATAAAAATTTGTAGGCCACAATGCTTTGCTATGGCAGAGTTGAGAACTGTTTGCCAAAAACAGCTGATTTTTTATAGTCTCGAACCCAAAGGAGGAATATGGTCCATTTTATGAAATATGCTTTCACGCGAAAAATAAAAATATTTAAAATATTTTACTCATGCACATGAAAAATGAAAATTGAAAATGTAGTAAAAAAAGAATTTAGATAAAAAAAGACTTTTTTTTTCCACCATAAAATAAAATATGCTTTCACGCGACAAAGAAAAAAAAATATTAAATTTGCTCCTGCACATAAAAAAATGAAAAAATGAAAATAGAGTAAAAAAAAAAAAAAAAAAAAAAATGAAAATAAATAAATAAAAATAATATACCTCAATTTTAGATTTTTATACCCCTTTGTTTAAATAGTATGTTAAATACACGAATTGCGCTTGCCATGAAAGCTAATTCAGCATTACAGGTGACAAGAAATAACTTGGACGAAGTTTCAAACGAAATATCTGTAATTACCGCTAAAGTTATAAATTTATTTCATTAAGTATTGATCCTAGAAAGCAACTAAACAGGTGTAAGTAAGTTAGTTGTGATAACCATTATGGTTAACAAACGATCTGCCATACTTGAATTACGTAAGCAAAGAAAAAAACAATGCGAAATTGTTCAACTATTGAAAGTGCCTAAGCAGACGGTTTCATACACAATCAAAAGGTTTAAAGAACTCGGACATGATGGTGACAGGCCAGGATGAGGAAGAAAGCGCACAGTTAACACATCAAGAAACCGGAAAGTTATCAAGAACCGAGTTCAACGAATTCCTAGGATTTCAATGAGAAAGGTTGCTACAGAAATGAAGATCAACAGAGAAACCACACGTTTGATGACAAGAGTAGAGCTTGGTCTTCGCCCTTACAAAATGAAAGAGGCTCAAAAGCTAACAGCAGAGAACAAACGCACAAGACTTCAAAAGTGTAAAGAACTGTTAAAGCGGGCCGCAGGTGATCAATGACAAACATTTGTCTTCACAGATAAGAAACTGTTCTCGATTCAACAAGCTCACAATAGCCATAATGATAGAGTTTGGTCAGCAGAAGCACCTAGACCTTCTTGCATTGTTGAACGGCCTCAACGACCCCAATCTGTAATGATTTGGGGTGGGATATGTGCTACTGGGAAAAACACCACTTGTTTTTGTTGATCAAGGGATAAAGATTAATCAATAAACATATCGCAAACCCATTTTGGAAGATGTTGTCTTATCTTGGTCGCAAAAGTTCTTTGGAAACAAAAGATGGACCTTCCAACAGGATTTCGCCCCTCACACAGAGCTAAACGCACTCAACATTGGTGCAAGACAAATTTTCCTGACTTCATTGAAGCTCAAGAATGGCCACCGTATTTCCCAGATTTGAATTCAATGGATTATTCTGTTTGTCCATCTTGAAGACAAGGGTGTGTGCTAAACCTCATAAAACTTTGGCATCCCTAAAGAAATCCTTGTGCAAGTAATGGGATAAAATATCAGTAAGTGAGTTGCGGCCCATAGCCGAAAATTTTGTGACGCGTTTAAAGCTCTGTATTAAGTCTAGAGGTAGCCACCTTGAAAATTTGTAAATATATTAAACAAAATAATGTATTCATATTTATTTTGAAGTTTGGTCGTAATATTTTTATTAGCATTAAAGTTATAATGTATCATGTGAGTCCAAGTTATTTCTTGTCACCCTGTACATTAAATAGCTTTACTTATTGATAATTGATAATCCTGGGTAATTTTTAAAATTTTGATGCTGAAATAGATCGGACATTTTTCACCAAGGACTCCACTTTCGTAAAAGCCACTTTAAGCCAAGTAGCGCATAAAAAATATAAATAAATTATAAAATGTTGAAAAACAGAAAAGAAAGAAAAGGAAAAGGAAAATAAAAGAAAGAAACAAAATAGTAATAAAAATAATAACATAAATTATGTATTTTTGTCTAAAACAACGATAAAAATTCAAAAGTCGCCAAGGGGAGCTATATTGAGGCTGTACCATAGTCAGGTTCAAATATTTCATTATTTATTTTTCTATATACCAACTGCTATTAACTAACTCAACTACTATTATAATCACAAAATTAATTGTCTCATGCGATAGACGTAGGCGATCATAGCACATTGTAATATTATATTTGGTGTAAAATTGTTGTCATTTTATGGTTGATCGAATAAATCAAATAAATATAGAAAATAGTGTGAAAGAAAATATTATGTACACCATGCATAGTGTTGTTCATATGTAACTGGGATTCAAATATAAAATGGCTACTTCAAGTTTTTCGATACTGTCCGTTTTGAAACTTTCATCTGATAAGCACCAAAATGGAAGCTCACTGGTAAGCTATTGTCACAGGTAATAGGGACAGATACCTATTACCTGTGTCCACTCATTCGCAGACACGAGTCTGCGAATGAGTGGGTCGTGCCGAAGGCAGCGGGGAACCAAAGCAGGCTTTAAAGCAATTTCATGATTTCTTTAAATTTTATTTTTGTTTGTAAAGCGATACAGAAAAGAGTTTCTTTAAATATAGTGACCAGCGAAGCGAGAAAAGCCTTCGTTGATTTCATGAATTAAAAAGTAATTTCATGAATTCAAAGTTTCGTTAACAAACTTTGATCTATTGGCACGCAGGCAGCATCAGGCGGAGTTTTGTACATTTCGAGTTTGATTTTGAAATTTTTCCCGCATTCGAAATTCGGTTCGTTCCTGAACCGGGGCTTTGCTAGTAGATAAATAATGTAGAATCATCTTTTTGAAATAAATTTTCTGCATAAATTTCCGAAAAAAAAAAAAAGAATCTTATTATTCATGAATTTTTATAAACATCTTTTGGACTGTTACAATATTGACTGATTTGTTCCAAAAGGTGTATTACGTTCTAGAATAATAAAATGTAACAGTCTAAAAATATGCCAAAATAGTAATATGACATTTATTAAGCATTTGCATTCTATATAGGCTGAAATTACAGGGACGGTTCTTTTTTTTTTCTTTTTTTAAATTACCATCTAAAAAATAAGAATATTTGAATACACGTGCATTCAAATATTACAAATTACTTTTTTAAAATTTCTTAAAAACTGTATTAATTAAAAAAAAGAAAGAAAGAAAAGAAAAATCATGCAGTGTGCATTGATTATTACATTTTCCAACTGTACTTACTCGTTACATCGTTTAATCTTCAAAGTTCATTCTCTACGTTATGACACAATGGAAGATACATAGACTAACGGAATTTATAATCACTAGTAGAAAGTTATCTAAACGTGATTTATAAAATAAATTCTCCTAAAACACAATCATTGGCATTGGTTTATTTATTTTGGTGTCTCTGTGCACAAATCAGTTGGACAGAGCCTATTAAGGCCATTTTAAATAAGGAACATTCCATAGTGAATTTGAATAACATATATCACTTTCAACAAATTCGGAAAATATTTACAGACGCTGAGGCAGGCATACCGACAGATCAGACAGTAACATTCGGACAGTCAGAGAGCCGGAAACTAATTCAAATCGTATTCAATCTTAAAATTTGTTAGAAAGTGTTAGAAACGCTTAACACGTTGAGCGCCTGTTAAAATCCATTAAAATTCCATAATGATTCCCCCTGTAATAAATAAAAATTAAGCAAATTTTTAATAAATTTCCAACCATTAAATGTAATATTTTTAGTTTTATATCCTATTTTATATCCACCACCGATGTTTGACGAGGCTTATATCATATTTGACACTGTCAGCCACCAATATCTGACTGGGCTCTGATCGTTTTAATTTTTTATTGGTACTGCTTTTACTTTCGGGGTAAAACTTTCACTGAAATGTTTGAAGTATAACATGTTCTGCACACTCCTCAAGTTTCAAGATAATTCCTTCAGTACTTAGAGATATATGATAAAATGTCTAGAATCTAGAATGACTGACATGGCACACAACGTGTCAATGTAAACGAAAATGCAATTCCAGTAAATTTCCAATAATAGTCCCTAATGTAACTGAATATTTTTGTTTGACCCTGTAAAACTTAATGCTACTCATAGTATATTCTATAGAAAGCAGTTTTTGTGCATATGAATAACATGCTTCAATTTCATTAAGCTGTGTAAGAAGTAACGTAATTAAAATATGGTTTGTAGAAATACCTGTAATAGTATGCTCTGGAATACTTTCTAGTGTCCCTTACACAAAAGAGTAGTGATATTTACTCCATTTTCAATAGAGAGCATCTAATAGAGAGCTTAAATAACATAATTCAATTTTAGGAAAATTTGTGCAAAGTAAAGACGTTAAAATATGGTTTATAGAAATGCATCTCATAGAACGTAAATGCTTTGGAATAATTTTGGTTGCCCCTGTACACAAACCAGAGATGGTATTTATTTCGGTTTTAATGGAAAACATCCGATGGTGAACTTCAATAACATACTTCAATTTCATTAAAATTTGTGCAAAATAAAGGTATTTTAATAGGGTTTATAGAAATACCTATCGTAGAAGGCAATGCTTTGGAATACGTTTGGGTATCCCTGCATACAAACAAGAGGTGGTATTTACTTCGATTTTAATAGGGAAAATCTGGTAGTGTACATGAATAACATAATTCAATGTCATTAAAACGTGTACAAATTAAAGATATTGAAAAATGGTTTATAGAAATACCTCTCATATAACACAATACTTTGGAATACTTTCGGGTGTCCCTGTACACAAATCAGAACTGGTATTTACTTCATTTTCAATAAGAAACATCCGATAGTGAACTTGAGTTATATGTAAAAATTTCAAGACATTTCATTAATATTTACTGGAGTTAGTGCATGGACAGACAGGCAGACAGACGGACAGATAGACAGACAAACCGATGAAACACTTTTCAACTTTGTTGTAAAATGTTTAAATAATAATAGATTCCACAGGGTTTTTTTTTTTTTTTTTTTAATGATTATTTTGAGAGTTGTACTTTTTTCTGTATGAGTAAGAAGAAATAATTTGATTCAGGTAAATTTTCGATTTCGAGTTATCGACGGATTGACATGTCCTAAACACAATTTGACCATTTTTAGAAACTGTTTGACTGAGTGTGTGGATAAAAAAATTTGTGGACACACTAGCTCATGAACAAAGGAACGAAGTTTAACCAAACTTGAAGGTTAGTTGGACCTAGACCTAAACTGGTGCCGACTGTATTTAGAATATGTCTTTCTACATATGACGCTGTAATCATATCCTTTTCATATTTTTAAAATAATGGCGTAGGAAGAAATTTCACATAAATATACGTGATGAAAAAAGTTCAGTACGAAATTAAAAAGAAAATATTTATGACAGTAATAGTAAACCAGGAAAAAATATTGTAAATATAGAAGCATCGTTTGAGTAAGCATATAACACTGCTCTGCAAAACAAATTTTTTTTCAACCCCTGATACCATTCTCGCTGATTCTTATGTAAAATGGCCTCTTGAATCCAAATATGACTACCATTTTGCCCAGTGACCCACCGTTTTCTCGGGACACCATCCCCTTCCCCAATTTTTATCACTGTTCGGTAATTTTATGGTCATGAATTTGATTTGGAGAATGAAAAATAATTAATTTAACGCTTAAAAAAAAGAAAAAAAAAGTTGAATAAATAACATTAATAATAGATAAAAAAAATATCAGAAATGTAATACATAATTTCAGTGGCAAATCCCTCCCCCCCCCCTAAATTTCCCCCTTGCCACAAATGTTGATGTTTTAGAACTTTCCAACTCTGTAGCATCTTAGAAGATATTTAACAGTTAAAATATTCCTTTTCGCACTTAAAAATCAAATTTATAGCCATAAAATTACGAAAACTGATAAATATAAGGGGCCGTCCCTAAAAAACTGTGGGTGATAGGGCGAAATGGACGTCATATTTGGATTCAGGAGGTCATTTTACATAAGAATTTACCAAAATGGTGTTGGGGTCAATTTTCATGCCGAGCAGTGTCATTAATCAATATAGAAATGAAAAACTTCCATGTATACCATGCATTTAGTAATTACTCTATCCTTTGAAAAAACAATAAAGAAATAAAATTAAACTAAAATAAAGAAATAAAAATTAAATTAAATTAAGAAAAATAAAATAAAATAAATATTTTTGAATAAGTATATAAGTAATAACTATGAGTATCTTTATTTACACAACAATGCACATCCCTATGCAATTCCTTATCCACTTGTGCCCCAATCCCACTGATAAAAGTTCTTCATCTGGGCATTTCAATAACAATAGACACTGTCTATATTTAAATAACATATCAAAAGTTTCAAAATAAAAATAAAATTATATATATATATATATATGCTGCATTATATATATATATATGAGGGGTGATTATAATTAAAGTTACGATTTAAAAAAGCTATAATTTTAAAACTACCCATGAGAACGATTTGATATTTTACCTGAGCAATCGCGAGGCAATGGAATTTTGTTTGGAGGAGAAACAAACTAGTTCCAACATATTCCTATAGATGGTGCTGCCAGGGTAATGTCAGGGGAAACGCCTAAATAGACTCATTAAACACAGGAATGTTGTTAGCAACACATGAAATAGCAGGAAATGATAGACTTCAAGGGTTTACTACAATATTTTTAACAAAAATATAACAATAAGTGTTTACAGCGGAAACAATCATAGTGAAAGAGAAAAAGAGAAGCTTCAGGAAAAAATAGTTTACTGATATTTAACGGCACATTTTGGAACTATTTTTTTTTCTTTTGCCAAACAAAATTTCATTGCCTCACGATTGTTCTGGTAAAATATCAAATCACTCTGATGGGTAGTTTTAAAATTATAGCGTTTTGAGAATATATATATATATATAATATACATAAAATATACTCACTTCTGTTACCAAATTAGGAATTATAAATGTACGTTAGAAAAAAAACTGACACCCGAAAATTTCAACTTCCAGTTTACGATTAATAATATAAGGTAAACGCACCAGTAGTGGACCCTGTACCAGCAGTGGACACTTTTAAATTTAAACTCGAAAAATAAGGTTCCTAATCCTTCTGAAGGTTCGAGCAATGTTCATTAAGGAAGTTATAGTCCTCTACTATTAAAGTATATGACTACAAATAATTTCGGCCATCAGTTTTAAAATAACGTTAGTTTGACTAAACAAATATGCACTTTTTGTGATTTCGCCGTTTTTTTCATATCGTTTTGAATATTATTCTCTACTTATTTTTAACTGATTTCTTCTACCTTTTGCTTTCATATGACTAAAATGAGTATGCAGAATTCGTTTATTTTGCTATTTTTTGAACATTGTATTAACATATAGTTTTTTTATAGGTGTCCACTACTGGTACCAAAAAGCTTCATCATCACTAGTAGTGGACAGCCCTGTCCACTACTGGCTCATTTGGCTTTTAAAGTTAGATCTAGTAGTGGTAACAGCTCTGTAATCTCACAAATTTAAAGTTCATTTCAGTGTTTTCAAACGTCGCACTAAAGATACTCATTGATCACTTGGCATTGTTCTGCGATTCACTCCTGGGAGGTAATTAGGCATGCCATTACAATTTTGATCTTCTGCTGAGAGGATGGTTCCCATGCTTTCCCAAATTTACAAAGTGGAACAAAATGGGAATTCATTTGAATTATTAGATAACCTCGAGATATTTTAAGTTTTTTTACTTGTAATTTTTTTGGGGTTCCATATTGGACTAGTTGGTTATATTCGATTCCCATTTAAACACCGACATTGAAATAGCATAAATGCGTTCAGTATTTAGAGGGTTAAAGTAGAGGTCTGCATCGGCCGAAATTTTGAGGCCCAGTTTCGGCCCGTGCCGTACGAAAGTTTTGCTTTCCCGGCCCGGTATGAAATGCAAAATTCACTCTGGCCCCCGCCCGTCCCATGTAATTTTTGCAAGTGGAAGGCCCAGTCCGGACAAAAAACGATAAAATAAGACCCGTCTCGGCCTGACCCGATTAATATATATATATGTATAAGCATGTTTTTCTATGATTTTTTTTTTTAGTATGTGTATTCAAGATGTTTTATATAATCAAGCAATAAAATGTTCTTTAAAAAACTACTGATATTTTATAAGACAATTATATATAAATAGAAATTCATTATTACAGACGTACAGAAGGCACAAAGACAGACAGAAAGTCAAATTGAAAATATTAGCATTCATCAAACAGTATAGGAAGGAATTAAAAATGTTTAACACTACTACAAATGCACTTTCAAACATTTCCATTTATATACCGTAACGTATCCGAATTCTTTCATCTGATCCGGTAAACAAAATTTTAATGCTAATCTAACCATTTTCAATAGAAAAGATGCTTTTGCACATCGTGAAAATGATGTTTTTTTCATCCTGTCTACTGGAAAGTAGAGGGAAAGTTAAAGGGGAAGGATTTTTATATCCTTCATACGACATAGATTCTACAGACACTAGGACACAAAGCCTCATAGACAGTAACGTATCTAATTTCTTTTGTTTGTACACGTGCATAAACTAGTAGTGGCATGCATACTATTTTGAATAGGAAACCATCTAATATGACTTTAAATAAAATATATCAATTTCGAGGCATGCGAAAAATACTAGCGGAAAATCGATCGCGAAGAGACAGACTGATAAACAATTAAGTTGAAGTTATAAACATTTTTTAACAAAATAAAATTTCATGTGACATACTAGGCTATACGTAATATTATGTAAAATAAATGACTGAAGAAATATTTCTATTTCTTTTTTCGTTAACTAACGAGGAAGGTAGAGAAAAATCCGGGCCGTTCATCCAGACTCGGCCAAGCTGATCATACACACACACACACACACACACACACACAAAATTAGCCTGAGCCCGGTCCGGCCCGAGAGCAAATTAAAAAATTTGTTGTGCCCTTGCAGATCTCTAGGTTGAGGATGAGTGAATTTTATGTCGCACTAGTGCTACACTATGGGTAATTAACGACGGTCTGGAATTCACCCCTAAGGGTAGTCCGGTGACATTTGGTGACCCTTATTAGTTTAATTTGGATGAGAACAGGGAAGGCGTTGGTATTTAGAAGGTTATATCCCTTTTGCATTTTTTAACGTAGGTTCAGAGTGATTCGCGTGACCATATTCTCGCTATTTTTTTTTTTTATAGAACGGAGTATAAGGCTGATTTTTACCAACTATGTGAAAAATACCAGAGCCGGCAATCGAACCCCGGGCTTCCGCTTAACGCGCGGATGCTCTAACCACTGAGCTACCCTGGCTGATAACCAGCTAGGCACTTCTCACATAATTTACGTTGGCAAGGTCACCGAGTCTGCATTAAAGCAGCTATATCAAGTGACAAATTTGAAATACTCCCGCTAATTCGCATATTCTCGCTAATTAGTTATTATCCATCAAGTTATTAATTTCGCGTGAAGAACGTCGTGGTGCAAAAACGGGAGCCAATCCCTCCGTATAGGATCAAAATGTGACGGTTTGTCACCGGCAAAACGTTTAGGGAGGAATCCCAAAGCAACGCCAATAGACAACTACGTAACTTTAGCGCGACGTTAAACTCCCACAATCTCAACGTCTCTAAACTGCTGAGATTGGAATTATGGACACTCTAGGATATTTTAACACATAGTTACAGTTATTACGATGTCCCCACGATTACACTATCCAAGAGATTCGCCGCGAAAAATGGCAACTTTAAGAAATTTTGCAAAATTCTTCAAGAATCCGCCTCACACCTAGAACAACATATAACAACGGTAACCAACACAAATTAACTCGAACAATTCACAGTCAAATTAATCAACACAACCACTCAGCTGCCTCCTCGGCATTTAAACTCCAGAAATCGGGTCGGCGGTTCACCTACAACTTCTGGTCCCCCCAACTCAGATCCATGCGGAACAAACTTACAGCCCTCAGGAGACAACAAAAATACGTTGCTACAGAATCCACCCCCCTTCACAAACAGAAAATAAAACAACTCTCGGCTGAATTCAAAAAACAAATCAACACGGCTAAAAACACCACATGGAGAAAGTTCTGTTCAACACAAACTTTTTTGGCACAGCTCAAAAATTTTACAGCAATAAGTTTTTTATACCCACTGAGTTGAAACTGGAACATCCTCCAGCCCAGTCCTCTAAACGTAACAAACTAGAGCACCATACTGAAACTTTATTCCCAACAAGTAATTACGCAAACTTCAACGCACCAGCCTTCTCGTCTTCCTTGGATGACCCCTTCACGGAGGCAGAAGTCAAAGCCATTCTGCATAGTTTTAATGTTAACAAAGATCCTGGTCCAGATAATATAGATTTCAAAATTCTTAGACATACCTATTACACAATCTCTCACGTTTTATACAGCTGGATCAACTCATGCCTTAACTTGGAGTACTTTCCGGAGACCTTAAGAAAGGGGAAAGTGGTGTATTTCCTAAAGCAAGGGAAGCTTCCCTCTGAACCATCCTCGTACAGACCGATCTGCCTCCTACCTACTCTTGGCAAATTATTAGAAAAACTAATAGTAACTCGACTAAATTACCATCTCGAACCTAACAACCTTCTCCATCCTAATTAGTACAGGATCAGAGAGGGCAGATCCTGCGAACATGCTTTGCAACATATTAAAAGCTCCTGCGCCGTAAACTCAGAATTAAGAAAATACACCACTTTGGTCTCTCTAGATATTAAAGGAGCGTTCGACAACATTGAATGGCCACATATTCTACACACATTACAAAAACTTAACTGCCCGAGAAATATTGCGGGGGTCATCAGCTCGTACCTCTCTAAGAGACAGATCCAGGTCAACTTTGGTGATGGCTCCACAGAACTGCCTCAGACAAAGGGCTGCCCTCAGGGTTCCTGCCTGGGTCCGTTTCTGTGGAATCTAATAGCAAATGATATCTTAACGAGAATGAATACAGAAGGATATGACACATGTGCTTACGCTGATGACTTCTCGGTAATTCTCTTGGGAAGGGTGAGGACTGACCTGGAGAACCAAGCAAAGGGCGCACTTTCCCTCTTCAGTAATATTCTCAACGAACTCGTCCTATCTACCTAAAAAACACAAGCTCTGACCTTCGCGTTCCCCAACGCTCTCAAACGGTCTCCTGTGATGAGGATCAACGGCGTCAGTGTTCACCACGTCCAAAACCTCAAAATCTTAGGCATAATCGTCGACAGGAACCTCAACTGGACGGCTCATATAAACGACCTAAAACTGAAAACTATGTCTCACTATCATAACGCCACAAAAATGGTAGAAAGAGGTGGGGAATCTCTACCTCTTTCCTCAAATTATGGTACTATTTCACCATAGACAAGATCTTGACATATGACGCGGGCGTCTGGGGAGGTCACCTGTTGGCGGCAAACAAAACCAAACTCAACTCAGTACAAAGACCTTTCATCCTTCAAATCACCCGAGGTTATAAAACTATCTCCACTGACGCCCTGACCGTTGTCACAGGAATTCCTCATGCCCACCTACAACTTCAATACTGCTATGAAAAAACTAATATTCTTCAATTAAATAATACTCAGCTTGCAAACTCTTTTTTCCCTAATCTAAATATACAATCCCTCACAAACAGTTGGAATATCCATCCGTCAAAGAATGCTGCATCTTCTCTCACCAACTGTAACATTAATAGCTTTTCACCCTTAGCTCCAGTGGCGATCTTCACAGATGGCTCCAAGACTGAACACGGAGTAGCAGCTGCACTCTGTGTCCTTAACAACAATGAAACCATCTTCCAGTGGTCCTGCAGGCTCGAAAACCACAATTCAGTCTTTCAGGCGGAATTATTTGCCATCCTTAAGGCTGTCGAATGGGCTGAGGAAAACGCTCAGTCTTACCCAAGTATTAACATCTTTAGCGACAGCCTTTCGAGCCTGCAAGACATTGAGATCAATAACGTAAGATAATGAAGTTCAATGTACTTTAAAAATAAACTAACACTGGTTTAGAAACAGTTTAATTCGATATACAATTCTATGTGAGGGGGGAGCCGCCCCCTTAAACCCGACGTGCAACAACAAAGCCTACAATTATTAAAATATATATATATATATATATCTTATTAATTTGATTTGAAACTTAACAATCTTGATCAAATTTTTAAGTGACAACCTAATATGGACTGAAAAATATCAAATTCAAATTTCTTGGAGGTACACTATATTTAAAAAAAAAAAAAAAAAAAAAAAAAAAAACTTTTAAAGGTACAAGAAAAATCTGGCAGCTGGGATGCCAGTATTTCTCCGTCAAATATACAGGACAAAACTGTACTTTTAACAAAAAACCTGTTTGATTTACAGGATTCCTGTGTAAAATATATGTCAGTAATACAATTTTAAGGTTTTAATTTTACGGAGAAATACTGGCACACCAGCTGCCAGATTTTTTCTGTAATTTTAATGGGTTTTTTTTTCAGTGTATTTTTTTTTAATTACGATGATAATAGATTTAATTAAATCTAGGTGCCGTTTGTGCAAAATTCAACATATTGATATAAAAACTCCAAATATTAATTTTTTTTCTAAACTGTGACTGAATTATTTCGAAATAACTCACCTTCTATGCATTTCCATTGCTATTTTGTTGGTATGCTATGATTCAAAGCTTCAACTGTAATAAAAATAAAACTAAGAGAGGTATTTTGCGAAATCTTTCCTTATAGGGTTGGTGAGATTGTGCTTGATTATAACGACAATTAAATTGAGAGTAATAATTATTGCACTTAAATTGCATTATTGTAAGTTTTTTGTAAACAAATATTTTTGTATTAAGAGTGAATAATTCCCATAATGATTAAAGAATCAGAAAAAAATAAAAGAAATTTGAGAAGAAATATAGAATATTACTTAAAGAAAAAAAATATAAAAATATAAAGAAAGAATCAGAAAAATCAACTTAAATTGGATTACGAAATAATATTAATTTGCTAGACAATGTGCTTAATTAAAAATTAATCATTTTCATTTTTATACTTTCAATATTTATTGTCGTCCACAATCGATGCAGTTATTGCTCCAAAGTCGAAAATTTTTTGGAATACACTACTTTATTATATAATAAGGAAAAAAATCATTAATTAGCAAAATTTATCTTTAATTAACAAAATTACTTTATTAAAAGTTTAATTGTTAATAGATAAACATAAATATTTGTAAAAAATTTCCTTTATTAACAAATTTATTATTCATTTACTAAAAAGGAGATACGTGTAAAATATTTTTTTTTAGCATTCTATTTATCGTTAAATGGGTTTAGTTTAAAACTTATGTATTTTTTATTGTTTTTTTTTAAACTAATTAATGATTATATTTTACATATAATTAGCAAAATGAAACTACCTTGATTAGCAATTATCTTTTGTATATAAAGTGACTTCTTAGAAAAATAGCAATATCTCACTGACTTCCACTTTAAATTTGCGTTCTTGTAAATATTATCTCTATAAAGTCATTTTGCATACTTTCCCATTTTATTATTTACAAAATCTTTCTCCATTCAACAATTTCAAAAAACCTTGCAGACAACGAAATCCTAAAACCAATTTCATCTTCAAAAAATGGCTGTTCCTTCAATAACCTATATTTCCAGTCTGCATTTTTCTCCAAATTTCTAAAACTCTAACTCTTTGGACCCAAAAATGTAATCGAACGAAAGCACCAAACCTTCAAAAATATTAAAAATTCATACGAAACTTAAGTTGCTTTACTCAATAAGTCACATAATCTCTTCAGACAATTTGAAAACGCGTGATCTCTCCTAAGTAGCAGAAGCACAACTATCCTATTTATGTAGGAGAGATTGTGCGGCTCTTAATTTAAATATAATTATTTTTAAAAACAATTGCTGGTGCTTTGTAGTCAGTCTAGTTAGTACCTTATAAGAAAAAGTTTAGTTTTAAAATATTCTGTAGTTCTGCCTATCTGTAGAAAGTGTGGAAAAGATCCGTGAAAATTCAATCCCTTACTTTGAAAAACAAAACAAAATAACAATCCTTAATCTTAGACGCTTGAAAGAATCAACTTGAACATTTAATTACATACACCATTAATGATTGTGCAGAACTACCTGGAGTTGCCTTCCCCGCACTCTACTCCTTCCCTCCGAACTTCCATATGTGCAAACCGATATGTGAACTTCCATATGTACTTCATTAGTCCTTCCGCGCAGTCTCTCCTAGCTTTACAGACAGATTAAACGCTAAATATTCGGCTTTCGTAATCACGGCACCTCAAAGTGTGACATTACGCAGAAAAAAGTGAAAATTAAAGTAAAAAAAAAAAAAAAAAAATATTTTACAATATCGGTATGAAAAATTAATTTTTCTTCCTGAGCAGTATTCGTCGACATAGTAAAATGCAGCAAAGCACTTCTATCGATTGCATTCAATAGAAAAAAAAACATTTAGCTCAATTTCGTTTAGCCTTGCATATTGTCTGTAAACCAGTGTTGGGCATAATTGATTAAAAAGTAATTGAATTACAATTGAATTACAATTAAATTACAATTATATATAGATATATATATATATTGTTAATCGATTAACAAGTAATTGATTACAAATAAATTGAATAAGTAATTCAATTTATTTGCAATCAGTTACTTGTTAATTGATTGACAGTAAAATAATTATAATTGTAATTTAATTGTAATTCAATTACTTTTTATTCAATAATGCCCAACACTGCTATAACTAATATGTACAGTAAACAATATTGTGTACTTAAATTCAGTCTTAATTGAAATAAAAGAGCTAACACAAAATGAATTGCAATTCCAGCAATTTCCAAGTATAGCCCTATACATCCAAATATTTTGAGTAGCTTTGTAAACGAATGATGAATGATTTCTACCGCAATCAATACGAAACATGCTCTTATGTATATAAAAAAAATGTTCATTCCGTTTTGTTTATGTCAGCCTATGGATTTTACACTGCACTTATCAGAAATTTCTCCCAAAACTTAATGTATTTGATTTCTCTTGAATGTCCCTGTACACAAACCATTAACTTGACCCCAACGAAAAGCTTTGTATAGCGTCCGTATATGACACATATTTAGAATTCCAAGTTTGGAATTTCTGCTAAAATTTGTTCTTGATATATGCTGATAACAACCAGGCACACACACACACAGACTCACAGACACCCACACACAGACATTCGCACACAGAGGCAAACACATAATATTCTGATTCAGGGGACCTCAAAATGTGTAATTAAAACAAAAACTCAAGTTCTGAAATCTGACTTGAAAAACAATACTATCTCTACCATATAGTAAGAGAAAGTAAATATTTATATATGCAATTCACATTTAATATTTATTCGCTATCAGAGCCATCAACAAATTAGTTACTTGGAATCTGGCTTGTTAATATTGGTTGTACAAATTCATCTCTTTAACAGTCCATAGTTTTGTCTTTTTATTTAAAAAAAAAAAAAAAAAAAAAAACTATTCTTCCTCCAGATTATTTTATGATTGAAAATACCGTACTAGACAATCATTCCATTTTGTTTTAAACTTCGTAAACCACTCTGTCGAGGGATCAATTTACATAAAATGTGTTTGTAATGTTTTGGCTGTTTGGAACTATTTATTTACATCTTCAAACTCAAAGATTGATTTGCTGCATTAAAAGTTTGGATACTGAGTTTTTCTTCTCCTTACCAGATTGAAAACAATTTGCCAATTTTGTTAGTTCAATTTCATCAATAACTTTATTGTAAATAATTAATTTGGTAATATCTATCTCATTCATATCAGCAACTACCTCTCTACCAATATTTTATAAAGAGGTTATTATGCGATTTACACCTGTTTCTGCTGAAATTGGACTCGTATAAATTGCTCTAGTAGAATGTGTCTCGTAGAATACAATTTCCTATTACGCGGAACATATCGCGAGCTTTGTACGAGTGCTTAATGTACAATTATTTTGTAAATTCTATACTCGTGTGACCTCTGAAAAATAATATATATATATATATATATATATATATGTATGTGTTTTTTCATTTAAAATTAATATAAAATTTTGCATATCAAAGAATTATATATAAACATATTTTTGACGTACCCCTGTTTTAAGATTTTTGTATGGTGTCAACGGTAATGTGTGCATAATAAGATACAAATAATATAATTTTATAAAAGTAAATTGTAGTATACTTCGTAAACGTAAACGTCTTAAATTCACTTAAAAAATTGTCTTAAACGGATGGGTATTTTTTAAATGAAAAAAAAAGTCTTACTTTTTAAGACACCTTTTTACAACTAAACTTAAGACATTGTAAACGTCTTAAAACACCGCAATGTTTTTTAGGCTTAAAAATACCATGTTAAATTTAAAAACACCGCTATATTTAAAGCTTTTTAATAAATAAATAAATAAATAAAGTAGGCCAGCGATTCTGTTTTTCCGTTAAAAATAGATTTTAGAATTTTCTAGAGCATTAAAAAAAAAAGAAAGATTAATTGAAATATATATATATATATATATATATATATATTTATATTGCCTGGCTTGGGAATCGAACTCATATTAGCAGTGGAATACGTCCCCATGAGTCGGAGAGCGCAGCAAACGTAGGGTACTTTACCAATCACGTCACCAAATAACACAACAGGAATCCTTTTTAAAATTAAAGTATGTCAGTATTAACGATACACAGGTAGTTTTATTTATAATTCGTATTTTCTGCTATGAAACTATTGGTAATATAGTATCTTACAGATCATATACATTATAATATTAAATTTCATATCTAGAGGTTTAGAAGTTTTAAAAAATGCACATCAAATAAGTGAAAAACTATCCTTATCCAGCCCTCGATATTTTTGGATAACGATATCTTTCTTTTATATTTAAAAGAAAACAAATTATGAACATGAATGCCAGAAAATTCCTTGTCTTACGCTTAAATGCAAGTAAATATGTAAAAAAAAACTGTTTTTAAATCGAAATTAATAATAATAAATAGAAAACAGTGACGCACAAATTATTCAAGATATATTTTCTTCGCTATAAATTACTTGCTACTTTCATCTTAATAATTTTTCTTTAAATATCAAAAAGCTTTAAATCCAAATAAATTTCGCCTAATACTACGTTGCTTTATGAGTTATGTTAAACATAATTCCATGCAAATATACACATATCTAGAGTATTATTCCTTGAAAATTTAATTTCATAAACGAATATTGATTTAATAGATTACAGTGAACAACTTATTATCTAAAATGATATTATATTTATTGAATGTGGAAAGAAGTTTAAGTAGGATAAGTATGTTGCTTAAAGTAGAGTCCATATGAAAAATTTGCTAATTAATGCAAGTGTCTGAATTCACAAAATGTCAGAAAATTTAGATGCGTTTCCTGTCTGAAATTTCTGATAGTTATGCTTTTCAGACATTTTTTGTGTCTGAATTTTTATTTCAGACACATTTCTATCGTAATTTAATATACCTATAATGTCTAAGGTGTATATAAAGACATTTACGTATCTTAAGTGACTTTTTTGTCGTTTTCATATCTTACATTAACACCCCTTTATTTGCAGTGTAGTAATAAACTCTTCTACACAAACTACCTACTGTGCTGTAATTATTTTATTTTTATATAGGTGGTATATAAAGAATATTGCTTAAATTATGTTGTTAAAAAAACATAATTCAAGCCACAAATACTGTAAATTAAGTTTTATTTTACGTATTCATATTAGCATTATTTCAATAATCATCAAGATTAGTAAAATTGATTTTTAAAAACCTTCGAAGTAATTGTTTTCATTAGGGCAATTTCATGTCTCTAATAAAACAATTCAAATTATTGTAATTTCTGTGTGCTTTCCATTAAACAATTGATTTCCCTTAAAGTTTCGTGGCAGGAAAAACTATGTTTAGGATTTTATTTGTTATTCTAAAATGCTAACAGTATAAGGCATTACGGTTGATTGGTTGGTTGGATGGGTTTTACGTTGCTCTAGTACTGCACAATGGGCAATTGGCGACAGTCTGGGCCTCACCCCAGAGATGGTCCTGAGACATACTATCGCAATTTTGATCCTTCGCGGAAGGGATGGTTCTTCCGCTTCCTTGAACCACAGAGGCATAATTTTTTATGGGAACGTCGAGGACATTGAGGCCACGACAGATTTTACGTGCACCCGCCACCAATAGTGTACACGACGGTCTTTGGCCGGCTCGAATACTGAACCCGCAATTTTCCGATTACGAGCCTGGTGCTTTGCCGACGAGTCTACCGCGGACCTTAAGGCATTATGGAAACTATTACAGGTGCAATTTTCGTTATGTTATGCATTTTATATACTTTTGAATAATATTGAAATTTTTTTTTGTCTTACTAGATGTGATGTGACGTGTAAATGAAGTTTAAAAGTGTCTCAAGAAATTCTAAAATATTAATAGCAATAAAAAGTTGAGACAGACAGATAGAAGAGCTGTAGTCGTAATCACATTTAAACTTTTTTGGAAAGCGTTAAAAATTTCATCCAAATTATTTTTAAAGAATCATATATATTATAGTATCAGAAAGTCAAATTATTTTAAAAATTATTTCATGCATTTAAAATATGAATAAAATAATAAAAATAGTCATAATTAGTTTAATACATTTTACACTCCACTCAAAATATTTCAAACAAAAAGTACAAAAAAGCTTTATTATGTGAGAATATTTTTTGTTACTAGAAGCAGCCTTTTGGATCAAAACATGTATTTAATGTTTATTCATTAAAACCAAAGAACAGAGGCTAAAAAATGCTGCGTCATTTATTTTAATAATCATTAGCAATTGCTGAATTGGGTAAAAAATAAATTGTATGCATCTATTTTTGAAATACAGAAAATTTAACAGAGCACGTTCTAATAAAGAAAACCATCTATTTTTTGAACCTTGGAATTATAAAGGTAAAAGTTCCTCATCTATTTTCATATAAAAATGTAAGTTTGATCGAAAAGCAGTCATTGGTTTCAAGTGCTTACAACTTATTTTAACTGAAATACAGCAGAACCTAAAATCTCTCAAGATGATGTCCAAAATCTTGTTTTCCCTTGTAGTTCTATCAGTAAGTTATATATTTTTGTTTTCTGTTCCATATTTAGACATTTTAATTCTCTTCATTTAAATATTCATAAATTTGTTAAATCTTTGCATAGAAAAGTATATTTCAATGTGGCAATTTCCGCACATTATTACACACTAATTTGTAATTTACAAAGCAAGTTTTGTAATTATACCATTGTAAAAGTAATTCATTGTATATTAGTATAATCATATTAATAATGTTTACTCATAATTTGCAATAAAATTGTAATTTTAATGCATGATCTTTTTTCAATCAAATAAATTACAATAAATAAATAAATAAATAAATAAGTGATGCAATAAATTAAATCGCTTCCAAACAAACAAATTCCAAAGAAATGCTATTTGTTTAACACATTTTAGTATTTATTCAAAAAATACCATCTAATGTATTTATTTACTAAAAATGTTACAAACAAATTCCAATGAAGTACTATTTGGTTAACGTTTTTTATTATTTTTCCATGAAGCACCTTCTCATGATATTTATTTACTAAAAATATTTTAGAAAAGAAAATGACAATAAGTAATATTAATTGATGCTCGTTGGAACCCGTCAAAACTTCACCGTTAACGGTACTTAAAAGTGCACCCAGTGTTAACAAGTTTAGGGATTTTTTTATTCAATAGTCACCAATAATTTTGAGAAGTGATAAAGTGATGTTTTATATTCATAACATATGATCAATCTTCGATTTGATTAGAAAAACATTACAAATAAAAATTAAGGAATATATTGAATTAAAAAACTCGCGAAAATCGGCAACACTGAGTTCAACTCAAGTCTTCTCATGGCGAAAGTGTTTAAAACCAATGTTTTATCCTAATAGAATAGGGATAGTGGAAAACAGGAGCGGTGGGGGGGGGGGGGGAGCCCGGTAAATTTACATAAATTCAATGTGCAAAATGTATGCGTGCTCCTCAGCAGGAGAAATAGAAACTCAAGCTTGTTTTAAATGTAATTCTAAATACTGCCGACAGGGGTCTAAATTTAAAGTTATATAAAATACTTCCCCCCCCCCCAAAAAAAAAAAAAAAAAAATGAAATAGTTAAGAGAGATGTTGGATATAAAAATATAAACAAATCATACTATGCTCCAAATTCATATACATTACATTAGGAAGCGCAAAATGTGAATACTGATTCTGAGTGCAAATCTGAAATAATTATTAAAAATGATTTTTTTTTTTTTTTTTTTTTTTTTTTTTTTTTTTTTTAAGGGTTTGCCAAGTGATCTTCAAAGTAAATCAAATTTATGTATTGCAGGTTTATCGTTTAGTAGTCTATAGAATGCCTGGGAACGGTATTATGATATATTCGTTTTATAAGTAGGTGGGTGCTTTTCGACTTTATATATAATGCCTTGGTAAAAAAATACCGTCTTTTACAGATTGCGAGGTAATTTATATAAGAAAATGTATTTCCTTACGTTCTATGTGTACAAAAATGTTAAGATTTTTATAGCTATATATGTTTTATTTTTATAATTTTTATTTCTAGGTGATTAGCACTGTTTTGTCCCAAACCCAAGACACTCGATGTTGTATGAGAATTATGGGGAGTTATGTAATGTGTATGGAGAAACCTAGAGGTATGTTATTTTAATATAATAAATGTGAATAGTGATTTGGAAATAAAAATTAAAAATATATTTAAATTTCTTGAATTATGAATACGTTGCTAATATTTTTTTTTTCATTTTAACGTTCTTGAGGTTTTTAATTATAAATATTATAACATTTATTTTTTTGTTACTATGAAACCAACTCATAATTAATCATTGAGTATATTTCTACCTCTCTCCCTTCAAAGGGATTTGTCAGAGTAAATTTTTCGAGAACACAGTTTTATTAATAAACTTTGGTAAGCAAAGAAAATAAAGGACTATCTTTAGTTATTTAAGGTACATATTCAAGTAATAAAAGTGAGAAAAACATAAATATCTGTTTTTAAAATATCATGTACACATTTATGTACGTCTAGCTTTTATAAATAAAAAATTCTCCTATACCTTTAAAACTGCTTATAAAGAACTATTATGTACAATAAGCTATTGTCTTATTTCTTAGTAAGACAGTAGTTCATTATATAGAGAGTTTCGCTATATATTTGGCGAAATGTAATGGGAAAACTCGCGAATGTTTGGGAAAGTACAATTTAATTTTTCTCGTGACGGTTCATTACAATGGCTTAAAAGATTATTTAATTTGCTTAGTCGGGTATCATATTTTCATATTTGGATATATGAAAGAAATAGTGTACAGAAAGATGAACTGTAGGCTAACTCAGAGCGTAATTTGACAAATTTAGTGGTCGTGATTGCAATGCAATTACAATGCATTGAGCCATTGCATTACTGCGATTACATCGACCACACGCCTTTTTTTTACTTTCTGTAACACAGAGAAACTGTAACAAGAGTGCTTTTCTGTATAGCAGAGAAAGTATTGTTATTGGACTAAATTTCTGAAATTGAATTTTGTTATATTTACACGTTTTGAGATTCTCTGAATCCGAAAAATATGTTTTCAGCGGCCGATATCTGTATGTGTCTGTTATCAGCAGATCTCAAAAACAAATATAAGCAGGACAATCAAACTCGGAATTCTAAATCTGTATCTTTTTGAGATTCTACAATAAACTTTTTACTGAGACGAAACAAACCATTCGTGTACAGAGACATCCAAGAGAATTCAAATACATTACGTCTATAGTCGAAATTACAGGTGCAATTTAATGTGTATAGGCCGTACTTAACCAAATGAATAAACACATATTTTTAATATGCGTAAAAAAATATTTCGTGTATAATATGGTATACAAACCATACAACATTCGTTTACAGGTCTACCCAAAAGAACTAAAATATATTAGGAATATAATTTAAAATTATTGAAAGTGTATTTCAGGTTATTGTGTGTGTTATTAATAAATAATATAGGTTTATATTTAAGTACATAAAGTGGCGTGTACATAATTTTTCAAAGACCTACAGGACTACTAGTAATTAAGCGAAAACATTCTTGTTTATTGAATATAATTGATGGAAGAGCTTTAGTAGAATACTTTACTATGTCCAGGAAAAAACTATTTAGGAATTAGAATTAATTTCTCATATCCATACGGTAATTATTAGTTTTTTTTTTTTTTTTTTTTTTTAATTAAATATTAAGCTCTTGCCTTTTTTATAATTGTGTGTTTTAAGATTCTCTGAATACTAAAGTCAAGTTTTTAACGCGTGCTTTTTGCAAATGTCTCTTATCAGCATAACTTAAAAACAAATAATAACTGCTAATTCAAATGTTGTATTTTTAAATTCATATCAGGATACTACTTGAGACGTTTAATCAAAAATTATATGTTTCAAGGAGTATGATGTGGGTGAAATTGAACTCGATAATTTAGAATAAACTTTTAAATTTAGTAACTTTAAATTCTACAACTATATAAATGCAAGTACAATATTCAAAAGTGAGTACAGTGGGGAGGTAGCTTCCTTTACATAGAATTATATGTTAAATGAAGCTATTCTTAGAGCTAGTTTCAATAGTTTTTAACGCAAGTTTCCTTACAGAACTCGTTATTTTACTCCATGATTTGTAATCTATCCGTATATAATTGAACAGCAGGGTAAGCGATAAGTCATGTGAGTCCAACACCAGAAAGTTTTATAAGCATAAAAGCATGTTGCACACAGACTACTGGATGTAAATAATTCACCATTTACCCGAAAGAATTAGAATATAACGGGACTATATTTGGAAAACGTTATAAGTGCAATTCAAGTTTTGCTGTGTGTTATTAATATAGGACTGTAGTACCCAGTTCAACATCTTCTTGTTCAACTCACCTTTTTTGGTTGTTTTCACATGAGCAAATGCGAATGATGAAACCCTTACGTAAAAGCGTACATAATCAAAATCCACGTGACCCGCTCACCCAATGAAACTTCAAAAAAACTTCATCAGTCCTCAGCAGGTGGTCCTTCCGAGGTTCTTGAAGAACTCCGTCTGCGTTTGTGTGTGATGGCGTAGAAGAGGAATCGCTGTTCTGTGAGCGCAGATTATGTTATTATTTAAAATATGATTATATGTAATTATATGCATCTGTGTATGCGATGTGTGTTTTTGTCACGTTAAACGTGTTAATCTCCAAAGAAGCTTCTGGAGAATTATTTTATACAAGTCTCAGGTGTTACTGCTTAGATTCTGATTTATACGATGGATAACAAAAGTAATGTTGTCTTACATTCAACTACCGAACTGAGCTAATTTTAGGCAACATAGGACTATATTTAGGTGCACAATGTAGTGCGTACATAGTTTATAGAAGATATAACAGAATTATCAATAATTAACCGAAAATATTTTTTCTTATTGAATGTAACTGTTCGATGGGCTTTACTATATTTTACCATGTCCAATAAAACTGCTCAGGAATAAAAATTAATTCCTCATACCAATATGACAAATAAAATCATTTTTTTTTAATTAAAATTTTTGAATGCTTGTTTTTTGTGTTATTACGTAGTTTGAGGTTCGCTGAATTCCGTCAAGTTTTTAGCTAAAAACATATAATTGCAGCCAACTAACATGTTGTATATTCAAGTTTATATCAGGTTGATACTTAAATATTTTTATCAAGATTAACAAGTTTCAAGAATTTGTGCAGGTGAATGTTATCTGAATGATTTTGAATGAACTTTAAAAATTAATAACAGATTCAAATTCTATATAAATGTAGGTACTATATTTAAACAGTGTAAATGTCACACAAAATTATTCTCAAATATAAATGTTCCTACACTGAGAAAAAATTCTGTAACTGACATCTAAAATCTAAGTTGTGGCTCTAGAAAAAATAGTTCCATATCATCCTTATAAATTCTAGTCCCCTTGGAAAGCGAGTTCTAAAAGCCCCTATTAGAATTCTAGAGCGTTTGTGTATATTTTCGAGGTTAAAGTTATTTAACCCGGGAGCAGGCGCGATGGGTCTTAGACGCCCGTTCGCTCGAAAAACCACTCGTAGAAACACCCCCTATTCCCCGAAATGGTCCAGATCCCCGCTAGCTGTATTCAAGGACATCCACTTTCCGAGGGTTGGAATTTCCACATTCAGGAATTTCCGTTTAGTAAATATATTGGATTTTCGGGTCTTTCAGGCCCGACGCCGCGCGTGTTCGTGTTTCCCGATCTCAGCCGAATTTTTTTAGTGAGGTGGCGATATTTTTTGAGTAAAATGAAGCGATATAGGACATACAAGGAAGAAATGGAATGGCTTGAAACTATGCTGAGGGATGTTTCAACGGATGATGAATCCATAAAAGAAGATGATGACGAAATAAATGATGAGGAGATTTTTAGCGAGCATAAATCTTCTTCAGAGGAAGATCTTGACGACACGGATTCGGATGAAGGTACAGGCATTTTACCTAAAAATATCTACGTTGGCAAAGACGGTACGAAGTGGAATAAAATTCAAAATCGGCAAAATGTGAGAGTTCCTTCCCAAAATATTATTGTAAAAATACCAGGAAACATAGGTGACGCCAAAAATGTACCTTCGGTTATTGATTCATGGCAACTGTTGGTTGATAATGATATTCTTATGAATATTGTGGTTTGTACGAATAAGTATATAGAGACGATAAAAGATAATTTTGAGAGATGTCGGGATGCCAAAGAAACTTCAATTGCAGAGATTAAAGCTTTGATTGGTCTTTTGTACATAGGAGGACTTCACAAATCATCGCATGTAAATGTGAAAAATCTATGGGCTACGGATGGAACAGGTCTTGACATTTTCCATCGAACTATGTCTCAAAACCGTTTTTTATTCCTTTTGAGGTGTTTACGATTCGATGACATTACGGACCGGGCTAGGAGAAGAGAGATTGATAAACTCGCTCCAGTAAGAGACATGTTTGAAGCTTTTATAAAAAACTGTCAAGATTATTATACGGTTGGAGAATACATAACAATTGATGAAAAGCTTGAACCTTTTAGAGGACGATGCTCGTTTCGTCAATATATTCCGAACAAACCTGCAAAGTACAGAATAAAAATATTCGCCCTTGTTGATTCCAGAACATATTATACCTGGAATTTAGAAATTCATGCAGGTGCGCAACCAGATGGTCCATATAAATTAAATAATTCTGCTGAAGAAATCGTAAAACGATTAACATTAAAACTCTCAAATTCTGGAAGAAACCTTACTGTAGACAAGTGGTATACAAGCTATAATTTGGCTAAAGACCTATTAAAGAAAAGAATCACACTTGTGGGAACAATTCGAAAAAATAAAAGAGAATTACCAGTGGAATTCACCACAGAAAAATCAGAGAAATTCATTCGTCCTTGTTCGGATTTCAGAAACATGTGACATTAGTTTCTTATGTGCCAAAGAAGAATAAATGCGTAAACTTTTTGTCAACAATGCATTACGATGATTCAATAGACTCAGACACTGGTGATGCTAAAAAGCCTGAAATTATAACATTTTATAATCACGCAAATTGAGCAGTAGATGTTGTAGATGAAATGTCTGCAAATTTTTCTACTGCACGAATCAGCAAAAGATGGCCAATGGTGGTGTATTTCAGTGTATTAAACACAGCAGCTATAAATACTCGTGTGCTTTTCTTATCAGTTAAAAACCAAACAAAAACTATGAGTCGGCGACATTATTTGAAAGAACTTGCTTTTGAACTAGTAAAGGAACATGTTCAAATAAGAAGCACGCAACAACGTCTGCCCCGAAAATTGAGAGAGCAATTGATAGAACACAGTTCCTCAAACCAGAGTAGTGAGCCACCAAGAAAGGTGCAGAAATGTGGCCAGAGGAAAAGATGTCATATTTGTCCGAGTAAAAGAGACAGAAAGTCTTCAATTTGTTGTGCTAAGTGTAATAAAAATATCTGTAGTGAACACACAACTTACATATGTAAAGAATGTGAATAAATTGTAAGTATATTTTTAATTATTCATTTTTTCTGTATGCTTAGGGTCTGTTCTTTCTTAGAAAATGCATTTAATGAGATAAAAGCCATTCTTAGTAGTATTATTTAACGGAAAAAGCTAGCCGGGTCTGAGAGACCCGACGCGCGTCCCCGCGTAAGAAAATATGCACGCGTTCCCCCAGGTTAAAAATATCTGCAAATAAATGAAATTACAAGAGGCGGGTTTCAGCAACTATAATCTTTGTTTATTACAAAATCGTAGAAAATCAAGCGAGAATTTCTCGTAATACAAATGATTCAGAATATTTAGAGTATTCAGAATATTGTTTCACCATCTAGAAATGTGTACACTAGACATTCTCGATAATTTTGTCCATTCAGTTTATTGCCGTGCCTTGCGTGCCTTAAGAACTTTTATCAATTTGGGTGAATACTAACCGGTAAGTACACTGTTATGTGACAATTTTACTACTTTACTAAATTCTGGATCTCAGTTTCTTTGATTTAAAAAAATCAACAAAACTAATATGATGTATATAAATTTATACTAATTCAATCTGGTCGTACATCGATCGACAGGTGACTGTGGGTTACTCCTTTTTGCAGTTTTCTAGATGGCTATATGCCAGCAATTTTAAGTTAAGTTTGCATTAAACTATACATTTAAAATCTTTTACGGGAAAAGTTATTTTGATTAAATGTTTGCTCATGTTAGACATTGTATGGCGTTGTTAAGGAAAATGATATAAATGAAATTATTAAAAAGGCTACCGTATTTTTTTTTTTTTTTTTTTTTGGGCACTTTACTTTTCAAATTTGTGTTAAAATGTTCTGTTAAATCAGCACAATACTGACCAGTTATTGTTTTGGGCTTGTCGATATAGCCGACGGAAATTATATCCTTTCATTAAAGGTTATTTTGTTATTTTAGAATATTTTAGAAATTTTGAATTTAAGGAAAAGAAAGGAATCAATAAATAAAAAGAAAAAATACAATGAGAGAAAATTTCTCAAAATTATTTTGGAGAGTGATTTATGTGTATCAACTAAATAAATGTTCTTAAAAATAAACCAAATGGCTATGCAGTACTTCAATTAACAGTTATATGTATGGTTATATTAAAATATGTATATACAATTGTCATAGAATCTATATAAATTCGTGATATGTGGTCTTGTTGTGTAATGTTGGTCTTGTTGACCGTAGAGGTTTTTGAGGTAAGCGGCCTTATATACAATATCAGTAATTTTTCATTTTTCCTTCTGCTGACATGTTATTCAGAATATAAAGGGAAACTGTACGGTACAGATAAAATTTTATCCGATGAAAAAAAAAATGTTTTATAAATAGGTTTTTAAAAATACATTTCATGCATGTTATTCTTAACGACATTCAATACTGATATTTAACATGAGTTTTGAAAAAAAAAGGCGACTTGAATTTTTATTTATTATTATTATTATTTTTTTAAATCTTTAATATTTAACAATGAACAGAGAAAAGTATTTTTTTCTCCAAAGAAATAAAATGTCTGTTGGAAATATGCAATATTACAAGCAACATAAATAGGAGAAAGGAGTTTTGTTATTTTTACAATAGAGAAATTATTATTATTATTATTTTATTATTCTTTCCTTTTAAAACATCTAAATGTAAGATATTTTCCCCTTGAT
Source organism: Salticus scenicus (assembly GCA_963930645.1). Taxonomy (NCBI): domain Eukaryota; kingdom Metazoa; phylum Arthropoda; class Arachnida; order Araneae; family Salticidae; genus Salticus; species Salticus scenicus. The sequence continues at coordinate 64,786,134 of OZ005652.1, forward strand.
AAAGAGCGAATGCCAACACTTTAATGTTATCACTATTTTATTTATAAATAAATAAATATATTTTCAGCATTAATATTTAATTTTTAAAAGGAATAAATTTATATTTAATTAAGTATGATATATCCCTTTAAGAATTTTTCATTCCTTATTTACAAATAAATAAATATGCTTTATTATATTATAGGAGATATGCCTTGCTATGAAGAGTGTGGATGCCAGGGAGATTTGACATGTGATGTATGATAATATTAAAACTCATCATTCTATTTAAAATACAAACATTAAGAAAACAATATGGAAAATTCATAAGATAAAGTGAAATAGATATAAAAATACTTTAAGTGTTTTATTTTTCTTATATATATATATATATAGCTATCGATATGTACTCTTCCTTATGCTATAAATAGACATTCTTTAATGATAAAACAATTTTTATTTAAATTTTCTTCAATTATTAAACTTTATACGTTGATATTATCAGAAATATAAGTATCCAGGCAAACGCATTCATTATAAAATGACTCTCGAAACTTATATTACTTTTCCTTTTGATGATTTCAATCCAAGATGTATTTTATTTATTTAGGACTGACCTAGTTTTATAAATATTTTGTTACTAGATCATTAAGTAATGTTTTACTTCCCAATCATACCTATAGTTGTGGGGAAGTTAGGTAAACATTAAAATTATCGATCTCGATTTTTGATTTTTTCCAAGTGTGATAGCGTCTAAACGCCTAATTAATCTGAGCAAAAGATTTTTACACATGTTATAGGTCACAGTTGCACCAACTGTATAGATTTTGGTGAATTTAGCACTTACAGTTTTTTTACAGGGACACAAAGAAAAATTCTTTATCATTATGGCCTGTGGGACCAAATTTTTAAAAGTACGATAGCATCTAAACGCCTTATTCAATTGAGCTGAAAATTTATATGAATATTATAAATCACTGTTGCACTAACTATAAGCATTTTGGTGAATGTAGCATTTATAGGTTTTCACAGGGACACAACGAAAAATTCATTATCATTTCATCTATGGGCTCAAAGTTCAGTATCGTTAAATAAAACATCGTGTAATATATGGAGAAAAATACTCAAACACTCTATTATGGTTTTCTCTCTTTTGTTTGTTTAACAACTCCTCTTTCTTTACTTTATCTACAAAACTGTTAATTACACAATTTTCGGAAAGTCGAGTGGAGTCACTCCAGATTTTTTTGGAAATAAACGTGATTGATGCAAAATTTCTGAAGGCGGACCTATCTTTTCGAAACGGTCTGAAAATGAAAATTTGTATAAAATAAAAAGGAATTATTTATTTTTAAGAAATTTCTTCATAAATAGTTATAACAATTACTGATTAATTATCTCTACCCAAAACGTGATTCTTATTCTGAATTAAGAGTCGAAAATTTGAAAAATGCGGGTGGACCTATTATTTAGATACGCACTGTATATCATTCGGATAAGTAAAGTGATAGAAATATTTCCCATAATTTGGATAGACAAATAAATGGTTTTTATGAAGTAGGAAAAAAAAGAAAGAAAAGAAAAGAAATAATAATAATAATTGACGCTAAATTACTTAGGCTTGATCGTATGGGTCTCAGCCAATGTTTGAGCGAAAACTGCAAAAAACTGTATTAGGCGTGTAATGGGAAATATTAAAAAAATTTATCAGCAACGCCTATCAGCGTTAGATTTCTGAAATAAACTTGGTCGCATCTATGAAATATTGAAAATCCGAATAGAAATAAAAGGACAATATTTGGCGGAAACTTACAACATTTTATGATTAGCGAAATAACTTATATATCATTTCTATTAAAAAAAAAAAATATATATATATATATATATATATAGATTTTACAAAAATAACAAGATGTTAAATTTAACAAAGAAGATTCAGGACGATTTTCTTCACACTAAATTTAGTCGTTACATTTTTGCACTTGGCACATCTGGAGGGTTATTTTACTCAATTTTTATACGGGTTTTGTTTATCTGGAGATAATATCATTCTATTAGTCTATGGAATAATTCATTATTAAATTAAATTTAGAAAAACGAAAGACATTGTAGAAATTGCACAAAATTTTCTGAAGTTAAATATTTTGCAATATTATATAACAAACATAACAAAGAATACAATATATAGTGCGACCACGTTTGACGCACCTAGCTTAAAGGACAATTCTAAAAGCTTGGAAGGTTGTCAAATTGACCGACATTTGGACATTTCGCGTTCTCTTAATACTCATTTTTCTCGGCAATTTATCAATTTCTAGTTCAACACTTAACTCGTTGAGCTAGCACATGGGCAAAGAATCCCTTGGTCATACAAAAGTCGTCGACTTATAATTTTTATCCTGCGAAAATATCGAAATTTCCCGTACAACAGATAAATATAGAAATGTTATTTTAGTCATTGTTTGTGTATGCTTCATAAATTATATGACTTTTACTATTCTTTTAACATGTTGATTTATTTTTTTACAGGGTAAGAATTGTGCAAGTTCATCAGCAACTACTTCAGGTACATCCATCAACACAGACATGTCAACTGATATGAATACTGATATGTCAACTGATTCAACTGATGTGAGCACTTCATGAATACTGACAAAAGCATAATGTAATGTTTGAAATTATGAAAAAAAAAAAAAAAAAAAAAAAAAACTGTATGGTTCCTTGTTACTATTTGCATATTCGGAAAAAAAAATGTAATCATTTAAATAAATTCTTGAAATGTCTCTATTTGTTATGAACACTTATTGACTTTTGAATCTTTATTGCCAGAATAATACATTCCGCTGGTAATATGAACAAATAAAAATAAATTAAATTATTTAAGACATACTGATAAATTTTTCATAAATTATCATACAACGTACAAAGTCATTAAATTGCCTTTATAATTACACTTATTACTGCATAAATTAACTTATACTTACTTTACTACATTTTATTTTTTCAGATGAAGACATGAATATACTTATAACCTATCGAAACTTAATGCTTTTGAAATTTGAGAGCATTTGCTTACAAATTCCTTATTCTTAAATATTTAACAACAGTTTTTGTGTGATTTTTGCGGTTATCGGAAGTGGTTGCATGAGTGTTTCAAATTTTTTGTTTAACCATACTGTTTGTAGCAATTTCTTTAACATATGAAAGAATACGTAATTATAGTATACCTTCTTATTTCATTAGAGTTAAAAAATATCAAGACTACTTTTTATACTTCTAAAATCCTCTAGAATTAAATTTATATTAGAAGTAATACAAATCCTTTCGAAAGTTATCAAGCATAATTATTTTAGATGAGTACTGATTATTTATTCTTTAAATAACTGCATCAATATTCGAAAATTTTAGGACCTTTTTAAATTATTTTTGTGTATTTTTCTCAATTTTTGAGCTGGAAGTATAACTAATATTAGACACCAAAATTAACATATTTCTGCACTTGATTGTTCTACGAAAAATGCTTAAAATTTTTATAGCCAAAAAATTCATTTTTCTGATGTGTATATCTTCCGTAATTAACGTAATAAAAACTCGCTGGTTTTGTTTGTGTCTAAACCTTTCTTTTCAATGTAGACAAATTTGAATTTTTCAAAAAATAAATAAATAAATAAATAAAATGCTAAGCGATTTACAATATGTATTTAATCTTTAAAAAAGTATTTTTGGTTTCATTAATACGTTCAAAAAGTGAATAAAATAAATAGAAACGTTTATAAAAAGAATTACAATAAATTATAAATGACAACTTACGAGTTTTTTTTCTATACACTCCAATTCATCCATTTCACACATCAGCTAAATTATTTTTTAACTGAATTTTAGTTATCAATAATATTTTAATGACTTTTTGTGTGATAATCTTATTTTTACACGGATAGACACTGTAGCAAACAGATAATTGCTGGAACACTGCGTGTCATTTCGAAAAAAAGCAACCCCACGCTTTAATCAATCAATTAAAGAAACAAAAAAGCCTATGTCCTAATATTTCGAATTGACTTTACATGAAACATACAGATATTCCGTTCTGCAGTCTGAATATGAAAGAATACCGCTCTTGGCCCATTCCTGTAATCTCTTCCAATCGAAGAAGACAGTTATGAACAGCAACTCTGAGGTTGACAATGATGAAATATTGCGGGTAGCAGCAGTGGACACCCATGGATTTGTTATAGGCTAGTACTAAATCGAAAATTCCAAATCATAAATATGTTTTTCTTCCTTATTTTAATCACAGGAAAGAATAGATTATAAAAAACAGGTCTCAATGAACAGATGCAAAGAAACGAAAAATTTACTATATTCAAAGCAACAACAACCTGAATAAAAAAAAAATGAAATATGTACCTCCGTCACAGTAGGAAGAGAAGGTTCATTTATTTTTCCCTATGAAGTGGCAGACATGTTTAAACAAGATGGCAGATGAAGTTCATTAATAAACTAGGGTTTATTAATAACGTTCAAGTGACCAACTAAGTTTATTGTTAAACTTAGGTGAAAACTTTGATATTATCTATGTACATACGGACTTTTAAGGAAATCGACTCATAAACACCTATTTATATTAATTGGTAGTTTTCAATTGTCTGACACTTGAAAACAAGATAGTATATCAAGTGTTGGTCAACAATGATATCAAAATATATCTAAGATAAGACTACTTCAAATTTTGGCTCTAAATAACATAGCATTTTGAAAGTCACTGTAATGATAAATTTTCAAGTTGCCATACCTTTTTAAGGTAGTGTCCTATGGAAACAAAATTGTGGTTCAAGTTAATTAATAAATTTGTTGAGACACTGAAATGGGATACTCAAACATCGAAATTTTAGCAATCCGCTCTTAAACGCATTTTTTCAAGATGCGAGTTTGAATTTTAAAATGGTCGAAAATAGGAGACAAAATCGCGAAACAAATTGTCCACCTAACTCATTTAGAATATTTGTAAGATAAATCCATTGCCTAACTTTAATTCGAATCAATAAAGTATTGAAAAAGTTATCGTGAAGACTATTTTTCAATTTGGGGACAACATGATTTCAAGCGGTGGCCTCTATTAAACAAAATGGTAGAGCAAGTTGCAAGCTAACCCATTTAAGAAATTTTATAGATAAATCGACTATGCAACTTTGATTCGAATTAATTCGTTATTTCAAAAGTTAACGTAATGGTAAATTTTCAAAAGACTGTAGAAAAATTTAGGCAATTCCTCTTTAAATTACATTTTACACAATGTGAATTTGAAAATTTCAAGTGACTGCCATTTTGAAACAAAACGGCGGAGCAACTTGTTTAAAGGACTGACTCATTCAAGATATTTGTAAGACTCCATTGTACAACTTAGTTTTGTTTTGATCTTTTATTTTGAAAGTTGTCTTGATGATAAATCTTTCACTATAAATTTATAGATATATTTATTTGTAAAATATACATAAAAACTAACGCAATAGATTGATTTCTAAAGAAATCAGCCTAAAACGTTAAGATCGCAATAAATTCCTACATTTTCAGTTAGGTTAACTGTATCAATCGCGTTTATTTTAAATTACATTTTTCAGCTAATTTTTGTACTCTGTTTTTAATTTTAGAGATTGTAACTATAACCAGTACTTGATATCTAAATTAATACTTTGTGTCGATAATTGTGCTATTAAAAAAAGCTAAATGAAGTAGTATATTTACACACACACATATATATATGTGTGAATATATATTATCGGACAACATAAAAGGCACCATTTTAGGGCAATTCGAATCAAATTAGTCATTTTATTTTTCTTTTTTTTTAGCAATGAAAACTTTCAAATTTCTGCGGAAAAAGGGAAGAAAAATGTTAACCTATTGAAAAGCAAATATATATTTTATTAACAAAATAATTTTTTTTTAGATTAACAGTTACGTCTGTATTTACCAATAACTCCAACTCCCGACTGAACAAGCAAATTTTAAATTCATCAAGGTGCTGCTTATCATCAAAATTTGACACATTTTTTTTGTCATCTAGTGGCAATTTCTGCCAGATTTTTCAAACGGTGAATAAAGAGTGAAAAGCAAAGTTTTTCCTAAAGATGAGGATATGTCTAATAGATTTTGCACAATAAAAAACTTAATTCCAAACTACCATCAAAATCATTATAACCATTTCCGAGTAAATCCAGATTTCTGAAGTAATTTCCAAATGGCTGATAAACGGTTAACAGCGAGCGGGATTTTTCTTTAAAATGACAATAAGTCTAATCGAATTTGCACCCCAAAAAATTTAATCCGCAACTTTCCTCAAAATCGTTAGTTCTATTTCGAATTAAACCTAATTTCTATCATATGTTGCAGCCGAAGAATAAAGGGTTAACATCGAATGGAAATTTTCCAAATGATGAGGAAAAGTCTAGTCAATTTTGCAACTCAAAACATCATTTAACCCCAAACTCTCATCAAATTAGCTATATCCATTTCCAAGTAAACCAAATTTAAGCGACATATTTAAACTGGCAAATAAAGGATTAATATCGAATGCGAATTTCCCTGAAAGTGAGAATAATTATCGATATAGAACACCAAGAAACTCTTAACTCTAAACTTTCATTACAATCTTTATAACCATTCCCGAGTAAACCCATTGTAAGACATACAATTGCAATTGGCCTACAAAGGGTTAACAGCGATAGTGAATTTTCCTGGTGATGAGGATAAGCCTAATTTTTTTTTATCCCCACCGAAAGCCCTTACCTTAAACTTTCATGAAATGATTTGAGAAGTTTATGAGATTCCTACGACAAATGTATATGTATATATACATACAGGTGCCCCAAAATGCCAGCAAAAAACTTTAAGTGGAGGTAGGGGATATCATAAGTATTCAGAATTGCATAGGAACCCATGACCATAAATCTCATTCTAACATTATAAGAATCGGGTGTTTTCGACAGTGGTGCCAGATCTGGGGGATTTTTTATTCAATAATTTCCAATAATTTTTAATTGTAATGTTTGCGTAATCACTCCGAAGATTGATAGTCTGTTACGTACATCAGATACCATTTTTCAAAATTATTGGTGATTACTAAATAAAAAGTCCACCAGATCTGGCAACGATCGTTTTCGGATATTTTTTTTAAACATGTGGGTGGTACAAACGTAGAGCTGCAAGTAATAAGTGGATGAAGATAAATGCTGCAAGAGCGGGGCACAGAGAACTATCCATGACAGCAAACATTTCATTAATCCTTTAGGGAGCGGCTGTATAATGGTGTTTTTTAACGCTTACCGCCATGTGCTAGTATTATAGATTGATTAGGTGAAGTTTGGTTTTTTTGGTTCCGCCAACTTTGTAAAATTTAAAAACACGAGAGATCCATCATATCCCAAAATTATACTCAATATTTAAATTAATACAATCAGTGTTTTAAATACATCGAGTAGAAACATTATTATTACTATATACACACACAAAAAAAAAAAAAAAAAAAAAAAAAAACACTGCCGAAAAATTTGCTTATACCATTTTTATTTGTAATAACTTAAAAACTAATGGTTAAAACAAATGAAACTGTCATGTTTGCCTAATACCTAAGAGACAGGGATGGAACACGGGCTCAGAACTCATGCCACTATCGATGAAACAAAATTTTCTACTTCTTAAATCTACGATATTATATGTACAGAAATTCCTTAAACAAATACTGGTATGAGTTCTGCGATCATATTCCATCCCAGAAGAGACAAAATGATACCTATGTGCACTTTCAATTTAATGATTTGCTTTATTACACTCTACGGCGTACTTAATAAAAATCTACATAAAACTTCCTTTTTAAACGTAATATGATAAACATATACTTTGTATTCTATTACGATTTATTATATGAAATAAATAATTTATACTTTAATAAATGAAATAAAACTATTTATTTGTTAGATCTAAGCAATTATTTAATAAAAATACGTATTCTACATTGGATTAATTCTACCGTTTTGTGGAATTATTGCTTTAATGCGCAATGGCATGTATTATGCTGTGTTTTAATATAAATCTCTGAAATTTCAATGTGCCAAATATTATAAATATTTTTTTCTGGTTCTTGCAGAGTTGTAGGCTGCAAATTTTGAATCCTTCCCCCTCTGACTCCGCCTTTTTATAGACTAATCATTTTCGAATGTATTGAAATTAGGAATATCTCCTGGTCTGGTAAAGAAGAAAATGCATGATATTATTTGTGAGATTTCAGTTAAAGTGAAAAGAATATGATTACATGCACAATTATAGGTTCTCATGGGAATGGATATAGGTAATTTTAACAATTTGAATCAAATAAACGTGCCATAGATGCCCTTTAGCAAGGTGCATTATCATCTTAAAAGGCTGCTTGCGGAAAAGTCTGAGATAACTTCAAAATAGTCGGTCAGGCGCCATTTTTATAATGACTGTGCTTTATTTAGAGTTAATTGATCCCTTGAGCATGAAAATTTGCCCTACACCTTGAAAAGTTATGCCCATACCGTACCATAATGTACGGGAAACGTGTCACTGTTTTAAAAGTGTAATTTTCATGAAGTCAGTCATATTTTCGTCGTCTTTCTCGCTTTTTTCATAAACTCAAAATGAATTAAACTTGACTCATGAGAGCAAACCCGTTCATCCCAATGATTAACTGATATATTTTTTAAATTTTTGGTCAACTAAAGTCTTTTTTTTTCTTAATCATTTCCTTAATAAAGGCTTTTTCTTCAGATGTTCTGGTTTTTAACCTGCTTTGTTTAATTTTGTTCCTGCCCTGTTCTTAAAGAAAGTATTTCGCTATACACTTTTTAAACATCTTTTTTAAGTTTTGAACATTATACAAATCGATTTTTCAAACATTTGCTTTTTAACTTGTGGTCATCTTGCCTGGAGGAGCCAAAGCCAAATTCCCAGTTTAAACAGCTAAAAAAAATTATGTATTGCTAAAAACCATTTTTTCGTTAACTTTTAATTATTCTACCATCTCACGTATTAAAATATCTTTTGATTTTCATACAAAATTAATACTTTTGTGGCATCGTTTATTGCCTTATCCTTGCCATTTTTGAAATACTTTCTAAAATTACACTTTTTCTCACAATTGCATTGTGTTTTTAACACTGGGCGCAATCCTAAAGGATACGTGGAAGATAACGTAATAAAATCAATTTGAAAATTTTCTTTTTAAAGGATAAAATTGGCGGTTTCACAAAAAGAAACGAAAAAATACCCAAGCGTTTTTTGTTTTTTTTTTCCATCCCTTAGTGTATATCTTTTTATGTAATCCTCCGCAGGAAAGAAAAAACGTTTGTTAAAAATTCAAAATTTAAATGTCACACTTACAGCTATTAAAATATACCACAAAACCCCCGGCTTTTAAAGGGCTAAAATGACATTTGCAGACATTGATTTCTGTACAATTCTGAAAATTTATGATGTGCGCTATCTGCTTTTAAAATTTGTACCTGTAGTTTTGGAACCCCTGTATAAAAAATAAGTCACATGATTAACCCGTTTAATATAAGAGAAGGATATTCAACACAAATTTCATATTTGCATATTAAATGTAGGTGCATCACTGAAATGAAAATCGTCTGCATTTATCTGTCCTATTCCTTTAACATATTAATTTTGGAAGTAGAGAACTGAAAGTGGTACCATTGGAAGGGTTAGAATAATGTATGTTTGGGGAAAAAAATATTCTTTTGGTGTCAAGAAAGTATTTAAAAATATTTTTATTTTTATGCATTTCTTGAGCTTATACACGTATTCTTTAGTATTAAAAACATTTAAAGGAAATAAGTTGTTAAATTTAGCAAGATGTTAAATCTGGCAATTTGTTAAAATTCAAATAAAACCACAGACACAGTAATTTGTACAGATCTAGCATCCCTATACTCTCCATTACAAATTTTTTATTCTAAGACGCAACAGATATTTTTTAGGTTACATTTTCTTAGAAATAATACGTTTTCTTATTGACGTATGTTTTAGGTTAACTTTATTGACGTTGAATATTTTGTGATTACTTTTCAATTCTGGTAAATAAAATGGGCTACAAAGCTTTATAAACCGAATCTCCCGACATTAATTCATGCATAAATTCAAGTCTGATGTCCAATTTTCTTCTATATATTTAATTAAATCAATCAATCAATTATCTTCCGTAATGGTTTTAGTATCATTGAAATATTTTGTAAACAGACTGATAACATAGGTCTTTGTATGTGTTTTTATTACAAGAAAGAAGTTTAATCTTAATGTTAGTTCGGAAATCTTCAGAGTACAATGACACAAGTGAAACTTTGTTTTTAATGGTTTGAATGGTCACCTTACAGTACTTTTGTGCACAAGACGGCTCATTAGATCAAAACTTACGGCTTAAATTAGGTTACGAACTTCTAAGAATCATCTACGCCTAAAACAAACATTCGAACCTGGAGACTGTTATATAGCAAAAACGCAAACCAATCGGCTACTTGATGATTTGTTTTCAAAATAATTGTTTTAGACGTTGTAAGATTTCTTTTTGTATCGTCCAACGTAAAATAATATTAAATATTAAATGAAAATGCATTGTAAACTTACCTTAATTCTTATACGATGATTTTTTAAGTTACACTAATCTTGAAATAAACGTAAATAATCGATATTTCCAATCATTATAGTAAATTTTTTATTTAATGTTTTCCTTTTCTTTAAAAAAAATTATATTTCATTATTTTTTAACATAAAATAAAATAAATTTAAATTTAAATTAAAAAAAAATAATAATGTTTCCTTCTTAGAAATATTATGATACATCACCAATAAATTTTTATCAATGATAAATTAATATTTATCATTAAAATGTATAGATGAAAGAGGCATTTTATATAATTTAATTTTAATTTTTATAATTGATAATTAAGTTACAATTTATCCTTAAAATGTACAGATGAAATAGTTATTTAAGCGTATTCAATTACTTAGCGCTCTAATTTTGCATAAGATTTAAAATATATAACTCACAACAGTTTTTCAGTTGCAGCAATGAATGTTTATTATTTGGTCGCTTATCCTTTACATCTTAATTCCCACGGTGTCAAAAAATTGAAATCAGCCCAGCGCCTAGCGCTACTTCAAACTTTCAGATCATACAAAAGTACATCAAATGATGCCCTATACGTAATCACAGGCTATCCCACCATTACTGTCTTGTTACAAAAAGATTATCGCAAATTTGAAATTATAAATAATCGTTCATACATCACGTATAACAATATTAAAATCTGCTACGATAATCTCTTCTTACCAATTCCCACTTACAAATTTCCAAATTATTTTAATCTTACAAACTAATTTATTGAAGAATCCGCACCTGGTTTTCATATTCATATGTATTTTTATTTTCATAACAGTTTATAAAAAGAAATTGTTTTCAAAATATCACAGTCTGATGTTTTGATATATTTGTTCATATTTTACAAAATTTTAAACCTCTACACATAAAATTCTTAATCTCAATAGTTTTAAGAAAAAAAAAATATATATATTATAACACTACAATTCATTTCGCGAATATTACTGTGTATATTACCAAGATATTCTGTGTAAGGTCGTGGCTTGATCGGTAGGAGCGGTTGTCTGTGGTATCGAAGATAGTGGGTTCAACTACAAGGACTGGCAGTTTTTTTTAAATTATTATTATATTTTATTAATGCTCTGTAAAATTCTAAAGTACGTTTTAAACAGAAAAGCCGAATCACACGCCATCTTTATTTATTTATTAAAAAGCCTTAAAAATGGCAGATTTTTTAAGCCTAACATGGTGGTGTTTTTAAACCTAAAATGATGGCAGCATTTTAAGACATTTGCATTGTCTTAATTTCAGATGCAGAAAGTTGCTTTAAAAAGTAACACATTTTTTTCCGGGTGGGCTGGGGCATGGGTCCTATCGTCCAGGATTACTACGACTCGCCTAGTATAACTCTTGGCGTTGGTGGGGGTGGGTGGGCGGGAACCACCGCCACTTTAGAATGTAGAAAAAGAGGGGGAAAAAAACTAAAAACTCCATAGGAATAGCATGGGAAGAAAAGCAAAAAAACTCACAATGTCAAGTGTGTTTAAAAAAAAAAAAAAAAAAAAAAAACAAGTTTCACACCGGAAATAATAAGGGGACAAAATTGACTAGAAAAATACATTGAACAGCGGGAACCGGGTGGGCTGGGGCATGGGTCCTATCGTCCAGGATTACTACGACTCGCCTAGTGGACCATCCGTTCCACTTTTTAAGCTGAATTTAAGACGTTTTCGTTTACAGTGCATCTGTGAAGAGGATTCTGTAAAACCTATTTCGCCGTCGATGTTTATCTAAGATGTGCAAGAATTGCCTGATTTGGATGCTGTTGAGCGAAATTGTTTGTGTAAAAGGCTCAAATACAGACAAACCATTCTTAGAGATTTACGAAGCCGTTTTAGATCTGAGTATCTTGGGGCTCTTATTCTACGAAAAAGCAAAAAGCCAGCCAAACATACCGGTACTGTTGGCGTAATTGTTATGGTGGGAGCCGGTAATAAAAGAGAATCTACTGGCTTTTAGGTCGTATCACTTAGGTTATACCAGGTAAAGACGGACAAGTACGACTTGTTAAAGTGCAAACTTCCCAAAAGGAACTCTTGCGCCCGATTCAAAGAATTTATCCTCTAGAGATAACATCCTCTGATAATCTGCCCACACCGATGACTCTCAGTAAAGTTAAAGAATCAAATAACATCTCCAAAGTTTCGGACAGTACTACTAGTGAGCAAATGAAGTTTAGTAGAGTTGGCAAAAGAATTAAAGTGCCAGAAAGACTAAACTTGTAGATTATATTAGAAATTGTTGATCATTCTACTATTTATTTTATTTTTTCATTTTTATGTTTAATTTAAAACTAATGTTCGTATGTAACAAACATGTAACATGTAATGTAACAAATCTTTATATCAGATTTGTTTTGACTAATAGTTCTTTTGTTTTGATTATTATTTATAATCAAAAGCTCAGAGGATGTTGAAAATGTATGATAATGTCTATTATTTACTTTATGAATATTATTATTATTGGATGGCAACGTCGGTTAAAAAAAATAAGATACGTGGTCTCGTTTAATCGAGAGCTCGTGTGTATTAAAAATTTTTAGAATAAGTAATAATCTGTTTTTGAGCAGTAGATTTTTGCCATTGGGAATAAAGAGTTTTTTTATTTTTCAAATGGTTTGCTTTTTGTAAATAATATTCAACGTAGCTGTTTTTTTTTTTTTTTTTTTTTTTTTTTTTTACTATTATTTAAGTTTCAGAAAAGCGTAGTACGTGTTATTGAATTGAGTGACCGCTTTGAAGATAAAAGTGTGAATATTTAATTTACAGGCGTCCGCAGGTAACACTATTTTTTTTAGAAAGCAGAAGGAAACGGTGGTTTTCCTTAGGTAGCTTTAACAATCTCTCCTTATAGGGTAGGTGAGATTGTGCTTGATTATAACGACAATTAAATTGGGAGTAATAATTATTGCACTTAAAATTGCATTGTTGTAAGCTTTTCGTAAACAAATATTTTTGTATTAAGAGTGAATAATTCCCATAATGATTAAAGAATCAGAAAAAATAAAAGAAATTTAAGAAGAAATATAGAATTTTATTTAAAGAAAACAAAATAAATAAAGAATCAGGAAAATCAACTTAAATTGGATTACAAAATAACATTAATTTGCTAGACAATATTCTTAACTAAAATTTAATCATTTTCATTTTTATACTTTCAATATTTTCGATATTGTCTCCATCCACAATCGATGCTTTTATTGTTGTAAAGTCGAAAATTTTTGGAATACATTCCTTTATTATATAATAATAATAATAAATAATCTGGTGTGTCACTCACACGACTTTCAATTTCCCTGAAATTTAATACTATAAATACAGGTTGGAGATTAAGAGGTAAGATAACGAGTAGTGTTGTGTAAACCTATGTTAAACAATTCATGAAGAGTTTTATATGAACTGAAGAGTTCTGCTTCTGAAGAGTTTTATATGATAATTTGTTCTGTGTGAGGGGGGCCCCCCGTTTCATTAATGCACCTACATTTATATAGAATTTAATTCGGTTATTAGAAAATATTTCTCTTTTTAAAAAATAATTTATTAAAATTATTATTTAAAAAAATATCTTTTATGATAAGGCAGACGATTTCCATATTAGAGAAGTAGTTTAACACCAAATATCCAAAAAAAAAAAAAAAAAGTCCATTTTATTCTCAATATTAAAAAAAAAGTACGATTTTTTTTTCTAAGTTTTTTTTTTTTTCGTTAAAAGTAAAAAAAAAAAAAATAGATAACTTTGTTTTAAATTATCGCAGATTGATGGTTCAACCATTCGTTTTAAAGGTATTTTCGAGCTCTTTTAAAAGATACCCATCATGAAAATTTACTCCCCTCGAGGGGGGACTTCCTCCCCAGGGGGGTAGGCGAGGCTGCTACATACACAAAAAAGATTTCCCAGTTAACTGTCTCTATTACAAAAAATATATATTTGTTTCATTTGGTTTAGTGCAGTCTATAGACGTTAAACTCTATTTTCCTGCAATTTCCCCCATAGACGTAATGTATTAGAATTCTCTTGATTGTCCCTGTATACGAACCATTTGCTTGATCTTAACGAAAAGCTTACTGTAGCATCCCTATATGATACACATTTAGAATACCAAGTTTGAACTTTCTGCCATAATTTGTTTTTGAGATATGGTGATAACAGACAGTCACACAGACATACACACAGACCATTTGCTAAAAACATGATTTTCGTATTCAGGGGACCTCAAAGCGTGTAAATATAACAAAAGCTCGCGTTCGAAAATTTGAGCCTAAAACAATACTTTCTCTACCTTAAGGGTAAGAGAAAGTAAAAATCATTAATTAGCAAAATTTATTTTTAGTTAAAAAATTAATTTATTAAAAGTTTATTTCTTAATAGATTAATATATATATATATCTATATCTATATCATTATATAAAGCGCAAAAAATTGTTTGTTTGTGGAGGGTAATCTCTGAAACTACTGAACCGATTTAAAAACTTCTTTCACTGACCGAAAGCTACAGTATGCCATATTGTTATAGGCTATATTTAATTTTGATAAAATAAATTTTAGTTTAAAATCTGAGCATTTTAATTAAAATCCCCATTGAAGCCGTAATAGAAATGGAAATAATGAAATATTAAAAGAATTAGCTGCTGCCAACATAAAAGAAACATTTACATATTCATTTCGTTTTTAAAATATCTTGACGTGAAAAGAAAAGAAATATATTTGCACGTGCATTAAATTGAAATTCATATAAAGCTTTTTTAATTGTTAAACTTACACGTTAAATCTGACGTCATTATAGAATTAAAAGTGTTTATTTTTCTAATAATTTAATTTGATATGATATGATTACTTGGATATGATATAATATCTAAGCATCAATGTTTAAACCACGGAGTCTTTATTACTCCGTGGTTTAAACTGATGTGTGTAAACGAAATTGGAATTTAAAAATAAATAAATAAATAAAATTAAATAAAATAAGAAATTCTATTTTATAATGTTTATAATATTATTTATTTTAATTTATAATTGTTGCCAAAAAGATTTACGAATTAATTTATTTTTAGACATATAATAAAATATATCTTCACGCGAACAATAATATAAAAAGTGAACTGGATTTTTTGTAAAAAAATAATAAAGATCGAGGAAAATTATTTCCCCATTTTAATCCCCATTCCCCATATTTGGATATAGATATGTATTAGTTATCATGTGCATCCGTTAGATTAAATTGTTTTTGTTGTAAAATTGATAAAATTGGAATTTTAAATTTCAAAACTCTAGAAAAAAAAATGGCAAATTTCCATATTCGATTGAAAACATAAACATTTCATTTCAAAGGATGATATTTACACAATAAACATCCAACTAATAAACCACGGAGTAATAAGACGGGAAAGGATAACTATTCTATCATAATTTGAAGTCAAATTTGTTTTCAAATGTCTAAATAAAGTATCTGATATAATATACTAATATGTTGCAGCGGAATAGATTTGATATCCGTCATCCTTGGCAGAAAAAAAAATATCGCCAAATTATCTGGCGAATATAATTTAATTCCTTTCAAAAATCATGGTTATTTTAAAAACTTACATTAAGAGTGTAACGAATAATATGAAACAATATTTCGTACAATACATATTACGAAAATATACATCTGGCATGTATATTTTCGTATTATGTTTTTGATCGCCAAATACAAAAAACGCCAAGGGTGACAGTTTTGAAATTTAAAATTAAAATTTTGTCAATTTGACAGCAAAATAACTCAATCTAACGCATGCATACAATAACTAATACATATCTATACCCAAATATGAGGATTAAAATCGGGAAATAATTCTTCTAGAATTTTAATAATAATAATAAAAAAAAAAAAAAATCCATGAGCGATTAACATGGAAAATCTTTTTCTTGCATCCACGGGCGGTCAGTGATGTCATACTTCGCTTGCGTATTGAGATGTTTAAATTTATTTGGCAACTATTTTTAGCAACTAACAGTTATGGCAAGTAGCTCAATATACATAGCGCATACAGCCATTACTGAAATGTAAATAGCATTTAATTATTTGAGTTACATTATGTTGACTGGAAACCTATTTAATATACCTATGCTCTATAGCTATACTAATAAAAAAAAAAAGAAAGGTTTATATGCATATGTAGAGAACGATCGCTAGAACTAAAAAGCCGATTGCTTTTTTTTTTTTTTTTTTTTTTTCTTTCAATAATCAAAAGTTACACTGTCTCTCTCTAAGTGCTAGAAGCTATAATAAATTTTGGTAAAATAAATTTTTAATTAAAATTTTCAATATTTTAATTGAAAACAAAGCATAGATTTGATATCTATCGTCATTGGCGATTTTTGTATTTGGCGATCGAAAACGTAATACGAAAATCTGTATATTATCGTAGTAAATACGAGATGTATGTGTTTACTTCAATTACCCTACTACCGTAGGTAGTGGAAGTATTGTATAGGTTTTGGCAATTGGTCAGTGTGTGTATATATGTGCACGTGTGTGTGTAATTTTCTGGCTGGCATATCTCCAAAACTAATAAAAATAGAACTACTAAACTTCACAAGTGATTCAGGTCTGGTGTACAGATAAATTTTCCAAATTTTCGTGAAAATTGAAAAACCGGAATTGGGTCATCGAAAACCAGAAATGGGACCCTAAGCCCATATTCAAAAACACCTCTAATGATTTTCTTCAAAGTTGCTATATAAATAATATATTAGATGCCCTTTCGATTGAAAAGTTGCTTAGTTCAGGAAAATTGATAGGCGTCCTCTATAAACAGCTCAATTTCAGACTTCGCAAGTGCGTTCCTTTAAAAACGTCTGTACGGATTTTTTTCAAACTCGCCATGTTAACTTCCTATTAAATATCCTTTTGTATGTAATTATTGTTTTTAGGTCAATAATTGAGTATGTTAAGTTTTGGTAAAAGTTGGTATCTCAAAAACGGCTCTAACGTATTCTTGAAAATTTTTTCTTTAATCCAATTTAGATAGCCTTTCTCAAGTATTACGTGCTTATTACAGGAATATTAACGGTCATCCTGATTAGGTAGTTCAGTTTTAGATCTCGGAAATTCGTGTTTACAAAAATAACTATCTATTTTTTTCCCCTTATTTTTTAACTCGCTATGCAAACTCTGTTGTATGTGTCTTTATACGTGTATCAAGTTTCTCTTACTCGAAAATCTCAAAAAATGCAAGTAATATCTCCAAAAAATTGTATATATTACGTGTAATAGTGGGTAATGGAAGTCGTGTGGTTGTTTCACACCAGATTCTGTAATAGTATATATTGTACGAATATTGTTTCATATTATTGATTTCTCCTTTAATATACATTATTAAAATAATAATCAATTATGGAAAAAATTAAATATATTTGCGAAATGAAAAAATAAATAATAATTAAAGCTATTATGACGTCAATTTTATCAAAAACATTTTCATGTCATAGGTTTATTTTTCAATATTTTTTATTCATGAGTAAAGAAATGTTTCTTTTTATGAAATAAATAAATAAATAGCATTAAGTAAAAATTGCCAACATTTAACAACTAATTAAAAAATATAATTGTAAAATTATATTTTGACTTTCCAGTTAATAATATTGCCTGACTATAACATATAAACTGATATATTTCTTGATTTTTTACATATCAATCCATCTTTAACTAAAATTTGTTCATCAGTGCGAAGCCGGACGGGTCAGCTAGTCATTATATAAAGCGCAAAAAATTGTTTGTTTGTGGAGGGTAATCTCTGAAACTACTGAACCGATTTAAAAACTTCTTTCACTGAACGAAAGCTACAGTATGCCATATTGTTATAGGCTATATTTAATTTTGATAAAATAAATTTTAGTTTAAAATCTGAGCATTTTAATTAAAATCCCCATAGAAGCCGTAATAGAAATGGAAATAATGAAATATTAAAAAAAATAGCTGCTGCCAACATAAAAGAAACATTTCCATATTCATTTCGTTTTTAAGATATCTTGACGTGAAAAGAAAAGAAATATATTTGCACGTGCATTAAATTGAAATTCATATAAAGCTTTTTTAATCCGCGTTTGTAATGATCGATAGACGGCGCTTTGTGAACACTGCAGTTGTTAGTAAACATTGCCACGTGTGTTCCATTAGTGTTCTTTTAGTTATTCTACTTAATATTCGTACTATAATTTCTCCGCCATTACATTATGGAAAATTGATTGCTTTTGGAAAAAATACTTCAGTTTATTCAAAGTTCGATCGTAAATAGATTTTTAACTGAAGTTGAACAAATATTAATTTCAAATCATCTGATTAATTCTTTACTTCCATTAGCCGAAGCAACTGAAATTTTAAATTTGTCATTTGGAAATAAATGGAAGCTCAATTCTGGATTTCTTGATCCTTTGGAGTTACACTGTGGCACACAAAAGTATATGTTATCTTTTTTACCGTATTTATTCATTTTTATTCAATAAATATATGTGAAACTA
The DNA here is from genome assembly GCA_963930645.1 of Salticus scenicus. Taxonomy (NCBI): domain Eukaryota; kingdom Metazoa; phylum Arthropoda; class Arachnida; order Araneae; family Salticidae; genus Salticus; species Salticus scenicus. The sequence goes on from OZ005652.1 coordinate 64,805,290, forward strand.
AATATCGGCAAGCAATGGCGGCTGTATGGAATTCGAATTAAACCATGTTTATTGTAATTTCACCTTAGCCCACCAGAGGGCGAGCATTTCATTACAATCGCGGATTGTTAAACTTACACGTTAAATCTGACGTCATTATAGAATTAAAAGTGTTTATTTTTTTAATAATTTAATTTGATATGATATGATATAATACCTAAGCATCAATGTTTAAACCACGGAGTCTTTATTACTCCGTGGTTTAAACTGATGTGTGTAAACGAAATTGGTATTTAAAAATAAATAAATAAATAAATAAATAAAATAAAATAAAATAAGAAATTCTATTTTATAATATTATTTATTTTAATTTATAATTGTTGCCAAAAAGATTTACGAATTAATTTATTTTTAGACATATAATAAAATATATTTTCACGCGAACAATAATATAAAGAGTGAACTGGATTTTTTGTAAAAAAATAATAGAGATCGAGGAAAATTATTTCCCCATTTTAATCCCCATATTTGGATATAGATATGTATTAGTTATCATGTGCATCCATTAGATTAAATTGTTTTTGTTGTAAAATTGATAAAATTGGAATTTTAAATTTCAAAACTCTAGAAAAAAAAATGGCAAAGTTCCATATTCGATTGAAAACATAAACATTTCATTTCAAAGGATGATATTTACTCAATAAACATCCAACTAATAAACTAATTAAAAGGGAAAGGATAAATATTCTATCATAATTTGAAGTCAAATTTGTTTTCAAATGTCTAAATAAAGTATCTGATATAATATACTAATATGTTGCAGCGGAATAGATTTGATATCCGTCATCCTTGGCAGAAAAAAAAATATCGCCATATTATCTGGCGAATATAATTTAATTCCTTTCAAAAATTATGGTTATTTTAAAAACTTACATTAAGAGTGTAACGAATAATATGAAACAATATTTCGTACAATACATATTACGAAAATATACATCTGGCATGTATATTTTCGTATTACGTTTTTGATCGCCAAATACAAAAAACGCCAAGGGTGACAGTTTTGAAATTAAAAATTAAAATTTTGTCAATTTGACAGCAAAATAACTCAATCTAACGAATGCATACAATAACTAATACATATCTATACCGAAATATGAGGATTAAAATCGGGAAATAATTCTTCTAGAATTTTAATAAAAAAAAAAAAAAAAAAAAAAAAAAAATCCAATGAGCAATTAACATGGAAAATCTTTTTCTTGCATCCACGGGCGGTCAGTGATGTCATACTTCGCTTGCGTATTGAGATGTTTAAATTTATTTGGCGACTATTTTTAGCAACTAACAGTTATGGCAATTAGCTCAATATACATAGCGCATACAGCCATTACTGAAATGTAAATAGCATTTAATTATTTGAGTTACATTATGTTGACTGGAAACCTATTTAATATACCTATGCTCTATAGCTATACTAATATATAAAAAAAAAAAAAAGGTTTATATGCATATGTAGAGAACGATCGCTAGAACTAAAAACCCGATTGCTTTTTTTTTTTTTTTTTTCTTTCAATAATCAGAAGTTACACTGTCTCTCTCTAAGTGCTAGAAGCTATAATAAATTTTGGTAAAATAAATTTTTAATTAAAATTTTCAATATTTTAATTGAAAACAAAGCATAGATTTGATATCTATCGTCATTGGCGATTTTTGTATTTGGCGATCGAAAACGTAATACGAAAATCTGTATATTATCGTAGTAAATACGAGATGTATGTGTTTACTTCAATTACCCTACTACCGTAGGTAGTGGAAGTATTGTATAGGTTTTGGCAATTGGTCAGTGTGTGTGTATATGTGCACGTGTGTGTGTAATCTTCTGGCTGGCATATCTCCAAAACTAATAAAAATAGAACTACTAAACTTCACAAGTGATTCAGGTCTGATGTACAGATAAATTTTCCAAATTTTCGTGAAAATTGAAAAACCGGAATTGGGTCATCGAAAACCAGAAATGGGACCCTAAGCCCATATTCAAAAACACCTCTAATGATTTTCTTCAAAGTTGCTATATAAATAATATATTAGATGCCCTTTCGATTGAAAAGTTGCTTAGTTAGGGAAAATTGATAGGCGTCCTCTATAAACAGCTCAATTTCAGACTTCGCAAGTGCGTTCCTTTAAAAACGCCTGTACGGTTTTTTTTCAAACTCGCCATGTTAACTTCCTATTAAATATCCTTTTGTATGTAATTATTGTTTTTAGGCCAATAATTGAGTATGTTAAGTTTTGGTAAAAGTTGGTATCTCAAAAACGGCTCTAACGTATTCTTGAAATTTTTTTCTTTAATCCAATTTAGATAACCTTTCTCAAGTATAACGTGCTTATTACAGGAATATTATCGGTCATCCTGATTAGGTAGTTCAGTTTTAGATCTCGGAAATTCGTGTTTAAAAAAATAACTATCTATTTTTTTCCCCTTATTTTTTAACTCGCTATGCAAACTCTGTTGTATGTGTCTTTATACGTGTATCAAGTTTCTCTTACTCGAAAATCTCAAAAAATGCAAGTAATATCTCCAAAAAATTGTATATATTACGTGTAATAGTGGGTAATGGAAGTCGTGTGGTTGTTTCACACCAGATTCTGTAATAGTATATATTGTACGAATATTGTTTCATATTATTGATTTCTCCTTTAATATACATTATTAAAATAATAAACAATTATGGAAAAAATTAAATATATTTGCGAAATGAAAAAATAAATAATAATTAAAGCTATTATGACGTCAATTTTATCAAAAACATTTTCATGTCATAGGTTTATTTTTCAATATTTTTTATTCATGAGTAAAGAAATGTTTCTTTTTATGAAATAAATAAATAAATAAATAAATAGCATTAAGTAAAAATTGCCAACATTTAACAACTAATTAAAACAAATAATTGTAAAATTATATTTTGACTTTCCAGTTAATAATATTGCCTGACTATAACATATAAACTGATATATTTCTTGATTTTTTACATATCACTCCATCTTTAACTAAAATTTGTTCATCAGTGCGAAGCCGGACGGGTCAGCTAGTATATATATATATATATATATTACCTTTATTAACAAATTTATTATTAACCTATTAAAAAGTAGATAACTGTAAAATATTTTTTTAGCAAACTATTTATCGTGAAATGGGTTTAGTTTAAAAAACTATGTATTTTTCATTGTTTTTCCAAAATAATTCATACATATATTTTACGTGTAATTAGTGAAATAAAAATACCTTGATTAGCAATTATCTTTTGTAGATAAAGTTACTTTTTAGAAAAATATCAATCTCTCACTTCGACTTTAAATTCACGTTTTTGTAAACACTATTTCTATAAAGTGAATTTGCATATTTTCCCACTTTATTATGTACAGAATCTTCCCTCATTCAACAATTTCAAAAAACCTAGCAAACAATGAAATCCTCAAACCAATCTCATCTTCGGTGTCTTGCAACTTGCGCAATTACCATTTGCGCGATTACCATTTGCGCGAAGTGGTTTAAAAATTCCTATTTGCGCGATTTTTCTTCCCATATGCGCGAATAAAGTAAAAATAAAGAGCAGTACGAGTTACATGCGTTCTCAGATTCATACACAGCGAGGTACAAGTGTCCAGTGATTTTTTTTTTCTTGTTTTTATGTGCGCGAAGCGTATGTACGTGCAGGATACTGATTGCGGCGAAAACGTGTTACCAGCGTTTTCAGATTCATGCACAGCAGGTAGGGGTGTCCAGTGATGTTTTTTTGGTTTTTACGTACGTGGTAGTGATTGCAGCGGAACCGAGTTACGGGCGTTCTCAGATTCATTCACAGAAATATAGGGGTGTCCAGTTTTTTTTTTTTTTTTTTTTTTTTTTTTTTACGTGCGTGGTAGTGATTGCCATGGAACCGAGTTACGGGCGTTCTCAGATTCATGCACAGCAAGGTAGGGGTGCTCAGTGATGTGTTTTTGGTTTTTACGTGCGTGGTAGTGATTGCCGCGGAACCGAGTTACGGGCGTTCTGATATTCATGCAGAGCGCGGTAGGGGTGTGCAGTGATTTTTTTTTTTTTTTTTTTTTTTTACGACCGTGGTAGTGAATGCCGCTGAACCGAGTAACGGGCGTTATCAGGTTGTCAAGTCAAAAGGAAGAAATCATCTGCATGCTCGGTACTGCAATTTCTGGTCGCACAAATGGGAATTTTTCACCCCGTCGCGCCAATGGGAATCGCGCAAATGGGAATAATTCTCATCTTCAAAATAAGACTATTCCTTCAATAACTCAGATTTCCGTTATACACTTTTCTCCATATGTCTAGAACTCTAACTCACTGGATCCAACAATGTAGTCGAACTTAATCACTAAACCTTCACAAATATTAAAAATTCGTACGAAACTTAAGTTGCTTTATTCAATAAGCCGCATAACCTCTTCTTGCAATTTAATGCGGAAAATGCGTGATCTCCCCTTAGTAGCAGAAGCGCAAACTCTCCTATTTGTGTAAGAGAGATCGCGCGGCTCTTTATTTAAATATAATTGTTTTTAAAAAGAACTGCTAGTGTTTTCTAGTCAGTCTAGGTTAACACCTTATGAGAAACAGTTTAGTTTTAAATTTTCTGTAATTTTGCCTTTCTGCAGAAATTTTTGGAAAGAGCCGTAAACGTTCAAGCAATTACTTTGAAAAACAAAACAAAATAACAATTCTTAATTCTAGACACTTGAAAGAATCAACTTGAAAGAATCAATTTGAACATTTAATTACATACTCCACTATTGACGTTGCACAACTACCTGGAGTTGCTCTTCCCGCATTCTACTCCTTCTCTCCTAACTTCCATATGTGCAATCTCTCTGCCCGCGCAATCTCTCCGAGTTTTACCTTATATACAGATTAAACGCTAAAAATTCGGCTTCCGTAATCAGGACACCTAAAAATGTGATATTATACAAAAAAAAAAAGTGAAAATTGGATTTCAAAAAATACTTTCAATTACAGTATCGGTATGAAAAATTAATTTTTCTTCCTGAGCAGTGTTCGTCGACATAGTAAAATGCATCAAAGCACTTCCATTGATTACATTCAATAGAAAAAAAAAAGTTTAGCTCAATTTCGGGTAGCCTTGTATATTGTCTACAAACAATATGTATATAAACAATATTGTGTACTTAAATTCAGTCTTACTTGAAAAAAACTTCTAACACAAAATGAATTACAATTCGAGCAATTTCCAAGTTTAGCCTCAATATCTCCAAATATTTTCAGTAGCTCTGTAAACGAATGATGAATGATTTTTTTTACCGCAATCTGTACAAAACATACTTTTATGTATATCAAAAAATTTGTTCTTTCCGTTTTGTTTAAGTCAGCCTATGGATGTTACACTGCACTTATCCGAAATTTCCCCCAAAACATAATGTATTTGATTTCTCTTGGATGTCCTTGTACACGAACGATTTACTTCACCCGAACGAAAAGTTTTGTATAGCTTCCGTACACATATATATTTTGAATACCGAATTTAAATTTCTGCTACAATATGTTCTTGATATATGCTGATAACAACCAGACACACACACAGACAGATTCACAGACATACACACACACACAGGAACACACATACCTACACACACACAGGCACACACACAGGCGCACACACACGCACACAGACAAACTTCTAAACACATGATATTCTGGTTCAGGAGACCTGAAAACGTGTATTTAAAACAAAAACTCAAGTTCTAACATTTGACTAAAAAACAATACTTTCTCTATCATATAGTAAGAGAAAGTAAAAAAAAAATATATGCACTTAACTATTTATCATTTACTCGTTATCAGAGTCATCAATAAATACGTTCCATCGACTCCGTCGTCTTTTTAATATTGGTTGTACGAATTCATTTCTTGAACAGTCTTGATTGTTATCGTTATTTAAAAAACAACTATTCTTCCTCCAGATTATCTTATGATTGAAAGTACCGTACTAGACAGTCATTTAAATTTCTTTTCAACTCCGTAAATCACTCTATTGAGAGATCAATTTACATAAAATGTGTTTCTAATGTTTCGGCTATTTGTAACCATTTATTTATATCTTCTAAACTCAAAGATTGATTTGGGGTTCTAAAAGTTTGGATACTGAGTTTTTCTTCTCATTACCAGAATGAAAAAAATTGCTACTTATGTTAATTTAATTTCATCAATAACTTTATTGTAATTAATTAATTTGGTGATATCTATCTCATTCATATCAGCAAATACTTCTCCACCAATATTTTATAAAGATGTTATTACGCGATTTACATCTGTTTCTGATGAAATTGGACTTGTATAAATTGCTCTAGTAGAATATGTCTCGTAGAACGCAATTTCCTATTACACGGAATGTATCGCGCTTTGTACGAGTGCCTATTGTACAATTATTGTATCAATTTTTTATTCGTGTGACCTCTGAAAAAATGAAATATTACGTCTTTCATTTAAAATTAAATTAAAATTTTGCATATCAAAATATTATACCGGGTGATTCAAAATAGATGCTACAGCGATTATCTCGTAAACTAAGAAAGATAGAAACATACTTCCAATTACAAAATTGGTGCAAAATAAGAGTAGATTTCAGATATGGCATTTTTTTGTTCAAGGGACTGTATACATATTAAATACGAAATTTAATTTTTGTACGGCCCCCTCCTATCATATGACTTATATTTAGAAAAATATTCTCCTCGCTCTAACAAGCAAAAAAAAAAAAAAAAAAAAAACTCCCTCTCTAAGTCAAAATCTCGCTGAGTTATTGCAATTTGAAAATTCTAGCATTTTTCGCCAAGTCTTAAGGGGTTGCATCAAAAGTGAGAAATTGTAATTACTATATCTTTTGTAATAAGGCACACGTTGATCAGCGTTTGGGGAAAAAATCATTCAGGGAAAGACGGCTGTTTTAACCTGTAATGTCTCTCTTTCCCCTAGCGAATACAGAAGAGAATGCTCATTGATAATTTAACAAATAAAATTTATGAATAATTTATGTACTAAAAGGGAATTTTCAAATTCGTTTTTCTTTCTTTTCTTTTATACATTCTCTTACTCATATACACAGTGTAGAGAAAGAATTGTTTTTGAGTCAAATTTCCGAAAATTAGCTTTTGTTATATTTGCACGTTTTCAGATCCTTTGAATTCAAATATCATGTTTTTAGCGGTTGGTCTCTCTCTCTCTGTGAGTGTCTGTGTATTATTAGAATATCTCATGGACAAATAGTAGCAGAAAATCCAAATTTGATATTCTAAATCCTTATGATATTGCGGTGCTATACTAAACTATTCGTTGCGATCAGACAATTGTTTGTTTACAGGGTCATCCAAGAGAATTCAAATACATTACGTCTGTAAGCAAAATTTCTCATATGTACAGTGTGACATTCATAGACTGTCCTAAACAAAATGAAAAGAACAGACTTTTTATACACATAAAAGCATTTTTTATGTAGATTGCGGTATAGCAACCATTCATCATTCATTTACAGGGTTACCCAGAGTATTTTGATATATTGGTGCTATACTTAGGAATTGCTGGAAGTGTATTTCATTTTCTGTTACTTGTTTTACATATAACATTAAATTTACGTTCACAAAGTCATGTGTATATAGTTTATAGACAACATACAGGGCTACCCAAAAATAAAGAAAACATTTTTTTTTTTATTAAATGTAATTGGCGTAAGTGCTTTGCTGCACTTTTTTTATTTCGAAGAACACAGCTGACACAGAACGGAAAATTAATTTCTCATACCCATACTGTAAACAAAGTAGTTTTTGCAGAGCCTTTTTTTCTGTATAATATCGTGTTTTGAGGCCTCCTGAATACGAAAGATAAACGTTTAGTGGTTGATCTGTATATATATGAATTATCAGCATAATTTAACAAAAAATAATCTGGTGTGCCACTCACACGACTTTGTCTTACCCTGAAATTTAACACCATAAATACAGGTTGGAAATTAAGAGGTAACATAAGGAGTACTGTTATGTAAACCTATGTTAAAATAATTCAAATTAAGCTTCGGGAGAGTGATAATTAGTTTTGTGTTAGGAGGGCTGCCGCCCCACTCAAACCCCGTTTCATTAATGCACCTACATTTATATAGAATTTAAATCTGTTATTAAAATTAAAATTTCACTTAAAATTATTTAGACAACTTTCACATGCAACATTCCTTGAAACTTATCGGTCTTAATCAAACTTTTCCAGCAACAAATTTATATTAATTTGAAAATACAACTTTTGGATCTCCTGAAATTATTCGACACAGGTAATAATCAAACTTTAAGAAACTTGACTTTGGTAATAAGGAAGCCTCAAAACGTGTAAATACACAAAAAACAAGCGATGCATATTTAGCTTAAAATTATATATTATTTATCATCTGTCTATGAGAAATGCATTTCCATTCCTGAGCAGCTTTCCTGGACATGGTAAAATATTATAGTAAAGCACTTTCACTAACAATAAAAAATAATATTATCGCTTAAATACTTGCAACCCTGTATATATTTTGAAGAATATGTGCAAACCACAAAATGCACTTAATTATAAACCTATAGTAATAATATACGGCACAACCTAAAATGCACTTCCATCAATTTTTAGCTATTGTCGCATTATAATCTAGTTATTTTGTGTGGCCCTGTAAATGAACAGTGAATGATTTCCCTGCTATATTCTGCATGAGGCATGTTTTTATGCATATAAAAAATATATATTCATTTCATTTGGTTTAGTGTAGTCTACAGGTGTTAAACTCTACTTACCTGCAATTTCCCACGTAGACGTAATGTATTTGAATATTCTTGAGTGTCCCTGTACACGAACCATTTGCTTCATCTCAACGAAAAGCTTAGTGTAGCATTCCTATATGATACATATTTAGAATACCAAGTTTGGAATCTCTGCTGCTATTTGTTCTTGAGATATGCTGATAACAGACAGACACACACACAGACAAACCGCTAAAAACACCATTTTCATATTCTGGGGACCTCAAAACGTGTAAATATAACAAAAACTCACTTTCGAAAGTTTGACCAAAAAACAATACTTCTCTACCTTATGGGCATGAGAAAGTAATAACTACAGGAAATGCGAATTTGGTACTTTGGATTCTATATTTAGTTGCCACTTGAAAAGTTGATCAAGGTTTGCAAGTTTCAAGGAAATTGATAACAGATTTGATTTTTGTTTTGATAACTATAATTAAACGGGGGTTGAGAAGGGCGGTAACCCCCCTGACATAGAATCATACATCTATACCATATCATATTCTATACAAAACATTATTTTAGAATATCAACAATAAATATGAATTTCCTTATGATTTTTACAGTATAAAGTTATTTAAATGTAATTTATAAGAATGCCTGTCTCAAAACGCTATACATTGGCATTTTTTGTGCGTTCCTGTACATAAGCCAATTGCAGAGGATTAATTAATGCCATTTTAAATAGGGAATATCATATAGTAAACCTGAATAACATATATCATTTCTTAAAATTTCTGAAAATATTTACAGACGCTGGGGGCGGGCCGACGGACAGGTGGACAGTCAGACAAAAAAATATGCAAATTGAAATCATATTCACAGTTTAAAAGTGTTAGAAACTGTTTATTGTAAACGAAAATGCAATTCCAGCAAATGTACAATAATAACACTTAACGTAACGGAATATTTTTTGTGCCCTGTAAATCTAATGCTAATCGTACTGTACACTATAGAAAGCATTCTTTCGTGTATATGAATAACATATTTCAATTTCATTAAGATTTATGCAAAGTAATTAAAATTTGGTTTATAGAAATATCTTTACATAGAACGCAATGCTTTGGAATACTTTCGGATGTTCCTGTATACAGACCAGTGATGGTGTTTACTCCATTTTCTATAGAAAATATCCAATAGAAAACATTAATAACATATTTCAATTTTACTAATATATGCATAAATTAAAGGTATTAAAATATGGTTTATAAAAATACCTCTCATAGAACAAAATGCTTTGGAATACTAATTTCGGGTGTCCCTGTGCACAAGCTAGCTGAGGCATTCACTCAATTTTCAATAAGGAACATCCGATAGTGAACTCAAATAACATATATGAGTTTCAGGAAATTCTATGAATATTGACGGGAGTTAGAGCGCGGACACACAGAAAGACGGATGGACAGACAGACAAATCGAAGTCATTAACAGTTTTTAACCTTGCTGGAAATGTTGAAGAGCCGAAGTCATTAATTTTTTCAACCATGATGGAAAGTGGTAAAAATAAAGCGCGAAAATTTCACACGGTTTTGCTAGTCATTTAATCTTTTTCCTCTCTTAACGTGTTTTAATTTGCAGGTGACCCCCCCCCCCTAAAAAATTTAACTATTAATTTTTTTAACAATACGAAATAATGTAAATTTGCATTAAGTTCTTAAAACTGTTGATTTCACGTGTTTGAATGATTTTAGTGCTATTTTAAAATAAAGGATCTTTATTTAATTTCCTCATCTCATGGATAACCCCTTAAAGAGAGCCCGTTGGTTTCGAAAAATAGATGCCAAAATTGAAGAAAAAGTGGTGTAAGTCATCATTTTCAAATTACAATAAATCAGCGAGATTTTGACTTAGGGAGATGATTTTTTTTTTGCTTGTTAGAGGGAGGAGAATATTTTTCTAAATATAAGTCCCATGATAGGAGAGGCCGTATAAAAATTGAATTTCGTATTTAATATGTATACAGCCCCTTGTACAAAAAAATGCCATATCTAAAAATTACTCTTAATTTGCACTAATTTTGTAATTAGAAGTATGTTTCTATCTTTCTTAGTTTACGAAATAATCGCTATAACATCTATTTTGAATCACCCGGTATATAGGGTGATTATAATTAAAGTTACGATTTCAAAACGCTATAATTTAAAAACTACCCATCAGAGTGATTTGATATTTTACCAGAGCAATCGTGAGGCAATGAAAGTTTGTTTGGGGGAGGAAAAAGGTATTTTCAACATGTTCCTATTGATGGCGCTGTCAGGGTAATGTCAGGGGCAACGAGATATATAAATTAGAGTGCTGATTCAATGGATGAAGGATTAGCTTTCCGTGGTTCAAGATGAATCACGTGACATGCTTGAATAGGTTGCTGTGTTTGGCCCTTTATCGCTATTTTGGCATTTAAAATATCAGTTCAACAAATTATCATTATTATTAGGTAACATGACAGTCCTATGACCGAAATAAATTCCTTTTAAAATAATTTTACACATATTTCACATTTTAATAATTAATAAAATACCTTTCTTTTCGTCGTTTCTCAACAAACTTTAAAAGTGTTTATAAAAGAAAATTTAAACTTTTAAAGAGCTAAATTTAACAACAAATAATAATTTTTCAACTATTTTTAAGCATTTTGTCGGTTAAAGTTCAACTACAAGAAATAAAAAAGAAGTAAAATCAAAATCAAATTGGTTTAGAACAAAAGAATATTAAACTACGTAAAGTAAACAAAAACATTGAAACCGTTGCCATAGAAATGTACTGAAAATGAGCTGTTACCAAGGAAACCACCGAATACGCATGTGCAAGGGAAGCATGTCACATGACTCATCTTGGACCTTCTCAAGGGTTACCATTTATCACTCTACTTTATATATCTCGTTGGTCAGGGGAAATGCATAAATGGACTCATTAAACACAATAATGTTGTTAGCAACACAATGGAATATCAGGAAACAATAGACATCACGGGTATACAACAATTGTTTTAGCAAAAAGATAAGAATACGTGTTTACAGCGGAAACAGTCATAGTGAAAAGAGAAAAAAGGAGCTCATTTAAAGAATAATTTACGGATAATTAACGGCACATTTTGAAACTTTTTTTTTTTTTTTGGCAAACAACATTTTATTGCTTCACGATTGCTCTGGTTAAATACCAAATCGCTCTGATAGTTAGTTTTAAAATTATTTTTGAAATCGTAACCTTAATTATAATCACCTTGTATAAATATTTTTTTCACGTACCTGTATTTTAAGATTTTTGTATGGTGTCGTCAGAAATGTGTATATAATAAAGTACAAATTGTATAATTTTTTAAAAGTAAATTTCAGTATAGTAATAAATTTCCCTATGCAAACTACCCACTGTGCTGTAATTATTTGACTTTTATATAGATGGTATTTCAATATTATTGCTTGAATTATGTTCGTGAAAACATAATTCAAGCAACAAATGCTATAAATTAAGTTTTATTTTAATTATTCATATTAACATTATTTATCCACATACTATTTCAATAATCATCAAAATTATTAAAATTGATTTTTAAAAGCCTTTTCGAAATAAATGTTTTCATTAGCAAAATTTCATATCTCTAATAAAAATATTCAACTTATTGTCATTTCTGTGAGCTTTCTATCAATCTATTAATTTCTCATAAAGTTTCGTGGCAGTAAATACTATGCTTAGGATTTTATTTGTTACCAGAAAAGTCCTGGTTCGGAAATGAACCGAATTCCGAATGCGAGAAACATTTTAAAACCAAACTCGAAATGTACAAAACTCGGCCTGATGCCGTTTGCGTTCCAGTAGATCAAAGTTTCTTAACGAAACCTTTTTTAAATTCATGAAATCAGTGAAGGTAGTTAATCAACGAAAGTTTTGCTCGCTTCGCTGGTCACTATATTTAAAGGAAACTCTTTTCTTCATCGCTTTATAAAGAAAAAAAATCTGGTGTGTCACTCACACGACTTTCTTTTACCCTGAACTTTTATACTATAAATACAGGTTGGAGATTAAAAGGTAAGATAACGAGTACTGTTGTGTAAACCTATGTTAAACAATTCAAATTTAACTTCGGAAGTGTTTTATATGATAATTAGTTCTGTGTGAGGGGGGCTACCGCCCCTCTCAACCCCCCGTTTAATTAATGCACCTAGATTTATATAACAATTAATTCGGTTATTAAACGGATAACAGGGGGGAGGGGGGCTACTGCCCCCCTCAAGCCCCCGCTTCACTAATGCACCTACATTTATATAGAATTTAATTCTGTTATTAAAATTAAAAGTTTACTTAAAATTATACAGACAATTTTCACACGCACCATTCATTGAGACTTATCAATCTTGATCGAACTTTTCTAGCAACAAACTTATATTAACTTCAAAATACAACATTTGGAACTCCTAAATAAATCGTTTTTAAGTTACTCTAAGAAACACAGACAACGTTCAAATATTAAAAAACATAACTACGGTAATTAAGAAGCCTCCAAACGTGTAAATATACAAAAAACAAGCGATGAATATATATCTTAAAACATAGATTATTTACCATATCTCTATGAGGAATTTACTTCAATTCCCGAACAGCTTTCCTGGAAAAGGTAAAATATTATTAGTAAAGCACATCCACTAACGACAAATAACTAGTGTGTTGTGGCCACCACATGACTTTCCTCTATATTTTCCTATACAAATTCACTCAGTAAATAAAAATTTATTAAAATTATTATTTAAAAAAATTATCTTCCAAGATAATGCAGACGATTTCCATATTACAGGAGTAGTATAACACTCAAAATTTACAAAAAAAGTCTAATTTATTCTCAATATTACATTAAAAAATAAATTAATTAAAAAATAAAATAAAACAATAAATAATATATATATATATATATATATATATATATATTTATATTGTAAAAAATGAAAAAAATCGATACCTTTATTTTAAATTCTCGCAGATCGATGATTCAGCCATTCGTTTTAAAGGTATTGGCCAGCTCTTTTGAAAGATACCCATCATGAAAATTTGTTCCTCTCGAGGGGGATTTCCCCCCAGGGAAAAGGCGAGGCTCCTACATACACAAAAAGGTTTTGCCAGTTGACTATCTCTGTTACAAAAAACATATATCCGTTTCCTTTCTTTTTGTGCAATCTATAGAAGTTAAACTGTATTTACCTGCAATTTCCCCCATAGACGTAATGTATTTGGATACTTTTGAGTATCCCTGTACACGAACCATTTGCTTCATCTCAACGAAAAACTTAGTGTAGCATCCCAATATGATACACATTTAGAATACCGAGTTTGGAATTTCTGCTACTATTTGTTCTTGAGATATGCTATATACAGACACACAGACAGGCAGATACACACACACACACACAGACCATTCTCTAAAAACATGATTTTAGTATTCAATAGACCTCAGATCATGTAAATTTAACAAAAACTCGCTTTCGAAAATTTGACCCTAGAACAATACTTTCTCTACCATAAGGGTAAAAGAAAGTTATAAAATATAAATTAAATTAAAAAATAATAAAAAAAAAAGGAAAAAAAAAGCATGAAATTTCTCAAAGCCCGCTTCTTATCCCCGCTGCCTTCGGCAGAGACCTACTCATTACCTGACTTTCGGGTATCTGTCCCTATTCCCAGGGACAATAACTTACCAGTGGGCTTCCATTTGGGTGCTTATCAGTTTTATATTTGAATCCGAGTCAGGCTCAATAAATAAAGCTCAAATATAATGCTGAATTCGCTTTCAAGCCAAGCGCAATTCAGACGTACCAAAAACAAACTATTTAAACAAAACAAAAAATAAAATAAATCTGAAATTGAGGTATATTAAAAAAAGGTTATGGTTGATTTTTTATTCATTTTTCATATTTTCATTTTTTCATTTGCATGAGCAAATTTAAAATTATATATATATATATATATATATATATATATATATCTGTATATATATATAAATTACGTGTCACGATGTTTGTCCGGGGTAAACTCCTAAACCAAGGAACCGATTTTAATGAAATTTTGCACACTGTGTGCAGTTTGGTCCAACTTGAGAGATAGGATAATTTTTATCTCAATTTATTGTCACAATATTGTTTTATTGCAATTATTCGTTAATTATAGACCTTTATTAAAGTTGCTCCAAAATATCTGTTAGTTCCATAAGTTTAAATGTTGCCAAAAAAAAAAAAAAAAAAAAAAAAAAAATACGAGTTGATTTTTTTTGACATAAAAATAAATACATTTAATCAAACGTGAACGTTAAAAAATTATAAAAAGTTAAATTATGCGTCTCACGAAAATTGACGTCATAATCAATTTAGAGATTTTATACACATTGATAAAGTGCTAATGTAGTTCTATCATAGGTATAGAAATATATATAGATCTATCTTCCCCATGTTATCGTACAAAGATTTTTGATGCCGAAAAAGAAGCTTTGGAATCAGCTATTAAGTGGTATTGAAAAAAAAAAAAAAAAAAAAAGAAATATGAATTTGAAACTGTATCTGGAGTTTTTCATTCACCTTTAGTAAATAAATTATTCATAAATTTTATTTGCTAAAATATTCGTATATATACGCAAGCGAAGTGATGACGTCACTGGCTGTTCGTGAATGCAAGAAAAATATTTCCTATGTTAAACGCCCATTGGATTTTTTGTAAATAATTATTAAAAATCGAGGAAAATTATTTCCCGATTTTAATCCCTATATTTAGGTATAGATAGGTATTAGTTATCGTGTCCATGCGTTAGATTAAGTTATTTTTGTTTTAAAATTGACAAAATTTTAATTTTTAATTTCAAAACTCTAGAAAAAAAAAATGGCAAACTTCCATATTCGATTGAAAACACAAACATTTCATTTCAAAGGATGATATTTACGCAATAAATATCCAACTAATATGCTAATTAAAAGGAAAATGATAAATATTCTATCATAATTTGAAGTCAAATTTGTTTTCAAATGTCTAAATAAAGTATCTGATATGAGATGCTAATATGTTGCAGCGGAATAGATTTGATATCGGTCATCCTTGGCAGAAAAAAACATAAAACATAAAACAAAAAAAATATATCGCCAAACTATTTGGCGAACATAATTTAGTTCCTTTCAAAAATCATGGTTATTTTAACAACTTATATTAAGAGAGTAATGAAATAATAATGAAATAAATTAATTTGAAACAATATTTCGTACAATGCATATTACGAAAATATACATCTGGCATGTATATTTTCGTATTACGTTTTTGATCACCAAATACAATAAGCGCCAAGAACGACAGAGTTTTGAAATTTAAATTAAATTTTTGTCAATTTGACAGCAAAGTAACTCAATCTAACGCATGCACATGATAACTAATACGTATATATATACCTAAATATGGGGATTAAAATCGGGAAATAATTTTCCTCGATTTTTAATATTTTTTTACAAAATATCCAATGGGTGATTAACATAGGAAATCATTTTCTTGCATCAACAAACGGTCAGTGACGTTACACTTCGCTTGCGTATACCCGTGTGTATTACTCGGGGAAAGACGGCCATATTTTGGTAAAAACGTTGTCTTTTCCCAAGTGAAAAGTAATCACTTTTTTCTCCCCAATGATCATTCTATATATACCATACTATATCTATGAGTTCTATATGCAAGCGAAGTGTGACTCACTGATCATTTGTGCAGCCAAGAAAAAGATTTCCTATGTTAATCGCCCATTGGATTTTTTGTAAAAAAATATTAAAAGTCGAGGAAATTTATTTCCCGAATTTAATTCTTATATTTGGGTATAGGTATTAGTTATCGCGTGCGTTAGATTGAGTTATTTTGCTGTCAAATTGACAAAATTTTAATTTTAAATTTCAAAACTCTGTCGTCCTTGGCGTTTTCCTTTCCCTTCTTTCTTCTTCTTCTTTTTTTTTTTTTTTTTATTTGTATTTGGCAATCAAAAGCGTAACACGAAAATATACATGCCAGATGTATGTATTACGCGAAGTGCAATATGTATTATTCATTGTACGTATGTATGACTTGTAATACGTATTGTACGAAATATTGTTTCATATTATTCATTACTCTTTTAATATAAGTTGTTAAAATAACCATGATTTTTGAAAGGAATTAAATATTTTGGCTCGATAATTTGGCGTTATTCTTTTATTCACCAAGGGTGATAGAAATGAAATCTATTCCGCTGCAACATATTAGTATCTTATATCAGATATTTTATTTAGACATTTGAAAACAAACTGTGATAGAATATTTATCATTTTCCTTTTAATTAGTATATTAAAATTTAAAAGCATGGTATATATTAAAAAATATATATATATATATATATAATTATTCTTATCTTAATCCTCAATGTTTCCCATCTTTATTAACTTGAATTTACTATTAAAATTTTAACATACTCAAAACCTTCTCATCACTTCGTTAAAATATACTAAACTTTTCCAAAATATTTTTCTATTTAAAATGATACATGTATTTATTTTTAATGTCCAATATTTCATGAGATGTCCTATTTTAAAGTTTTAAAATATTTATTAAATTTACTTATTTTTCTGGTTTAGCCATATTGTTTTCCTTTTTATACCTACTGCTGATGCCATCTTAAAAATATTAAAAATGATGAGGCCATTTTATAGTAAAACTATCCATTTTAACATGTATTATATTTCACTCCTCCATAAAAATTGATTTTAAAATCGTCTGCTGTTTTATACTTTTATTTTAATAGAATTTTAATAAAAAGTAAATTACATATTAGTCTTTTTAGCATTTTAATCCAAAATAGCTTTGGACTTATTATATTTCACTCATCCATAAAATTTGATTTTTAAAATCATTTGCTTCTTTTATACTTTTATTTTAATAGAATTTAATTTATATATTAATCATTTCAGCATTTTTATCCTAAGTAGCATTAGAAATAATATATATCACTTCTCCATTAAAATTTATAAGACCCTACAATAAAATTAATTTGTGCTTAATATCAACGAAAATTTTTATCAATCGCTTCCAAATTTTGACCCAAGGTTCAAATCTCAATCCTATGGGTTTTTACATCGGGTACAACGTTTCAGTCTTTATTCGTAATAAAGAATTTGACTATATTAGATAGTTTATTGCAATATAATTCAACATATAACTTAGGCACAGCAACGCGTGGCCGGGTCTGCTAGTATATATATATATATATATATATTTATTTATTTATTCGCATTAAAGGATATTTCATTTTACGATTAAAAAAAAAACTTGTAACTTTTTTTGGCAACAATTAAAAATTTAATTGTCCAATTTTAATGTTGTTACAAGGTTATTATTTTCATATTTAATCAAAAATTCTTTACAAATGATGTACCAAATAAAAGTGGCGATTTCTTCTGAATCCGTCGGATTAAACAGCTTGGACAATTAGATTTTATAAAATTAAATAAAGTATGAATATTAGGAGGCAACGTACGTCCACACACAGACAGAGTCCAAGGGAATCTCTTAGTCATTTATATACAGATAGATAGGTAGATTCTAAAATGCTATCATTATAAGGCATTACGGAAACTATTACAGGTGCTATTTTCGTTTTTTTTTTATGCGTTTTACATACTTTGGAATAATATCGAAATATATTTTTGTCTTAGTAGTAAGAAATACAGTTAATGCAGCTAAAAATTGTCTTGAGAAATTCTAAAACATTAATAGAAATAAAAAATTCAGACAGAGAGATAAAAGAGCTGTAGTGGTAATGACCTTTAAACATTTTGGAAAATGTTAAAAATTTCATCCAAATTATTTTTAAAGGATTATATACATTATGTCTGAAAGCTAAATTATTTTTTAAATTATTTCATGCATTAAAAATATGAATAAAATAATAAAAATAGTCATAATTATTTTAATACATTTGACACTAAACTCGAAATATTTCAAACAAAAAGTATAAAAAAGCTTTATTGTGTGAAAATATTTTTTTTTACTAGAAGCAGCTTTTTGGAGCAAAACATGTATTTAAATGCTTTATTTCTTAAAATCAAAGAACAGATGCTAAAATGCGTCACTTATTGTAAGAATCATTAGCAATTGCTCAATTGGGTAAAAAATAAATTATATGCATCTTTACGTGAAATACGGAAATGTTAACAGAGCAGATTCTAATAAAGAAAACCATCTGTTATTTGAATCTTGGAATTATACAGACAAAATTTCCTCATCTGTTTTCATATAAAAATGTAGGTTTGATCAAGAAGGAGTCATTGGTTTCAAGTGTTTACAACTTATTTTCACTGAAAATCAGCAGAATATACAATCTCTCAAGATGATGTCGAAAATCTTGTTTTCCCTTGTAGTTTTATCAGTAAGTTACATATTTTATTTTCCGTCCTGTATTTAGACATTTTAATTCTTTCCATTTAAATATTCATAAATTTGTTAAATCTTTGCATAGAAAAGTATATTTCAATGTGGCAATTTCCGCACATTATTACACACATATTTGTAATTTACGAAGCAAGTTTTATAAATATACCGTTGTAAAAGATTGTATATTAGTATAAGTATATTAGTATAATCATATTAATCATGTTTACTCATAATTTTCAATAAAATTGTAATTTTAATGCATGTTTTTTTTTTTTTTTTTTTTTTTTTTTCAATCAAACAATATTAAAAAAGAAAAAAAAAAAAAGTTATGCAATAAACTAAATAGCTTCCATTGAAACAAATTACAATGAAGTACTATTTGGTTAATATATTTTATTATTTATCCCTGAAGTACCTTCTTATGATATTTATTTACTAATAATATTTGAGAAAAAAAAATGCCAATAAGTAATATTAATTGGTTCTAGTTGGAACCCATCGAAACTTGACCGTTAACGGTACTTAAAAGTGCACCCAGTGTTAATAGGTTTAGAGATTTTTTTATTTAATAGTCACCAATAATTTTGAGAAGTGATGAAGTGATGTTTTATATTCATAACAGATGATCAATCTTCGATTTGATTAGAAAAACATTACAAATAAAAATTAGGGAAGATATTGAATAAAAAACTCGCGAGAATCGGCAACACTGACAAGGAGAGGTCACGACATGGAAAATTCAAATCGGGACGAAATTGCGCAGGATTGTAGTGTACTATGAGGGTAATAACGTATTAAAGCAGTAGGACCCACTATCCAGAACATTTCGAGAAAAAAGCGTTTAAAGTTTCAGTAATCTTTAAATACAAGTTATTTCGTAAGCGAGCAAACGCCCCAGTGATGTGATCCTAAAGCGCGAGTCTGCTATCCAGACGACTTGGGTTCGAGGCTACTTTTTTTTTTTTTCCTTTAACTTTTTATGTAATCTAAACTTTTTATTTTTTTTACTTTATTTTCCATTTCAATTAAAAATTTGAAAATTTAAAAAAAATATTTAATTTTCTTGAGTATAAAATAACTCTTTCTATTTTTAATATTTATAACTTAAAAATACAACAAATTTCTATAACTTAAAAAATAAAGTTTAGTTTTACAAAACCCTAAATAAGAAACATAAAGAAAAACAGATAAATATTTAAATAATTAAAAGATAAGCAAGCTGTAAACAAAGTGTAAAATAGTTAGCAGGTGTTACTTAAATCTTGGTTTGAGCTTCCTGCTTTTGTTTGAATGTGTATAAACTACGTAAACGCTTCTAGCTTGTTAATAATAAAGGACAGGTGGAATTTTATTTTGTGCAAGGAAGGATAGAAAAGAAAAGGAAGTCGTTATCGAAAAAGAAACGATGTTCATTAACATTTAAAATCTACATTTAAAGATAACATTTCTTTACCTGTAATAATTTAATAGCATCGTAATCCTATACTATAATTTTTCAAGAAACTGTATTCATTGGAGAAGTAATTATTTATTTTAGATAGTAATTATATATGCAATTAAAATGGTCACTTCTCTGTATTATTATTATTATTTTAATTTAAAAACAAAATTTAGTATTGTCTCAAGCAAACTTAAAATAAAATAAAATATTTCGATAAATAATCAAAAACAGTTTCTTTAGTTTTACCTTATTTTACAGTTAAAATAAAACTAAAATTTATTTTTTAAGTTATAGAAATTTATTGTATTTTTAAGTTATAAATATTAAAAATAGAAAAAATTATTTATTTTATATTCAAAAAAATTAAATAATATTTTATTAAATTTTTCAAATTTTGAATTGAATTATAAAATAAAGTAAAAATAAATAAAAAGTTTAGATTACATAAAAAGTTAAAGTAGAAAAAAAAAAAGTAGTCTCGAGGTAGCCTCGAACTCAAGTCGCCTGGCTAGCAGACTGGCGCTTTAGGACCACACCACTGGGGCGCTTGCTCGCTTGTGAAATAACTTGTATTTAAAGTTTACTGAAAATGTAAATGCTTTTTTATCGAAATTTTGTGGATAGTGGGTCCTAATGCTTTAATATGTTGTTACCCTCATAGTATACTACAATCCCGCGGAATTTCGTCCCGATCTGATTTTCCATGTCGTGACCTCTCCTTGTGAGTTCAACTCAAGTCTTCTCATGGCAAAACTGTTTAAAACCACTCTTTTATCCTTATAGATAAGGAATAGTGGAAAACGGGGAAGGGGGAGAGCACGATAAATTTACATAAATTCAATGTGCGAAATGTCAGCGTACTCCACAGCAGGCAAAATACAAACTCAAGCTTGTTTTAAATGTAAGTACTGCCGACAAGGGTCTAAATTTAAAGTTATGTACATTACTTTCCAAAACAATTAGGAAATAGTTAAGAGCGATGTTTCTCATACAAACATAACCAAAAGATTCGATGCTCCAAATTCATACACATCGCATTAATATTACGAAGCGCAAAATGCGAATGCTGTTTCTGAGTGCAAATCTGAAATAATCGTTAAAAATCACTTTATTTATTTATTTTTTTTTTTTTTTAAGGATTTGCAGTGTGATCTTCAAAATAAATCAAATTTATATGTACAGGTTTATCGTTTGGTAGTCTATAGTATGTCTGGGAAAGGTATTAAGAGTTATTCGTTCGATAATTAGCTGGGTACTTTTCGACTTTATATAAAATGCCTTGGTAAAAAATACCGTCTTTTTGAAATTGCGCGGTAATTTATATAAGAAAATGTATTTCTATACGTTCTATGCGTACAAAAATGTTAAATTTTTTTTAGCGATATATGTTTTATTTTTATTATTTTTATTTCTAGCTGATTAGCACTGTTTTGTCCCAAACCCAATGCGGAAGAAGAACTTGTAATGACACTCAATGTTGTATGAGCATGATGAACTGGTTGGAAATGTGTGTGCCTAAACCTAGAGGTATGTTATTTTAATATATTAAATGTGAATAATGTATTGTAAATAAAAATTAAAATATATATTAATATTTAAAATTTCTTGAACAATGAATACTTTGAATATATGTATATATACTATCAGACCCGGCCACGCGTTGCTGCGGCTAAGTAATATGTTGATAATTTGATAAGGTATATACTATTTCCCCACAACTGGATTTAGCGATTTATTTTTTCTTGGCGCCTTTTTGAATGATAACGAAGTCGTTCTGGATTCTTTGCAGTAAAATATGGTAACCTGCATGCTTTTATTTTAGATTTATGATTTAGCTTATGATTTTATCATTTATGATTTTTAGATTTATGATTTAGCCATAATCACCAAATCCAGTTGTGGGGAAATACTATAGTTGTTACCCACAACTATAACTTATAATATAACTTCAGTAATTATATTCGGAGAATTATAACTTCAGTATATCCCCACAGCTGAATTTGGCGATTTTTCTTTGGCGCCGTTTTGAACGATAACGATGTCGCTCTGGACTGTTTGTGATATAATATGGCAGCCTATATGTTGTTTATTTTGGATTTATTATTTTATGTTTTTGATTTATAATTTAGATTATCATTTATCATTTATGATTTATGATTTATAGATTTATGATTTAGCCATAATCGCCAACAAAAAATCGCCAAATATCGTTGTGGGGATATACTGATTAATATATTACTGAAAAGATTAATATACTTTAACGAAGTGGTGAGAAGATTCTGAGTATGTTAAAATTTTAATAGTAAATTCAATTTAATCAAGAAGGAAAGCATTGAGGATTAAGATAAGAAAATTGCAAGATTTTAAGATCGCATTGACAGCAATAAATATGAGTCAAAATTTAATGCAAAATACATATATAAATCACAAATTTAATCAGGAACGTTAAATTGGTAAGTTATTAAAGAAAAAGTAAAGAAAAATAAGAGAAATAATTAATTAAAATTTCGAACATCGATCATATAGATTAGCGTTACAAAACAAATAAACAGACTTAAACTCTTCCAGATTTTAAATAAGGTTTAAATTGAGGTTTAAAATTTAATGTTAAATAAAACAGACTTTTAAATATGTTTTAAAATATTCAAATGGTTACTTTTTATTTAGAACGTTATGTATAGATCACAAATTTCTTAAAGAAAACGAAGTGATACTGATTAGAATAATGCAACAAAAATTGAAAAAGCAAGGTTATGTCGTAAATAAATTTTTAACACACGTGTCACGTGAAATAAATTGTAGCATATACATAATGTATCTGATATAAGATATTAACATGTTGCAGCGGAATAAATTTCATATCTATCATCCTTGGCGGAAAAAAAATAATATTGCCAAATTATCTGGCGCACACATTTAATTCCTTTCAAAAATCATGGTTATTTTAACAACTTATATTAAGAGAATAATGAATAATATGAAACAATATTTAGCACAATACATATTACGAAAATATACATCTAGCTTGTATATTTTCGTGTTACATTTTTGATCGCCAAATACGAAAAACTCCAAGGACGACAGAGCTTTGAAATTTAAAATTAAAATTTTGTCAATTTGACAGCAACATAACTCAATCTAACGTATGCACATGATAAATAATACATATCTATACAAAAATATGGGGATTAAAATCCGGAAATAATTTTCCTCGTTTTTTAATAATTTTTTACAAAAAATACAATGGGCGATTAACATAAGAAATCTTTTTCTTGATTTCGCAGACGGTCAGTGACGTCACACTTCGCTTGTGTATAACTACATACTTTATCAAAGCGAATAAAATCTTTAAATTGATTATGACGTCAATTTTCGTGAGATGTATAATTTAACTTTTTATAATTTTTTAAAGTTCACGTTTGATTAAATGTATTTACTTTTATGTCGAAAGAATATGAACTCGTATTTTTTCTTTTCGGCAACAATTAAACTTATGGAACTCACAGATATTTTAGAGCAACTGTAACAAAGGTCTATAATTAACAAATAATTGCAATAAAACAATATTGGGACAATAAATTGGACCAAACTGCACACAGTGTGCAAAATTTCATTAAAATCGGTTCCTTAGTTTAGGAGTTTATCGCGGACAAACATCGTGACACGTAATTTTTATATATATACAGATATATATATATATATATATATATATATATATTTCTTTTTTCATTTTTACTTTTTCGGAATTTTTATTATACATATTATAACATTTTTTTTTTTTTTTTTTTTTTTTTTTGTTACTATGAAATCAACTCATAAGTAATCAATGAGTATATTTCTACACTGAGAAAAAAAATATACCGCTTTCATCTAGAACGAATAGTGGTGCTTTTCGAAATCTCTAAACTAGAAATATAGATTTCTGAGCAATGAACTGACATCTAGAAACTAAATTGTGGCTCTAGAAAAAATAGTTGCATGTAGGACTGTGCTTTATATCGATGTAAAATAAAATATCGATTTAACGCTAATATCGTTTATCCGATTTAAAAATTTCATCTTCCGTAAAATATCGATGCAGAAACATCAAAGTACGGGAAGATCTGATTCCAGACTAAACCGATTCTATGCTGGAATAATGCCAGATAGTTATTCATATTCATTCAACGGGATAACGATTTAGTCAAGCATGTGCACTCATAGACAATCATAAAAATCTTGACTGAATGAAACCGCAAAAAATCAAGCGAATAATATTCATTCGAAATGCCGTTTCGATTTAGTGTTACGCAGGCGCACTGGGAAAAAGAGAATATCGGTTTAAAAGATGCATTCATTCGATCCATGATTACGGTTTTAAGAAACGCAGGTGCAGAAGCAAAATGAAAACCGATTCTGTAGTTGAAATGGGATTATTCATTCATTCAAAATTCGTTTGATTACAAGAGATTTATTTTATCAATATTAGTATTTTCTTCTGCTATTTTTTGTTATATTTTTTGCCAGTTCCTATAATTTATAAATAAGTAATCCCAGTTTATGTCTATTAGATAAGGGAATTAACTATTCTTTATTAATATTTTATGTAATTAATAATGTTTCTTCATTAAATTCATTAGTATTAGTACAGAACACGACGTTGTCATATTGTCAAAAATAAATTAATTCAAACAACGGCGTTATTTTAGATATGAATATTTTAATATCTAATTTTTATTTATTTGGAAGGTATGCGTATTTAAAGGGTATGGGTACTCGAAGGTATGGGTATTTCGAACAGTATGAGTATTTAAAAATAATTTTAAATGCTGTGAAAATTCTTTTTTTTTTCCTCTTCAAATGCACCAAATTGTTCTTTCTATCAAATTTATTTCCCTATACTGAGTTAGCTATTTAAGTCTTTTTGTCTTTTCTAATATTTCATGTAATTTAATCTAAAATAAGTAAAAATTTTAAAATTTCAATAAAAAAAAGTAAATCTCATAAATTATGTATAAAGAATTATATTTTAGAAAATTTTAATTAAGAATTATATTTATTAGGAGATTCAATGCACTAGAAATTTAATAACATGTGTGAAGCGCTTCTCTTAATTAGCAATTTTCTGCTGATACTAGCAATTTTGCAATTTATTCGCATGTAAGTGGGGCATATAAATATTTTAGTTCATTACAAAGTAGTACGGAATAGTAAAATTCTGAATTTATCAATTAGTTAAAATAATAATAATAAACTGGGGTGTTTTAAATGTTCTGAAAGTTACTCATAAAATGTCACGTCACGAGTCCATATAATATAATTTGTGATAAAACAAAACTGCGCTATATTAATTATACTGATGTATAAATTTTCAACTGTGGAAAATAATAAATAATTTTATAATAATTAGTATTAATGCATTATATCTTTATCAGAAGGCTGTTTCTTGGACGGACTAAGAACATGATTTGACAAGCATTTATTTTACAGAACAGTATTAAGTGTACATTTTTTATATAGAAAATATTGCTAGCGCTCGAATAATTTTATATCCGAATATATATGGAGTAATGTTATAAGCAATACCATTATATGGCTCAACCTCATTTTTAAGTTTTCTACTTACTGCGATTGAATTTAACCTTTTACATGCCAATGTTCCTTTTAAGGAACATCATGATTAACATTTTTTTTTTAAATAAACTGTTACATCTGTAAATTTAAAACTGATACGGTTTATTAATGAAGGTATGATTGGTTTTTTGTCATAATCCTTTTTTTTTGCAAATAAAAAAAATTTAGGGTAAAAAAAAATTCTAAAAATCGGCCTTTTTTAAAGAATTTTTACAACACGCAAGAAAAAAAATTCTAAAATATTCCTAAAAATTAAAATTCATCTAAAAATTCTCTTATCATTCCTGAAAAGGTTCACTTTAATGAGATAATAAATGAAATTAAAATAATAACAAGAAATCTTTCTTAAATTTTGCCTAAAATTACAATGTTCCATAAAAGGAACATTGGCATGTAACAGTATACAATTTCAGTGATATACCAGATATTCATTCCTTTATTACATTTTAATGCATAGATTGTTTATATGTGCTAGATATAAATGTGTGAAGAACACTTATGATGCGTTATTTATTTCTAAAGGGTGAGGAACTTCAGGGGGGGAGGGGGAGGGGGAAGGGGTTGGGAAATGTCTGCGGAGAAGCACGATTAGTCATCGATGCAAGCAAGAAACAAGTGCGCTTCATAAGAGTTGCTTGTTTATTTTAGGTTTTAGGTCTTTTCGAGAGAGAAGGATTACTTTAAATTGAAGAGAGATTACTTTAAATTTGCTTAGAGCAAAGCCGAAAATTCACGTTATACCTGGACCCCGTGCCCATCACTCGAAAAGTTCGAGAAAATTTGACACTCACTACTTTGTTTCTGCAGCACAAGGGAGATGTGTAGTTTACCAAAAAAAAAAAAAAAAAACACACATTACAAGTGTTTTGAATGCAAAAAGAGACTCCATATACATTGCTTCTCACACTATCATGGACATTAAAAAAACTGCTAAAAAGACAGATAAAAAACATCAGGGCTTTATTATGTTTTAAAATTTTAATTTCTTGTGCCTAGTAAAATATTTATTTTTTCTTGGTAAGTTATTTTCTATTTTCTAAATTGCATCTGATTCATAGTATTTCTATTGTTGTATATAGTATATAGTCAAGAGTTTGTGAATGTTTTTTTTTTTTTTTTTGTTTTTTTTTGTTTTTGTTTTTGTACCTTTTACATTGCAATTCTATTAAAATATTTAGATAATTTAAAAATATGTAAATTTTTTAATGAGTTTTCCTTAAATATTAGTAATTTTAAATCAAATTGTAAAATAAAACTTCATTGAAGCAGAAAAAAAGAAAAATTATCATGAAGCGTTTTGTTTTCCTGAAGCGAAACTAGTAGAAAAAATATAGCCTTACATGCCAATACTCCTTAAAAGGAACATCATAGAAATCATATTGGAAAAAAAAAATTCAGAATTTTTTTTGTTTTATAGTCTTATTGGGTGTATTCTAATGTGATTTTGATGAATTAATTATGTCTTTTACATCTGGATCATAGTGCGGCATGTAAAAGGTTAAGTTGCACCAAAATTGGAGCTACCATACATCCACTCACAATGGAAGTATAAATCAGTAAAATTCCTATTGAAACCAAACCAAGATTCAATTAAAAGAGAGGTCGAAAACATAGGCTAAATGGCAAATTTTGAGCAACAATTCACTTATGGGTTAAGATAAGACCCTAGAAAATTTAATCCTTTTTATGAAAATCAACGAAATATAATAAGTGGGCAAAAAAGCGTGGCACAGTGTCAGAGTGTTTGACTTGAGACAAGATCTTCAGTTCAATCCCCGTCTTGGCAAATTTTGATTTTTCTTTCTTTCTTTCTTTCTTTTTTTTTTTTTTTTTTTTTCATAATACTATATTTGGTGTATATAAAATTAACAAATGATGGTAAAAAGTTAAACCATGAGGTGGTTGCAGCTGCTTCAGTGCCAAGTTTTGGTTCAAACTAACATCAAACTTTTTATATTGTAACGCTGTACTACTGAGACATTAAGCCCTACAAACTAACTATAAAACGTCTCTACATTCTAAAGAAAACTGCTAAAAGTCCTTACGTGTAGGGATTATACCCTACAGTTGGTAACGCTGCATTAAATTGATATATCCTTATATCGGTATTTTAGACGAACGATATATCGATTTAAGAAATGTCAACATCGCCCAGCACTAGGTCATCCTTATAAGTTTCTTATAAAAATTGTTCTATTCCCCTTCGAAAGTGAATTCTAGAGACCTCTATCAGAATTCTTGAGCGTCTGCCTATACTATCGAGGACAAACCTATTTGAAAATATCTCCAAATAAATGAGAATACAAGAGGCGAGTTTCAACAGCTATAATCTTAGTTTATGACCCGATCCTAGAAAGTTAAGCGAGAATTTCTCGTAATACAAATGATTCAGAATATTGTTTCACCATCTAGAAATGTGTAGACTAGAAATTCTCGACCATTTCTTATATTCAATTTATTGGCATGCCTTATGCGCATAGCTCGGAAATCTATATTTCTAGTTTAAGGATTTAGAAAATGACCATTTATTCATTCTAGATGAAGGCGGTATATTTTTTTTCTCAGTGTGTCTATCTCCCTTCAAAGAGATTAGTCCGAGTAAATTTTTTGAGAATACAGCTTTATTAATAAACTTTGGTAATCTAAGAAAATAAAGGACTATCTTCAGTTATTTAAGGTACTTTTTCAAGTAACAAAATTGAGAAAAATATAAATATCTTTTTTAAAAATATCATGTATACATTTATGTACTTCTAGGTTTTGTAAAAACATTTTTTCCTATACCTTTAAAACTGCTTATAAAGAACTATTATACATAATAAATAAACTATTGTCTTATTTCTTAGTAAGACAGTAGTTTATTGTATAGAGAGGTTTACTATATATTTAGCGAAAGTACATGGGAAAAATCGCGAATGCTTGCGAAAGTACAATTCAATTTTTCTCGTGACGGCTCATGACAGTGGCTTAAAAGATTATTAAATTTGCTTAGTCGGTTATCATCTTTCCATTTTTGGATATATGAAAAGAAATAGGGTACAGAAAAATGAACTGTAGGTTAACTCAGAGCGTAATTTGACAAATTTAGTGGTCGCGATTGCATTGCGAGCAACCGCGTGCATTGTAATGCATTAAGACAATGCATTACTGCGATTACATCGACCACACGCATTTTTTTTTCTTTGTCCAACCCATATGTATACCAGAGAAAGTATTGTTATTGGTCTGAGTTTCTGAAATTGAATTTTGTTATATTTACACGTTTTGAGATTCCCTGAATCCGAAAAACATGTTTTTAGCGGTCGGTCGCTGTATTTGTCTGTTATCAGCAGATCTCAAGAACAGATATCAGCCGGTTAATCAAACTCGGTATTCTAAATCTGTATCGACAAGATTCTACAATAAACTTTTTACTGAGACGAAACAAATAATTCGTGTACAGGGACATCCAAGTGAATTCAAATACATTACGCCTATGGTCGGAATTGCAGATAAGTGCAATTTAATGTGTATAGGCTGTACTTAACCAAATGAAATATACACATATTTTTAATATGCGTAAAAATAATATTTCTTGTATAATATTGTATACAAGCCATACACCATTCGTGTACAGGGCTGCCCAAAATAACTAAAATATATTAGGACTATACTTTGAGATTATTGAAAGTGTATTTCAGGCTATTGTTTTTGTTATTAATAACTAACATAGGTTTATATTTAAGTACATAAAGTGGCGTGTACATAATTTTTCAAAGACATACAGGGCTACAAATAATTAAGCGAAAACGTTCTTTTTATTGAATATAATGGATGGAAGAGCTTTATAATAATACTTTAATATGTCCATGAAAAACTATTTAGGAATTATAATTAATTTCTCATATCTCTACGGTAATTAAAGTTTTTTTTTTTTTTTTTTGAATAAATATTCAGTGCAAGATTCTCTAAATACTAAAGTCAAGTTTTTAACTCGTGCTTTTTGCGAATATCTCTTATCAGCATAACTTAAAAAAAAAAAAAAAAAAAAAAAACCGAATCCAAATTTTGTATTTTTAAGTTTATATCAGGTTACTACTTTAAATGTTTAATCAAAAAGTGATATGTTTGAAGATGTACGATGTGGGTAAAATTTATCTCGATAATATAGAATGAACTTTTAAATTTAAGAACAACTTTAAATTCTATATAAATGCAAGTACAATATTCAAAAGCGAGTCGAGGGATGAGATAGTTTCCTTTACATAGAATATATGTTAAATGAAGCTATATTTACATCTAGTCTCAATTGTTTTTAACTCAAGTTTCTCTACAGAGCTTGTTATTTTACTCCATGATCTGTAATCTAACTGTATAAAATTGAACAGCAGGGTAAGCGAAAGTCATGTGAGTCCAACTCCAGAAAGTTTTGTATGCAAAGAAGCATGTTTCACACAGACTACTAGATGTAAATCATTCACCATTTATTAACAGAGAGGCTACCCAACAGAATTAGAATAATGGGACTATATTCGAAAAATGTCATTTCAAGTTGAGCTGTGTGTTATAAATACTGGAGTGTAATACACAGTTTTACATCTCCTAGCTTAACTCACCCTGTTAGGTTTTTATATATAATTCAAGATTCATGTAACTCCCCGACTAGCTAGACATTTGAAACTTTCAGAATAAATCAGAACACGGTAAAAATGCATTTTTAAAATACTCTTAGCGAACTGTTTCGGTTCCCTGCAGACTTCGGCTGCGTTTATTACATGATTCGACAATCATGTAACTTCCCGACTATATAGGCATTTGAAACTTTCATAATAAATCAGAACACGGAAACAATGTATTTTTTAAATACTTTTAGCCAACTGTTTCGGGTTCCTCCAGCCTTCGGCAGCGTTTATGATATTCAGCAGAGAATTTATTTAACTTACTTCCAGACTAACTAGACATTTGATACTTTCAGGCTAGCTCAAAACACAATAACAATGCATTTTTTAATAGTTTTAGCCAACTGTTTCGGGTCCCCACTGCCTTCGGTAGCGTTTATATGATTCAACAGAAAATTTAAACACATGGTTTATAAAAATTCTTTCTATCGTGTAATTACTTTTTATTCTGCTAACATGCTATTCAGAATATAAAATGAAACTGTGTACGATAGTGATAATAGTTTCATCTGATGGGGAAAAAAAAAAAAAAAAAAAACGATTTTATGAATACAATTTTAAAAATGCATTCCATGTATGTTATTCTTAATATGCATCTCTTCATTAAAATTCACTTTTAATACCTTACATCAATTTTAGAAAATAATGGACTTGATTTTTTTTTTTATTTAACAATTAACAGAGAAAAGTAAAATATCTTTTCTCCAACGAAATAAAATGTCTGTTGGAGATATGCAACATAAATAGGAGACACCAGTTTTCTTATTTTTTTTCATCAGAGAAATTATTAATATTATTTTTATTAATATTCTTTTATTATTCTTTTCTAATTTTATTGCATCTTTCACAACATCTTAAAGGTAGGCTATTTTGTCCTTGATAAAAAGCGGCTGCCAACATTTTACAGTTATCACTATTTTATTAATAAACAAATAAATATATTTTCAGCATTAATATTTATTTTTTAAATGGAATAAATTTATATTTAATTAAGTATGATATTGTCTTTTATGCATTTTTCATTCTTCATTAACAAGTAAATAAGTATGCTTTATTATATTATAGAAAATTGGCCTTGCCGTGAACAGTGCGGATGCCAGGCAGGTTTGACATGTGAGGTATGGTAATATTAAAACTCATCATCCTATTTAAAATACAGATATTAAGAAAACAATATGCAAATATCATAAGATGATGTGAAACAAATATAAAAAGACTTTAAGTGGTTTTTTTTTTTTTTTTTTTTTTTTTTTTTTTTTTAGCTATCCATATGTACTCTTCCTTAAGCTATAAACAGATATTTGTTAATGATAAAACAATTTTTATTTAAAAAATTTTTAATTATTAATCTTTACACGATGACATTTTCAGAAATATAAGTATCCATTACAATGTATTTATTACAAAATTACTCTCGAAATTTATATTACTTTTCCTCTTCATGTTTTCAATCCAAGATATGATTAATTGATTTAAGACTGACCTAGTTTTGTAAATATTTTGTTACTAGACCATTAAGTAATGTTTTACTTCTCAATGATACCTAGAGGTATGGGGAAATTAGGTAAACATGAAAATTATCGACCTCGGTTTTTGACTTCTTTTACACGATTTGAGGTGTAAATAATAATAATAATAATAATGATAATAATAATAATGATAAAATCTGTATGCAGCCTGTCTGTTGGGTGTAAGTTTGTTAATATGTTATCGTGTTAGTGTGTTAGTCTGTTAGAATGATAGACTGTGCACACGATATCTCAAAAACAAGTAATCTCAGAGAGGTGGACCAGTTTTAAAATATCTTTTTTAGTACTAAGAAGAGTCGTATTGTTTTATAATATACTAATTTAAAAACTTCGTAATTCATTAGAAATTTAGGATTTTCTAATGAAAACCGGAAATTTCTAATCTAAACTAGACAGAATACGGCAAAATTTCGTTTAAACGTGAAAAAAAAAAAAAAAAAAAAAAAACGTAGGATATGTGACCAGCTTTAAAATATCAGTTACAATGCTGGCTTTGACATCACTGAATATGAAAATTTAACTTTCAAAACTTCGTAAATTATTTGAAATCTACGAATTCCTTAACACGGCAGAAAAATGGAAAATTTTGCATAAACGACCGTTTTTAAAGATATTTTCATTGGAACGGTGTCAGACCACTTTTAAAATATTATTTATGATATTGACTTGAAGATAACTAACAACGAATATTTTAATTTGAAAACTTTGTAAGTTATTTGAAATTTATCCTTTCCTTAACATAGCAGAATAAAACTTTATTTCGTATAAACTTGCTATGAGGATGATTATATTGAACATAGCATGGAATTGCATGAAAATTAAAACGTGAAATTACTGAAATAAAATTAATTAACAAATTAGGATAAGGTAAATGTATCGAACTAAACGACGATTAGCCTGTTAGGTGGTGCATTTTGGTCCTTCACCATGTGAGGCGATTGGTCAAGTTCATTTCTAGTAACATGAATATGCTATGTTCTGCAGTAAAAATTTATAAGAATAAATGTAAGATGGGGAACTTAGCAGATTTCGCTTATTCGAACTAGTTAAAACTAGTGGATCTGCAGATGAGGAGCTTCAACGTCCTATTTGCATCACACATTATTCAGAAGTTCATTTTTATTTATCCCTTATTATATAATATATATACTGTTTCGATTGACTTCCTACAGAAACAGATACTTTCCTGAAGAGGGCTGTTGCCCCCTTCAACCTACCGCTGTACCTCTCTTTCAAAACCTATCTACGTATTATATATGTATTCCTAATAACTGATAGTCTTGTATTTTTTCCCTGAAATTCATAAATATTTGTACAAAATTTCATGCACAAAGATTACAGAGCGTATTGGAATTATTTTGTGTAACCCTGTAAGGTAATTACCAATTCTATGTTCTCTCTTTTCAACAGAAAGTCATGCTTTTAAAATTCTAATAAAATTCCATTATATTTAATGGGGTGTATCCATATAAAAATACACTTTTAAGAAATACCGACTATAGACCGTAATATTAGGAAATTCTTTTATGTATCCCGGGAAAGGAACCACAGTTATTATGTACGCCAATAATAAGAATACACCTAATTAATTATAACTAATTAATTTTTCAAACTAATTTGACATCATTTGGATAATTTCAGTACATCATCGGAATTATTTTGTGTGGTCCCATACAAAACTTTCTTAGTCTACACATACACTTTTTAAGAGTAAACATGCTTGTAAACATCTTTATAATGTATGTTAATTCCATTATCTACGATGCAGCATAGATGCATTAAAGTGTGCTTAAATAAAAAATTGTCCATAGACTCTAAAGTCATGAAATTCGTTTGTGTGTCTCTGTTAAGGAACCAAAAACATTGTATACACCAGAAAAAACTATTCAGCTTATTCTATGTTTTTCATGAAAAACTGTTCGGAATTTGACATAATTTGGATGATTACGTGACACTACCAGAACACTTTTGTACGGTCCTGTACATTAATTAGGAAGCTTAAGAGCACATAATTCCTGCAGAAAACATAAGTTTAAGCATATCACTAATGTACGCTAATTTCATTCTGTTGATTGCAAATTAATAATTTTAAAATGTGTTTAATGAAATTCACCCCATATGCCATAATGATAAGAATTTCGGCATGCCCCTGTATACAATTCATAAACAATATAGACATAGAAAAATATACAACTATTTCTATACAAAGCCTAAACATGTATGCCAATTCGTAAGTCAATCAGAGGTTTTTTGCGGCCGCTATTGTGGTACATACAAATTCTGCCCATAGGCCGTAATAATAAGAAAAATTTTGGTGTACTCCTGTACACGAACTACAAATGGACTACACACCTAAAACTATACAGCCAATTGCGTTAAGCTCATGAACCTGTGGGCCGAGTTGCAAGTCAACAGAGGGATTTTTGCGGCCGCAACCGCGGTACATACAAATTCTTCCCGTAGGCCGTAATGCTAAGAAAATTTTTCCGTGTCCCTGTACACGAACTAGAAATGGAATGAACACCCAATAATATACAGCTGATTCTATGAAGCTCATGAAATTGTGTACCAAATGTCAAGTCAAAAGCGCAATTTTTGCGGCGGGTATCGCGCGACAGACAGACAATCACACAGACGGAAACCAAAATCTTTTTGAGACTCAAGAGGTACGCCTCCACTGACATTTCGACAAAAAGGCTTTAAATAAATAATTATAGCAAATGTTTTAATTAGTGATATATATCATTCGGATAAGTAAAGTGATGGAAATAATTTCCGTAATTTGGATAGACAAATGAATGTTTTTTATGAAGCAGGAAATAAAAATAAAATAAAATAATAATAATAATTATTATTATTATTATTATTATTGAATCTAAATTAATTAGGCCTGATCCTATGGGTCAAATGTTCTAACGAAAGCTGCCAGAAACTGTATCATTCGTGTAACGAGAAAAAAAAAATCAGGAACGCCTATCAGAATTAGATTTCTGCAATAAACTTAATCGCATCTATTAAATACTGAAAATCCGAATTGAAATAAAAGGACAATATTTGGCTGAAACTTGCAAAATTTTCAATTGGCGAAATAACTTGTATAAAATTTCTATTAAAAAAAGGATATAAACTTTACAAAAATAATAAAAGGTTAAATGTAACAAAGAAGATTAAGGACGATTTTCTTCCGACTAAATTTGGTCATTACTTTTCCACAATTGGCACATCCGTAGGGCTGTTTTACTTAATCTTTATACAGGTTTTGTTGATCTAGAGATAATATCATTCTATTAGTCAATGGAATAACCTATATTTTAATTTAATTTAGAAAAACGAATGAATTTGTAAAAAATTGCACAAAATTTTCAGAAATTAAATAATTTACATTCTTATATAACAAACATAACAAAGTATACAATGTATAGTGCAACTACTTTGGCGCGCCCAGCATAAAGGATAATTTTAAAAGCTTGGAGGGGACCGACGTCTGGTCATTTCGCATTCCCTTAACGCTTATTTTTCTCGATTACAAGGGTTATCATCTCTCTTTCAATTTCAGTTCGTTGAGTTAGAACATGCGCAGAAAATCCCATGGTCATAGGAAACGTAATCGATCTATACATTTTAACCAGCAAAAATATCGAGATTTCCCGTCCAGCCTATAAATATCGCAATGCTATTTTAGTCATTGCTTGTGTATGCTTCATCAATTAAATGAGCATTATTATTCTTTTAACATGTTGATTTATATTTTAACAGCTTATAGGTTCTACAGGAATGGGCATGTGTAGAAGTTCTTCAACATCTACTGCAAGTTCATCTATCAGTACAGACATGTCAACTAATATGAATACTGATATTTCAACTGACTCAACTGATGTGAGCACTGCATGAATACTGACAAAAGCATAATGGAAAGTTTAGCCATTAAATTATGAAGAAAACTGTGTGGTTTTTTGTTACTATTTGCATATTTGAAAAAAAAAAAAAAAAAAAGTAAATAATTTAAGGAATTGTTAAATCCAATAAAATGTCGCTATTTGTTATGAAAATGTATTGACTATTGAATCTTTATAAAAAATATTACATTCCGTTCTCAATCTAAACACATAAAAAAATTAATTTTTTTTTTTAAATATACTGATAAATTTTATATACATTATCATACAGGGTACATTAGACGGCCTTTATAACCACACTTATTACTGCATATTTCAACTTATACTTACTTCAGTAATTTTTTTTTAGATGCAGGCATGAATATATTTATAACCTACCGAAACTACAGCTAAATGCGTTTTCATTTTGAGAACATTTGCTTACAAATGCCTTATTCTTCAATATTTAACTCCAGTTTTTATGTGTTTTATGCTGTATCATGGAAGTGGTTGCCTTCGTGTTACATTTTTTTTTTTTAACCATAATGTTTGTAGCAATTTCTTTAACCCGTTAGTAACCGCTATAGACAGCGCCACCTATTACAGATTGCGCACTTCTTATTTAACTCTCACCAACAATTTTAAGAGCTGATGTGATCGACGTTCCTTCGATTTTATTCGCGTTTTATGTATATCAAATGCCACTTCTAAAAATTTTTGGTGGCTATTGAATAAAAAAATCTGGCAACACTGAAGGATGGGCGGCAAATCGACCAGCTAGCGACTACTAACGGGTTAACACAAGAAACGCCCTGGTTAACACAAGAACGAAACGAATTCCGAATGCGGGAAAAATTTCAAAGTCAAACTCGAAAAGTACAAAACTCGGCCTGATGCAGTTTGAATGCCAGTAAATCAAAGTTTGTTAACGAAACAGTTTTTAAATTCAGGAAATCAATGAAGGTAATGCAGATCTTATCACTAAAAAGATCTTCGAACAGAAATAAATGAAGACTTCAGTCCAATTTTTTATAGTACAAAGAACAAATAAAGTCTTTATTTAACCAAACTTATCCAAACGAAAGTTTAGCCGAAAATTTCCTTATACAGAACTTTTTTGGGGAAAACCTTTTTGCGTTTCTTAACTAGACCTCCTTGTTTGCTGTGGCGTGAGATCACTGTGGTGTGTGGTACCGCACCTTAGTTCTCAGTCACTCATTTGATTGTGGTGTGACAGCGCAGTAGAGTTTAGTATTACACTCAGACCTAAATGCATTTAAATGAAGAAGAAGAAAGTGGTGTAGCTATAAAGGAACACTGTAGTCATCAATGAATGCATTTGATCTTTTAATTGGTTTGAGTTCAGAAAATTTTGCCTTATTTACTACATTTTAGGACACCGATAAAAAAGTATTCCTTTTAATTTTTATTTTATTATGTTATTTTAGTTATTAACTCTAAAAAACCGAAATTAAAATTTAAAATAAAAATTAAAATAAAAACTATTTTTAAACACTTGCCCTCGACTGGGCTCGAACTTACGAGCTTTGGATTCGTAGTCCAGCGTTTTGCCTTACAGCCTCGACGCTCGCAGGTGAAACGACTTTCGTTGTATTTCTTCTCATGGATTTGACAGGAGGAATACTCCGTGCGTCCACACACAGACAGAGTCCAAGGAAATGTTTTAGCCACACACACACACACACACACACATATATATATATATATATATAGAGAGAGAGAGAGAGAGAGAGATATGGAAGAATGCATAATTATACTGTACCTTCTTATTTCATTAGATTTCAAAAATATCAGATTTACATTTTATATTTCTAGAATTCTGGATTAAGTTACCGAGAAATAGGTAAAAAATTAAATTTAAACTTTTCTAGTGTTCGTTATGTAGTTAAAAGAAAATAAAATTGTACTTTAAAAAAATTAAAGAACACACTTTTATTGAAATGTGAAATAAAATGTACAAAATATCTATCCTTATAGTATTAAAATGAAGTGTAAGAGAAAATCGTGTGACTGACACACCACAATATTTACATACTTTTAAATTTTTAATAAAATAATTTAGAATTAAACAAAAACCCTTTTTAAAAAATCTCCCCTGATTGGGCTCGAACGTTAGACCTTTAGGTTCGTAGCCCGAAG
Organism: Salticus scenicus; assembly: GCA_963930645.1. Taxonomy (NCBI): domain Eukaryota; kingdom Metazoa; phylum Arthropoda; class Arachnida; order Araneae; family Salticidae; genus Salticus; species Salticus scenicus. The sequence goes on from OZ005652.1 coordinate 64,843,799, forward strand.
CTTTACCTCACAGCCACAGCGTTCCCGTAGGAAAAGTCTTTTTTTTACAATATAGATTTTTTGTTTGCTCCCAGAGCGTTTACAAACATACATACAAACATACATACAGGTGGAGCTAATAAAAGCGTCTTAAAAAGAGACTGGTTTGACAATAAATAAGCCGCGAACTGGACGTCCAAGAAAGCTAGAGCCATCATAAAATAATCTTCACAAAAACATTTTCTATGTGCTCGAGAATTGACAGTTGATGTCGCTTCAATGTTGGGGACAATAGTTAAACCACAAGCAATTACAAGTTTTTCTCATGATGCAAATATTCGAGGAAGAGCCCCTCCAAGAAAACATTTATTAGTGAAACAAATAGGGTGAAAAGACTTGAGTTTGAGAAAGCTTATGTCAACAAACCAATAGAGTTTTGTAAAAATGTTATTTTTTCCGACGAAAACAAGTTCAATATTTTTGGCTCAGATAGTAAGAAAACTGTGTAGCGAAAGCCAGGTATTTCTCTTCAAATTAAAAATTTAAAACCAATTGTAAAAGATTGTACTGAGAAAAAAAAACACACCGCCTCCATCTAGAATGAATAAATGGTTATTTTCTAAATCCTTAAACTTGAAATATAGATTTCCGAGCTATGCGCAGAAGGCACGCCAATAAACTGAATAGATGAAATGGTCGAGAATTTCTAATCTACACATTTCTAGATGGTGAAACAATACTCTGAATCTTGTATTACGCGAAATTCTCGCTTGATTTTCTAGAATTGGGTCATAAACCAAGATTATAGTTGCTGAAACCTGCCTCTTGTATTCACATTTATTTGGAGATAATTTCAAATAGGTTTGTCCTCGATAGTATAGGCAAACGCTCAAGAATTCTAATAGAGGTCTCTACATTTCGCTTTCGAAGGGGACAAGAAAAATTTTATAAGAAATTTATAAGGATGACATGGAACTATTTTTACTAGAGCCACAATTTAGATTCTAGATGTCAGTTATAGAATTTTTTCTCAGTGTATTGGCGTGCCTTCTACTCATAGATCGGACATCTATATTTCTATAGTTTAGGGATTTAGAAAAGGGCCTCCTATTCGTTCTAGATGAAAGCGATATATTTTTTTCTCAGTGTGTGGTCATATAATGATTTCGGGATGCATGTATTTTAACGGAGTTGGTGAAATGGCTTTTATTGAATGAAATATGAATGGCAAACAGTATATTGATATATTGCGAGATAATTTGTGTGATAGGGCTCTGAAATTAGGAATTCCTAATTCATATATTTTGCAACAAGATAACGATCCAAAGCACACTGCATACATTACGAGGTTACGGTACTATGGCATATTTTGGATATGAATATAAGGAAAATGAAAATTTCTCACAAATCAGAACTTAAGCATGCTCTTAGGGAAGAATGTCTACAAATCAGCAGCGAAACGTGTCACAAATTGACTGAATCAATTCCAGGCGAATACAAGTTGTAATTGAAGCAAAAGGCATGCATACTAAATATTAGCATTATTTGTATCTTGCTAGTGTTCAAATTTTATTGCTAGTGTGCAAATATTTTTTTTTCGCAGTACAGATGTTACTTTTAATCTTTTCATATTTTCAATATTATTATTAAGTCAGATATTAAATATGTTTATTTGTGTTGAAAAAGACGGAAGCAGACGGAATTATATTTTTTGACATTTCTTTAAGGAACGTTAGAGAGTTGAAAAAAGAAGAAAAAATAAATAAATAAATAAATAAAATAAAAATAGGAACATACATAAAAAAAAGGAAAAAAAAAAAAAAAAGAGGTGAAATTCTGATAGTCTGATCAAGCCAAGTCTCACATTATGGCACTATTATAAATAAAAAATGTAAAACCCTTTTAAATTAGTTTTCTTCATCCTTGTATTTTATGATTTAAAAATGGAACTATTGTTTGTTTATATACAATATTTATAAACTCCCAAACTCGAGGTAACTATTTTTATTGAATTAATAGGAAGTTAAGAGGGACAAATTTGCTTAAATATAAACTATTTAAAAATAGAATTTGTATTACAAACTTTTTGAAATATATGAAGTTGGACCCCGTTTTCGGCATAATTCGACTTTAGCTCAACATAGCACCGGATGTAATAGGCCTACCAACTTAATTTCTTTTGTGGTTCATCTCTCATATTTTGTTACTGTACACATGGCAACCTCTAACCAAATTGGCAAATGATGAATTAAAAAAGAAAATTATTTTGGGTGGTTATCTGGGTGGCCCACTTCCAACACAAGGTGGGGTAAGTGGGCCACCCCCTGAATATATTTTTACACATAACTGGTAGAGATTTGGTGGGGCAAATGGGACAATCTACATGATTTTCTGAATCTTTGAAAAAAAAAAATCACTTAAGTATCTCCATTAGTTCACTCATAGCAACTTTTTCTGGCACACAAGCCTGCTAAAAGAAACAAATGTCAAATTTTCAACTTTTTACATTTGCATGTAGAGTAGCCTAAAAGTTAGGCCTACAAAGTTTAAACAAGCCTATGGTAGTGTTGCATGCTAGTGAAAATTATATCTTGATAAATCGTTGGTAAACATGTATTTTGAAAGTCTCTTGGAAAGTGTTGGTACATTTATTTTCAGCACAACATCTTGTAGCCCTTGTCATCATGAATACCATTAGCTTCAGGGGGGAAAAAGTTATTACGCATAGTTGTGTCTTTGCGCATGTATTACTTGACAATTGTATCTTCATCGTTTGGACTGTCATTTAATACTAAGTCAACATAATATTTCTTTTTTGTTTTGCTTTCAATCTGGACAAGGCCATAATCCCCATTTTTAAGTTCTGTGGTAGTGGGTGATAACTGATAGTTAATCTTCGGAACTTGAAGCACTACTGGTGGAGTCATCCAGAGGTAAACCATATAAATCAGTGCATATGACTATTTTTTAACTATATTAAAGAGTTGGGGTGGGTGGCCCCCTTACGCCGCCATTGTAGTGGCCCACTTACCCCAAACGCGGGCAAATGGGTCCCCAATTTTTTTTTCAACCTTATTAACGTCATGAGTACACCATACTACAAAAAGATTCTGTGTTTTATACACTTTCAAAATATATAAAGTTTTGGTTTGTATCAGGAACGGTTTGGAAGAAAAAAAAAATAATTAGTACGTTGGCGCGAATTACTATAGGACTGCAAATTTAAAAATCGTCACAAAAAGGCTTGTAACTTATCACACACATAAATGAAAACGATGCCATAATGTTTGCTACATCTATTGGGACATAAAAATATTATAACAGATTTTTTTTTGAGTCAATAACTGGGGAAATGCCAGGGAGGGGGGCCCACTTACCCCATACAAACTAAATTAAGTAGACATTTTTTTGTAGACATTTAATATCCAATGAAAAAAATAAGAAATATATATATATATTAATTTCTTGTGGAGAAAAAAAAATCTTAATCAGAAGTTCCCAAAATGGAAAACTTTGTGTTTAATGGGTTAAGCTCATTTCTCTCAAATATTTCATTTTTTGTCATAACTGTACGTGATGGTAATTTTTAAATGTTTTTTCCTTAATCAGCATCCAAAAATATATCAGAAAAACACACCCGGCAAAAGAAAGTATTTCATCGAAGATCTGCGTTATTAAAAATACAATTCTATATGTAAGATATGAAAATATCATTTAAATAATTATAAGATAAAAAAACTTTTTATGTACCATGTTTTAAATTTTTTGATGAATCATAGAGCTCTTATCAATGTGCATAAAATTTTTAAAGTGATAATGACGTCAATTTTTATGAGATGCATAATTTAACTTTTTGTATTTTTTTAACGTTCACGTTTAATTAAATGTATTTATTTTTATGTCGAAAAAAAATTAACTCGTAATTTTTTTTTTTCGCAACAATTAAATTATAGCTAATATTTTAGTGGCTATTTTAACGCTATTAGGATTTTATTATTTTCATATTTTAATTAATTATAGGAAAATTAATCAAAAATTCGAAAGTCGGTTTTCGAAGTATTGTGTTTGTCACCGGGTTCTGAGCTACTGTGAAACTTTCAAATGTCTTGCTAGTAGGGAAGTTAGTTAAAATTCGATTAAAAGATTTGTACCCGACAAACAAACAAAAAAACAAACAAGTATAGAAGTTAATAAAAACATGGTAATAAAATTGAAGTTTAGTAAATAACACGAAGTAATAATATTTTTCCTTTTTTACTTTGATATGTACGCTGATTTAAAATACCAATAAGTAAAATATCATCACGTATAGCTATCACGTAACAAAATATTAATTACCCTAATTTCTTACCTATAATCTGTGAATTACACTGTTAAAAAAAAAAAAAAATCTTTTTTTTTTTTTTTTTTTTTTTTTTTTTTCTTGCTAGGAGGATTATAAAGCACCGTTTTTTTTTTTTTTTTTTTTTTTTTTTTTTTTTATCTGAGATTTTTTTTCTTATACCCCTTTGAAAATGTCAGTAATAACTTTTCTTAGTGTTAATGTCTTTGTCAAAAAATAGCAGATGGCAGTTAATAGTCAATGCTTAGCATACACAAAAAAAAAACCCTTTTGAGTCTTTTTTTTTTTTTTTTAATATCGTTTGCATTTTTTTTTTCAGGTTTTCACAATAAGCATAGCAATTACAACAAGTATCATTATATAGGGATATTAAACATTCAAAAAATTACTAGACAGTTTTTTTTTCTATTTCTGCATAATATTAAACTTCTTTAGGGCCACAGCATCTCCAAGTTTATCAGATTATATTTTTTCGCTTAGAGAGAATTTTCACCTGCTGATGTGAATTGTAGGGGAGACCGAGGCACAGTGGACCACTTTTACACTCTTAATTTTTTTTTCACAAAAAACAAAAACGCAATGTACTTGAAAAAAAAATAGCAAACAATCTATAAGCCCTTCTTGATATGTCTTAATTTTTTTACAACAATATTTCCAATACATTATGAATAAAAAAATAAATTGCGAGTACTCACAAAGTGGACCACTGTGCCCCATCACCGGGGCAGACTCATTTGTTTATATTAAATTAATATAAATTACTTTTTTTCTCTCTCTAAAATTAGTTTCTTGTACTATTCTAGTCTAAAGAACATAATTCAAGCATTTTCATGAAATAAAATAACCAAAATTAAACTAAAATAAAGAAATAAGAAATCAAATCTCAGTTAGAAAATTTATTAAGTTAAAATAGATAACTGTTTTTTTCTCTTTTATTAATATTATATACATTATTTTTTTTTTATCCAAATATTAATAAATATTATAATGCTACTCAAATATTTTATATTTTTTAATTATTTTGAGATATAACCAATTTACATTTTACTTGTAGGATAAATTTAATTAAAATTTAACTAAAATTAAGCTACTTTTCCTTTTTACATGTGATCTCTCAAAACTACAATAATAGTAATAAATTATTCCTACTATTTATTAAATTAGATATTTTTTCTTTTATTAATGCTATATAATTCAAATAGTTGATAAATTTAGATATTAATAATGATTATGTTACTATTCAAATATTTATTCTTTTCAGAATTTTTTTCTTTTTATTTATTTTATTATAACATTAAGATAGCATTATATTATAACATTATATTATAACATTAAGACACATTAACATTATTATTTTAAGATATTAATACTTTACATTATACATGTATCTGTAAATTTAACTAAAATAAACATAAGTATTAAATCTAATTTGTACTTTTAGGCACATTTGAAGGTGGTTCACTGTGCCCCACGCCAGACTAAAACAGATAATAAAAATAAAATAATATATGGACTATAAACATGCTAATATTTTTTAGGAATTTAGAAACAGCAATATCTTCCCTTCATTTAACAGCTATATAGTATTTATAGTCACTAGTTCAATCTTCATAAAATTTTTAAAAACTCAATGTGGAAAAGTTACTTTGAGCCGCTCAAAATATAAAAACTGCTCAAAATGGTTACCTTACTGTTTCCCATGTGTTTTTTTGGCTGCATACAACTAGTACCATGCTGCCATATATGACTATCCATATGAACTAAAAGAGTCGAATATTAATAGATTTTAAATAGGGAGGGTCCATTGTGCCCCGTTCTCCCCTACGGTACTTTTCCTTAAAATAGTATGAAAAACAAATACACGGATTACAACCAGGAAATGAGGAAAATAAAACATATGTTCTTTTTACAAATTATGCATCAATATTTACTTCACACATACATCAATTATAATAAAAATTTTCATAGTATCATTAGCAATGAAGCAAGGATATAAATTTCTATATCATTTGTAATATTATCGAATTGATGTCAGATTTATATGAACCTTTGGGATATTGATTTGCACTTATATCCTTGAGGATGCTTCACTTAATATAACATAAGTGGTCTTCCTCGATATCAAATAAACTTTTGTAGCGTAACTCTAATACTGAATTTATGAAATTGAAAGTAACTTAGAATATTTAACCAATTTAAAAAAAAAAAAGTACTAAATTTTTAATATACAGCAAAACTGTAATACAGACGAACCTTGTTAACGCGAATCTCATGGGAATAAAACATTTATTAATGTTATCAGTAGTGCATGCTATCAGCAACTAATATTCAAATCTTCATTTTGATGGGGATAATAAGTAATGGGGATAAAAAGTAATTCCCGTTAACGAGGTTCGAACGCATATATCTTTTACATTACTGTTTTATTTTATAAAAACTCATTCCTGTACATTTCGGATATCCGAGAGGACCCATATAATAACCTTTCAAGCAGGGCAAATATATTCCTAGCAAAAGATGATGTGCAAAATAAATCATATTACTTGTATTTTTTATTCCTAATTCAAAATTTATAGGCAGTTTTTTTTTTCATAATTTTACAATTTGTTAATGATTTATTTTTTAATTGTTAATTGGTAGCATCAAAAGAATCTTGCGAGAATGTTTTAGGAAAAGGTACAGAGAAAATTGGGAATAACCTTATCAAATATAATAATAAAATTTTGTTTGATTAAAAAATATGTTTTTACCAGTAGCTTATACAGAAATTATAGAAAGTAAACAAATGTTTGATAAGCCATACTTTAAAACAAAACTTTCAGCTGCTATTGGTGGGAAATTGTAAATGTATACAATGCCTTAACTCAAATACCGCAAGATGTTATTTTTTCCAAATTAAATCTCAGACAAAATTGACATAAGTGGAGCATTGAAAACGCATTACAATTTTATTTTTTGACGATTATTCATGCAAAAATGGCAAAATAATAATAATAATAATAATAAATAAATAAATAAATAAAAATTAAATTACAATTAAAAATTAAAAGGTGACATTTATATTAAACACTTAAGGGGACTGAGACGTCTGCGACAACCTTGAAGTGGGAAATTTAGGTTGTTGCTTTTAATAGCCATATATTTTTAAATTATGCATGTATCAATAAAAATTTTTAGGAAAATATTAACAAGAAGTTCAAGAAATATTTGAGGCAAATTATTTACTCTTACACGTGACAGTTTTTTTTTAATAACACTGCAAACATACGTAATTTACTCTTAAGGATTTTTTCACTTTGGTACACTTTTCTAAATAAATAATGAAAATTTTACCTTGAAATCATGCATGATGATCGAACATACTTTTGTTTATGTACTGAACCTATTTTATGTTTTGTTGCTCTATTTTTAAAATGAAAAAAAAAAAAAAGGTCAATTTTTACTTATTAGAAATAAGCATTTTCGAACACATATTTTCGCTCTTTTAAAAAAAATATCACAAGGTATATACATAAAAAAAATAGATTCACTATATGCAGAGACACTTATTTTATTTCCCTCTAAAATTTCAAAGAACTCCTTTCAACAGATTTTTCACAAAGTGTACCAAAGTGAAAAAATCCTTAAGAGTAAAATACATATGTTTACAGTGCTATTATATATATATATATATATATATATAAACTGTCACACGTAAGAGTAAATAATTTCCATCAAATATTTCATGAACTTCTTGTTAATATTTTCCTAAAAAATTTTTATTGATACATGCATAATAAAAAAATATATGGCTATTAAAAGTGACAGCCTAAATTTCCCACTTCACGGTTGTCACAGACATCTCAGTCCCCTTAAGTAATGCATTGCGACAGCATTATCATGTTTAAAAGACGAGTATATTGCTATTTTCTAAGCTAGTTAAATGTCTCGTGACATCGTTGCTAATGATACACCTTCTTTTAGAAGTACAAAATAACTGCACAACTTCTTATGTAAGATGTAGATCCTTAAGAGTAAAACATGTGGCTTTAAAATTAAAAATCTGGAGTGACTTCAAACCACTTTCGGAACATTAAGAATTTAACGTTTGTATAGGTAAAGTAAAGTAAGAAAAGTCGTTAATTAAACAAAACACAAAATTATAATAGGATGTTTCAGTATATTTATCCATGTAGTATGATGTTTATTTTAATGCTATTGTCCTTCAAATAATTTGAGCCCATAGATGAAGTATTATCCCATACATAAAGAAATTTTCATTGTGTCCCTGTAAAAATGTATACGTGATAGATTCAATAAAATCCATATTGTTCGTGCGACAGTGTCCAATAATAGGTATCTAAATTTTCAACTCAGTCGGATAAAGCCTATAGATGGTATTTAATTTTAAAGAAATTGACCCATAAGCCATATTGATAATATATATACATATATATATATATATATATATATAGATTTCGTTGTGTCCCTGTAAGAAACTGTAAATGCTAAGGATATATAACATGTGGATAAGTTTTCAGTTTATTTGAATAAGATGTTCAGACATTATCGCATTTTAAATAAATTGAGCCCATAGACCATAATGATAAAGAACTTTTCTTTATGGCCCTGTAAAAAAAAAAAAAAAAAAAAAAAAAAAAACTATAAGTGCTAGATTCAGAAAAAAAAAAAAATCAAAAAGGTTTTCGCTACGGTGATTTACAACATATGTACCTACTTTCAGCTCATTCTAGCAAAGCATTTAGACACTATCGTGTTCACTCACACGCATACATCACCGTAAAAAATTAAAAATAAACTCAGCGGACCTCAAAGATTATAGATACATGAAAATCTCAAAATCGACTTTTCGTCCTGATTACAATGCTTTCCTTACATAGTATGTTAGGAAAGTAAATAGGAGAAGTAAGTTATAAAAATGTATTCAGACGATACTAGAATATTTCTGCGTTATTTAAGGTCACACTGTTAAAAATTTTAACAGAAAACTACTGGTAATAATTAATCTTAAGACTTTTGTAAAATTACAGAAAAAAAAGTAGATGTTAAATATATATACATACTAGCAGGCTTTGCCCGCTTCGCCGGCCACTAAATTTAAAGGAAACTCTTTTCTATATAGCTTTATAAAAATAAAATAAAATAAATTACTGAAATTGTTCAAAAGTTCGCTCCAGGTCCCTGCTGCATTCGGCAGCGATTTGGTCATCCACTGCAACTCAGGCGCTTGTCCCTATTACCTGCGGCAATAGTTTACCAATGAGCTTCCATTTAGGTGCTTATTATATAACAGTTTCGAAATAGATAGCATCGAAAAAATTGTAGTTTCCCTTTTATATTTGAATCCCAGTTATATGTGAACAACACTATACGTGTTGTTCACATGTAACTCGGACTGGACTCAAATGTAACTGGGTTTAGACAACATAATATTTGCTTTTACGTTATTTCATATGATTATTTTGTTTATCCAATCAACCATTAAATGACAGCAATTTCACGCCAAATATTACAATATGCTGTGACCGGCTACGTCTGTCGCATGAGACAATTAATTTTTTGTGTTTATATATAATTCATGGGTTGTAAACCTGATAGTACAGTCTTAATATAGTTCTCTTTGGCGGCTTTTGAATTTTTGTCACCATTTTAGACTTAATCCATTGTAACAATAAGACTTAATACCTTGTAATAATATGCCATGAGTGCTATTTCTGCCATATTTTAGACAACTAATCTTTTTATGGTTATATATATTTCCCATTAAACATATTTTTATTTATTTATTTAAATATTAATTAGAATTTTTCAAATATTTCTGTTCGACAGCATGCAAATGCAGTAACACACAGAGGCTCATTTGTTTGTATCATAAATTAGCATAATGATTATTATAAAAAAAAAAAATAAATAAATAGGTAAACATTATCGTGTTGCACAACTTTATTATGTTGCTCCACTGGAGGCTTTTGAATTTTTGTCGCCATATTAGCGATGGATTTTTTTCTTTTCTTTTTTTTTTTTTTTTTGTATGAAAAGGGGAAGACTATTTTGCTAATAATTTTACCAGACTCTTTTTTGTTTATACATAAGAATCCTTTATATTCTGCTTATCTTTTTAATGGTTTTTAGGTTTAAAATAGTGCTTATTGAAATAAATTTCCTATCTTTAAAACTGCATTTGTTCTGTAAATTTTGTGTAAAAATAAATCGTTTATGTTTTTATTTATTTGATGCGCTACTTAGATTAAAATGGCTGTTGCCATATTAAATTTCTTGTCGAAAAACGTTCGGTGTACTTCAACACCAAAATTTAAAAAATCGCCCAGCAGGATCTGTTACTGAAACTGATAAAATAAAAATATGGTTCATAGAGTTTAAATAATCTATTTAAAAAAACTTTTAAAACCCAAATTTTTAATGTATCGTATCACATATATAGATATAGTAATAATATATACATTGATCATCGGGGAGAAAAAAGTGATTCCTTTTCACTCGGGAAAAGACGGCGATTCTACCAAAATATGGCAGTCTTTCCCCGAGTGAATACACACGAATGTTTTAGCAAATAAAATTCATGAATAATTTATTTACTAAAGGTGAATGCTCCAGATATAATTTCAAAGTCATTCTTTATTTTTTCCTTTTTCCCTTCAATACCACTTAATGGCTGATTCCAAAGCTTTTTTTTCGGCATCAAAAATCTTTGCACGATTATATGGGGATGATAGATCTATATATATTATTATATCTATGATCACATAATTCTTTTCGAAGATAGAATAAAACTTAATTTGAAAAAAAAAAAATAATAACTTTTGTTTATTAACCAAAATAATTGATGAAATTTGAAATGCAAGTTGGTCTTGTGGGGTACAGGCTGTATATTATATTTTTGTGTTCGTGAGAGAAAATTTAAAAGAATTTGAAAACTGCAATTTTTAATCCCACTTAAAAATCATGTGACTTAATGTGAAGCAGATTTTTCATTTTTTTTCTCCTAACGGTTTCCACACAATCTTCTGCTGTTGCCACTTAAAATTCATACTTTAGTTAATTTAAAAAAATCTAATTGTCCGATTGATAAGCTGTTTAATGCATCGGATTTACAAAAATTTTCCTTTTCATTTGCTATCTTATTTGTAACGATGCGACTGATATTTCTAATTTATTTTCTTATCTTTCTGATTTATTTTCCTCATTTTAAATATATGTACGTTTTTTTTTTTTTTTTTTTTTTTTTTTTTTAATTATTATTATTATTTTGCCGAAAAAAAAATTGGCAACAATTAAATTATGGATAAAATTTTAAAATTTTAATGGCTTATTTATCAGAAATTAGAAGGTTATTATTTTCATATTTTAATTAATTAAGAAAAAAGTAATCATCCGATTGATAAGCTGTTTAATGCATCGGATTTACAAAAATTTTCCCTTTCATTTGGTATTTTATTTGTAACGATGCGACTGATATTTCTAATTTATTTTCTAATCTTTCTGATTTATTTTCCTCATTTTAAATAAATGTATTTTTTTATTATTATTATTATTATTATTTTGTCGAAAAAAAAATTGGCAACAATTAAATTATGGATAAAATGTTAAAATTTAAATGGCTTTTTTATCAGAAATTAGAAGGTTATTATTTTCACATTTTAATTAATTAAGAAAAAACTAATCAAAAATTTGAAAATCTGACTTGATGTGCACAATGACCCTTCGGGGGGCACCTTTGTGTTAAATCTCGTGACTGTGCGAGCTACCGTTTTCGAGATCAGTGAAATATACATACAAATATTGCTCACTTAATAGTATAAGATATATATATATATATATATATATATATATATATATATATATATATATTATAAATGCATTTTTATGACTAATATTAATTTGTTTAATTATTGGCGAGAATATATTTGTGACACAGAATACTTTTTCTAAAATAGAAACATTATTTTTTAATATTATAAAGAAATTAAATAATAAAAATAAATATAAATACCGAATAAACATTGATAATCTCGATTTTGCTCTTATAACTAAGAATTATTTTAAATTTGTAGAGACTATGTATAAACATTTCAGTAAATTTGCAGATTTTTTTTTTTTTTTTTTTTTTTTTTTTTTTTTTACAATGCACAGATGTTCAACAATATTATGACTTTTCTAAGTTGAAAATAAAAAGCATTTTTATTATGAAATTTGCAATAAATATTCATAGTTAGAAACAAAAAAGGCTCCTTATGGCTTTACGGTATTTGATTCGTGTAATTTGTAATTTTTTACTTATTTATAAATGATAATAAAAATTTCGAAACTCTCTCTCACAAAAAAAAAAAAAAAAAAAAAAAAAAAAAAAAGTAAAAACTTCCAAAGTAACGGGTGATGGCACTAAAATGACTTTCTCTAACCTAGCATTGGAATATCATAAAGAGAGACTGATAATTAAGCGGTAAAATAACAAGTTCTGTGTAGTTTTAACATACGTTAAAAAATAATTCGAACGTATAGAATAATTCAAACGAATAATTCAAATAGAATATTCGTATAAAATAATTCAAACTATGTTATGAACTATTCAATTTGATAAACAATTCTATATGAGGAAGGGCTACTGCTCGCCTCATGTACATGTCTGAATATCGTACCTATATTTATATAGAATTAGAGCCTGTTACCATATTTATAAGTTATTTTTCCAAATTTTTAAGACAGCTTTCACCCTCATCACTCTTTGAATCTTATAAATCTTAATCAAAATGTTGAACTTCAAAATACAACACAACATTTAAATTGCCTGAAATTATTTGTTTTTAAATTACGCATGTAAAATACATTCACACAGATCATTCATTAAAAATTTGCTTTCATTACTCGAAGTGACTCAAAATACGTAATCATACAAAAAACAAATACTGAAAAATTTTAACTGTATGTATGAGGAATTAATTTTCATTCATGAGCAATTTTCCTAGTTTTGTTAAAATATAGTAAAACACTTCTATGAATTGCACTCAGAAAGGAATGTTATTGCTTTGTAAATTGTACCGTTGTATACTTTCTATAAATTGTGTACATAGCACACTATGTACTTAAATATAGTCCTATATAAACAACGCACACCGTAACCTGAAATGCACTTCCAACAATTTCCATGTGTGGTCACACTATATTCTGGTTCTTTTAGGAAACCCTGAAAAATAATTTGTATTGATTTTCATATCAGGCTGTACCTGAAACATACTTTTATGCATTTAAAAAATATATTATTATTTAATTTTGCTTAGCGCAGCCTGCGGATGTTAATCTGTACCTACCATAAATTTCGCACTTAGATGTGATGTATTTTAATTATCTTGGTTGTCTCTGTACACGAATTATTTGCTTTACCTGAGCAAAAAGTTTAGTGTAGCTTCCTTTCATAATAAACTAATTTGTACATGCTGCTGCGATTTGTTTCTGGAATATGCTGATAACAATCATAAAGGTACACAGACCAAGCACTAAATATTCCCAAAACGCTTAAATGTAACAAAAAAAAAAAAAAAAAAAAAAAAAGAAAAAAAGAAAAAGAAAAAGAAAAATCGAGAAAATTAACCCAAAACAGTACTTTGTGTACTTTATATGTAGGTTAAAAGGAGTATAAATAATAAAAAAAAAATTAAAAGAAAGAAGAAAAAAAAAAAAAAAAAAAAAAAAAAAAAAACAATCTAAATATATTGCAGTTCTTTTTTCGTAGTTTCACCTACAACGGCTTTTTCCTTTAATATAGATTTCGAAAAATGTTTCATGATTTATCAGTTATGTTTTATACATTAAAAAAATAATAATAATAATTTAATGTTTCTACAGTTTAATTTCTTTTTTATTATTGTTAATCATTCTGTAATATTACCAAGTCATTCATTGTCTTATTTATCATCATCGTCATCCTTATTATCATCATCTTTCATTATCCTATAGTCTTCATTATAAAAACAGAGTTCTGGAAAAGAAAATATAGTTGCATGATTTTTTTTAAATCAAACTTTATGTTTTCTAGGATTATAACTTAAATTTAGAAAATGATCATCTTTCTGCCCATCACGTACGGATTTTTTTTTTTAAATAGGTTTTTACATTTAAAAGTCATGAACTTTTTATATAACTAAACATATTGTTTCTCATAATTAAACAAACATTTCTTTACATTCTATGTTCCCTCTTTTTACCTGTGAAATATCTTTTTTTCTTCTGATGCCCCGCTGAACACGCTTTCGCTTTCACTCTTTTCACATCCCTTTCCATTCCTCCCATTTTCCCTTTTGTATTATTTTTTTTTAGATTCACTCTTATAAGAATCGTCTTGAAGTAAGAAATAATTATAAGATATATTTTTTATAATCAACAATAAGATACCAGATTTCGTGGGTTTAAGCAAAATTAAACTAAAAATCTGGAGTCACTCAGTTCGGGTTTCCAAACATTAAGAAATTGACAGTTATTTAAATAAAATAAAGTAAGAGATGTCGCTAAATGAACGAAAGGCAAAATTGTAATAGACTATTTGAATATTTTTCCTCAAATGGTAACCGTAATCTGTAACCCTGTGAAAATACTATAAGCGCCAGATTCATCAAAATTAGTACAATTCGTGTGACGGTAACCTCTAATATGTTTAATAAAGAAGCACCAGAAAACTGGCGTTGCCGCTTTGACTGCAGCACTCGTGCTTACTTTATTCGCCTTTATTCGCCTGATGAAGGGTTGTGTGTTTTTTCGAACCGAAACAATTGTTGCGAGTTTATTGCATTTTATGGTGTTTATTCAGAGTTTGTAAGTAATAACCTCTAATATGTATAAAAAATTTCTGGTGAATCGAATAAGGAGTTTAGACGCTATAGCTTTTTAAATAATTTAAGCCCATAGGCCATAATGATAAAGAATTTTTTTTTGTTTTGTGTGTGTCCTTGTAATATATATATATATATATATATATATATATATATATATATATATATATTCATATATAAGTGCTTGATTCACCACTATACAGTTCTATACAAATCTATACAGTTCGCGCTACATTGACTCTGGCTTGTTAATATTGGTTGTACAAATTCATCTCTTTAAAAGTTCATAGTTTTGTCTTGTTATTAAAAAAAAAAAAAAAAAACTAATCTTCCTCCAGATTATTTTATGATTGAAAATACCGTACTAGACAATCATTCGATTTCGTTTTAAACTTCGTAAACCACTCTGTCGAGGGATCAATTTACATAAAATGTGTTTCTAATGTTTTGGCTATTTGGAACTATTTATTTACATCTTCAAACTCAAAGATTTATTTGCTGCATTAAAAGTTTGGATACTGAGTTTTTCTTCTCATTGCCATAATGAAAACGATTTGCCAATTCTGTTAGTTCAATTTCATCAATAACTTTATTGTAATTAATTAATTTGGTGATATCTATCTCATTCATATCAGCAAATACCTCTCCACCAATATTTTATAAAGATGTTATTACGCGATTTACATCTGTTACTGCTGAAATTGGACTCGTATAAATTGCTCTAGTAGAATATGTCTCGTAGAACACAATTTCCTATTACGCGGAACACATCGCAAGCTTTGTACGAGTGCTTACTGTACAATTATTTTGTAAATTCTATACTCGTGTGACCTCTGAAAAAATAATATATGTATATATATATGCATTTTTTCATTTAAAATTAATATAAAATTTTGCATATCAAAGAATTATATATAAACATATTTTTGACGTACCTCTATTTTAAGATTTTTGTACGATGTCGACTGAAATGTGTACATAATAAGATACAAATAATCTATATTAATAAAATCAGACTTTTGTCTGTAAATTTGTCGGAATCAAAAAAATTTGCGATATCTTCACGTTTTACACCCCATGAAAGCCGAAAATGACTTCAGAAAATTTTCCCTGTGTGTGTGTGTGTGTGTCATCGTGTCCGAATGTCGCTTTTTTTGTCCGGGCATCACATGAGAACGGCTGGACGCAATTCAACGGCGCTTGGCAGGAATTTAGGTCTTCACCCAACTTAAAATTATATCTATCAACTTTGCAGAAATTCCCCCCCGTTCCTCCCTAGGGTGTAAAGGACTAAAACACGTTTGTACGGGCATCACTCGAGAACGGCTGGACAGAATTCAACGGCGCTTGGCAGAAACTTAGGTCTTCACTCAACTTGAAATTATATCTATAGAATTTTTTTAAATTATGATTAGTGTTTAAATTGTGGGTAGAAAACGCCTGCGCATGCGCCATAAATATTTTTTCACTAAAACACTTTGAATGGAAAAACATTATATAAAAATAATTTTTTAAGTTAAAGACTTTTTTATTCGCGTGATTCGCACTATAAATTATGAAAAGATTGAAATGAAGCGTTGCCATCTAAGTTTCATACTTTAGTTAATTTTAAAAAATCTAATTGTCGTATCGAAAAACTGTTTACACCCCAGGATTCAAAAAACTCACCTCTTTCATTTGGTACTGAATTTGTAATGATAGATCTGATATTTCTAATTCATTTTTCCCTTTATCCGTTTTTCCGTTGCCACTTAAATTTCATACTTTAGTTATTTTTTAAAAATCTAATTGTCGCATCGAAAAACTGTTTGAACCCCTGGACTCAGCAAAATCGCTCCTTTCATTCGGTATCAAATTTATTAATACAGGTCTGATATTTCTAATTTATTTTACCCTTTTTCCGTTTTCAACCCAGATTCGATATAGAACAGCTTTAGTATTGGATCCCTTTGGCAAAACTTGAAATTCGGCACCGAAGTAGCTCGGACGTTTCTCGCCAAGATCTTTAATTGCACAATTGAGATAGCCAATTCAGTTCATCGCAAAAATGGCTTAAAATATTTAAAGTCACCAAAGGGCTCCGATACTTAAGCTGTGCTTTTTGTATTTATTTATTTATAATACTGTCTATTAAAGACTTCTGTGGTCACGAAATTTGGTGTGTAAATTATTTGTATGCATCCGGCACTTATTGTAACTGCATTTCACGAAATTCGAAATCCCCCCCCCCCCTTCTCGGAGTCGGAGGGCAATAAACATGTGTAAAAACATGTTTTTCCGTATGAATTCGCTTTGAATTATCTTAGAATGGCGAATTTTGGTGTGTGGATATTGATTAAGTGTACGCATTATGTACATTAGTGGGATTTTGCAAAACTTCGAACTCACCCGCTGAGGGTGGAGAAGTAAGAAGTGGGTAAGTTGTGCCGAAGACAGTGGGGACCCAGACTCCCCACATTGGGAGCGAGAAAACCTCTACCAATCACAGCGAGAACTTAGGTTATTAATAAAGCTATGGCATTTTGACAACTCATTTAAGTTTAATGTCCAGCGAAGCGGGCAAAGCCTGCTAGTATAATTTTATAAAAGTAAATTTTAGTATACTTCGTAAACGTAAACGTCTTAAATTCAGTTAAAAAATTGTCTTAAACGGATGGGTTTTTTTTAAAGCGAAAAAAAAAAAAAAGTCTTACTTTTTAAGACACCATTTTACAACTAAAATTAAGACATTGTAAACGTCTTAAAACACCGCAAAGTTTTTTAAGCTTAAAAATGCCACCATGTTAAATTTAAAAACACCGCTATTTTTAAGGCTTTTTAATAAATAAATAAATAATTAAAGGTGGCCTGCGATTCTGTTTTTCTGTTAAAAATAAATTTTAGAATTTTCTAGAGCATTAAAAAAAAAAAAAAAAAAATTAATTGCAAAAAAAAAAATATATATATATATATATATATATATATGTGTATATATATATTGCCTGGCATGGGAATCGAACTCATATTAGCAGTGAAATATGACCCCATGAGTCGGAGAGCGCAGCAAACGTCAGGTACTTTACCAATCACGTCACCAAATAACACAACGGGAATCCTTTTTAAAATTATAGTATGTCAGTAAACACAGGTAGTTTTATTTATAATCCGTATTTTTTGCTATAAAACTATTGGTAATATAGTATCTTACAGATCATATACATTATAATATTAAATTTCATATCTAGAGGTTTAGAATTAAAAAAAAATGCACATCAAATAAGGGAAAAACTATCCTTATCCAGTCCTCGATATTTTGGATAACGTTATCTTTCTTTTATATTTAAAATAAAACAAATTATGAACATGAATACCAGAAAATTTCTAGTCTTGCGTTTAAATGCAAGTAAATATGTAAAAGAAAACAGTTTTTCAATCGAAATTAATAGGGGAGAAGGTGGTAATATGGACCACTTTTTATTTTTTAACAAAAAATGTACTTTTTAATGGAATTTTTTCAACAATAACTACTATAATTTGGCAAAGTAACCTTCCACTGAACATTTAAAGTTATTAGAAGGTAAAACATTAAACGATTTGAAGACCATTAATTTTTTTTAAACATAATACAAAAATAACTGTCTTAGAAAGTGGGTTGGTAATATGGAACAATAAAAAGTGAAGCAAAAAAGTATTTATTGGGTTATTTATTTCAGAAAACATTACTAAAAAAAGGAAAACCTGAACATCTAAAGGAAAGTATTGTAAAAAATACGAATATTTTATCGAAAAACATGAAGAGGAATTTTTTTTTCTGTAAAATATTGTTTGTAAAAAATAATACTAAAGTTAAAATTAGTCATACTTAGGAACAAAAGTCACAAATATAAATGTCACCTTCACATCCACTGCATAAAACATGTGCCCATTGTTGCATACAACACATTTAATCCAAAGTTATCTGGCTTATGGTTATATGAAACACATTGTTCCATATTACCACCAATCGCCATTTTATAAACGATCCCATGAATTTTAAGTTTGAAAAATATTTATCCATAATTTAATCCTGTTATTTTACTAGTCAATCTTACAGTTAATAAAAACAATATTAACAATATCTTATATTTATCAATAAGGATGTGAAAAATAGTCATGAAACTTACCTTGTGAAATTTTTTAGAACTGCATAAACAAAGATCCGCCTGTTACACCATAAATGAAACAATCTATACTGATGCCAAGCGGTATATCAATTATTATGATTCACATTAATCAAGTTAACTTTAGTAAACACAGATGGTTCCATTAGATAAGCAGAAAGAAGCGGTTTCATATTACCACCCTGTTTCATATTACCACCTTCTCCCCTATTAATAAATAAAAGGCAGTGATGCACATTCAAGATTTGCTTTCTTCGCTATAAGTTACTTGCAGCTTTCAACTTAATACATTTTCTTTAAATATGAAAAAGCTTTAAATCCAAATAAATTTCGCCTTATAATATGTTGCTTTATGATTTATATTAAGCATAATTCCATGCAAATATACACATATCTAGAGTAATTTCCTGAAAATTTAATTTCATAAACTAATATCGAATTAATAGATTACACTTAACAACTTATTATCTAAAATTATATTATATTTATTAAATGTGGAAAGAAGTTTAAACAGGATAAGTATGTTGCTTAAAGTAGATTCCATAAGAAAAATTTGCTAATTAATGCAAGTGTCTGAATTTCCAAAATGCCTGAATATTTAGATGCGTTTGCTGTCTGAAATTTCTCCTAGTTATTATTTCAGACATTTTTTGTGTCTGAATTTGTATTTCAGACACATTTCTATCTTAAATTAAGATATCTATAATGTCTAAGGTGTATATTAAGTTAGTTACGTATCTTAAGAGTTTTTTCAGTTATTTTTATATCTTACATTAGGACCCCTTTACTTGCAGTGTAGTAATAAACTTCCCTAGGCAAACTACCCACTGTACTGTAATTATTGGAATTTATATAGGTGGTATTTAAAAAATATTGCTTAAATTACGTAGTTAAAAAAACATAATTCAAGTAACAAATGCTATAAATTAAGTTTTATTTTAATTATTCATATTAGCGTTATTTGTCCACATATCATTACAATACTCATCAAAATAAGTAAAATTTATTTTTAAAAGTCTTCGAAGTAATTGTTTTTATTAGTAAAATTTCATGTCTCTAATAAAACTATTCAAATTATTGACATTTCTGTGTGCTTTCTATTAATCTATCAATTTCCCTTAAAGTTTTGTGGCAGGAAAAACTATGTTTAGGATTTTATTTGTTATTCTAAAATGCTAACATTGTAAGGCATTACGGTTGATTGGTTGGATGGATGGGTTTCACGTAGCTCTAGTACTGCACAATGGGCAATTGGCGACAGTCTGGGAGTCGCCCCTAGAGGTGGTCCGAAGACATACCATCACAATTTTGATCCTACGCTCTTCCGCTCTGGTGACTTCCAGAGGTATAATTTTTTATGGGAACATGGAGGACATTGAGACCACGACAGATTTTATGGGCACCAGCCAACAATAGTGTACGCGACGGTCTTTGGCCGGTTCGAGTACTGAAACCGCAATTTTCCGATTACGAGCCTGGCTCTTTGCCGACTAGGCTTCGGCGGCCCCTGCGGCATTACGGAAACTATTGCAGGTGCTATTTTCGTTATTTTATGCATTTTATATACATTTGAAAAATATTGAAATATATTTCTGTCTTAGTATATATGATGTGACGTGTAAATGCATTTAAAAGTGCTTAGAAATTCTAAAATAATAATAGCATTAAAAAGTTCAGACAGACAAACAGAAGAGCTGTAGTCGTAATCATATTTAAACTCTTTTTAAAAGCGTTATAAATTTCATCCAAATTATATTTAAAGAATTATATACATTATAGCATTAGAAAGTTAAATTATTTTTAAAATTATTTCATGCATTGAAAATATAAGTAAAAGAATAAAAATAGTCATAATTATTTTAATACATTTTATATACTGCACGAAAAATATTTGAAACAAATAGCTTTATTGTGTGAGAATATGTTTTGTTACTAGAAGCAGCTTTTTGGAACAAAACATCTACTCAATGGTTTATTTGTTAAAACCAAAAAACAGATGCTAAAAAATGCGTCACTTATTTTAATATCATTAGCAATTGCTCAATTGGGTAAAAAATAAATTGTATGCATCTTTTCGTGAAATAAGGAAATGTTAACAGAGCAGATTTTAATAAAGAAAACCATCTGTTATTTTTTGAATCTTGGAATTATGAAAATAAAATTTCCTCATCTATTTTCATATAAAAATGTAGGTTTGATGGAGATGCAGTCAGTGGTTTCAAGTGCGTACAACTTATTTTCACTGAAAATCAGCAGAACCTAAAATCTCTCAAGATGATGTCCAAAATCTTGTTTTCCCTTGTAGTTTTATCAGTAAGTTATGTATTTTTGTTTTCTGTTCTATATTTAGACGTTTTAATTCTCTCCATTTAAATGTTCATAAATTTTTTAAATCTTCGTATAGAAAAGTATATTTCAATGTGGGAATTTCTGCACATTAATACACACATATTTGTCATATACGAAGCAAGTTTTATAATTATACCGTTGTAAAAGTAATTGATTGTATATTAGTATAATCATATCAATAATGTTTTCTCATAATTTGCATTTTAATGCATGTTTTTTTTTTTCAATCAAACAATAAAAAAAAAATAAAAAAAAAATAAAAAAAAAAAAAAAAACAAGAAAGAAAAATCATGCAGTGCGCATTGATTGGTAACACTTTCCAACTGTATGCAATTGTTGTATCGAATAACTTATAATGTTCTTTGTCTGCGTTATCCCACAACAGACAGAAGGACTGAAAAATATACAGATAGACTAATTGATTTTAAATAACTCTTAGGCATTTTGGAAAGTGTTAAAAACCCAGGTAGCACAGTATGGTATTTTCAACGTTGAACAAACGACAATGCATTTCGTTGAATTATAGTTTTTCCGTAACGTTAATAATCTGAAAATATGTCTCGTTGATTTCCTCATCTTTCAACGGTTGTTTTAATACATTTTACAACGTAAAAATAACCGTTGTAAAAGGGTTGTACGAAAACGCAATACTGTCGTTTTTTTTATAACCTAAAAAAAAAAAAAAAAGTTGTAAAATGGTTGTTCGGAATCGCAATACTGTCGTGCTTTTTATATCAGTTTTAAACGGCTTTTCTTATGTCTTATAAACGTTGAAATCCAAGAAAAATAGCTATCTCCATATATCCATTGAATTTTTGTTTCTAAAATATTGCTAACAATTTTAAAAAGAAAAAATTAATAAAAAAAAAAAAATGGAACATTCTTTTTTACTTAATCTTTAGACTTTTTTTATTACTAATTTTATTACTTTTTTAATACTCAATATACGAAAATTTTAGATTCGTAAAAATTTTCAACTTCCGTTTTTCGAGGAAAGCTAAATTTCATAGTACATACAACTGCACAAAATATAATATGTGAGACAACCAATATAAAAACGAATGCTGAATTAGTTAAGAGTGTGTATCAGCAGACAGGTGATGCTCTCATTACTCACTTTCAGAGATTTTTACATGACATCTCAACATCAGTTAATTAAAATTGCTGCAAATTCTGTATATAAAACCTTTATTCTGAGAAGCTGTATAAAACTTTAGTGCATGTTAAATAACATTATATATAAATTATTTTTTCAGTAAATATGAAAAAAGTAAAATTTTACAAAAGTACAGTTTTAAAAAAGAGTATTAAATATTTAAAGTTAGATCGACCCCTGAAAATTTAAGACAAGAAATCAAACATAAAATTAAAGAAGGGAAAAAGAAACACTTACTTCATTACTTGAAAAATCTTGTTTAAGTAAATACAGCATCCACAATTAGACGAGAACTCTGTAATTTTTAATATTATGCTAGCAGGTAAACACACCCAAAACCAAAGAATATTATAACTTTGAGCTTTTAAGGGAATTTACCAGCTAGCAAGTTGTTTGGAAATTACGTAAAATGTCAGAAAACTTTCGTACCATTTTAACAGGAAAGCGATATTCATCTTCTTTCAAATCACATTCAC
This sequence comes from Salticus scenicus, assembly GCA_963930645.1. NCBI lineage: Eukaryota > Metazoa > Arthropoda > Arachnida > Araneae > Salticidae > Salticus > Salticus scenicus. Next base: position 64,867,081 of record OZ005652.1, read on the forward strand.
TTTCAAAATTGCACGCGTCGTATCGAAAGACGCTTTTAAGGTTTGCCACAATATACTTGGCGATTTCGCATGTAGAACGGAAGGGAGAAAGCGTACATTAGAACACCTTCGTTAGCTATGGTTTCCGAAAGCCAAAGAACATTCTACTATACTTGTTAATATAATTTGCCGAAAGCGTCCCTTCTTATCATGTTAGAAGTTCTTTCGCAGCACACCATATCTTCTAAAACTCTAAAGAAAATTATATTATAACACGCACATCCCGCCAATTCACAATCGTGTATCAATATCAAGTTGAAGAGATTCAACGTCATTTGACAGAAATAATGACTTATAAAAAGCACCTATTAATTCGTTGAAAAAACATATTTTTTATTAGAATCAAAAAGGAAAACAAAAACTAATAAAATACCTATTTTTAAACGTCCAAAAAATAACAGAAAAAGTACAACCATAAAATAACGTTTGTTATAGGTTTTCTTTATTACTGTGTAAATATTCGAAATTGTTCAGTGAGAATATTGCGAAATAAAAACTATTTTTCAACGTACATAAAATAACGTAACCAATTTTTCACTGTTCAGACTTATTTGCAACGCTATAACAACGTTATGTGTTACTTGGGAAAGCTTAACGAAGAAGAAAATGAAGCCGTTAGATTACAATTACAGCTTTTAATCTCTCCGAATATTTTATTGTAGCCCTGTAAATCTGAAAGTTAATCATATCATATTCTATACAAAACATTACTTTGGAATATTAATAATACATGTCAACGTTTTTCTGATTTTTACAGAAGAAAGTTTTTAAAATATTACTTTTAAAAAACTCTGTCCTTTTATTGTTATTTTTGTTGTCCCTGTAAACAAACTAGTTATACAGGACCTATTAATGACATTTTAAATAGGAAACATTCCTTAGGGAACTTAAGTGTATATTTTTTAAAAAATTCTCAAAATATTCACGGACGCTTGGAGCCGGAGAGAAACAGATAGAATGGTATACAATCGGGCAGAAGACAGATTGAAATCATATTCCCACTAAAATTATAAAAAAGTGTTAAAACGCTCATGGAAACGAAAATGCAATTCCAGCAAATTTTTACTAATAGCTCTGAATGTAACTGGATATTTTTGTGGGGCCCTGTAAATGTAATTCTAACCACACTATATTACATAGAAGGCACTTTTGTGCATACGAATAACATATTTCAATTGCATTCAGCTTTGTGGAAAGTAAAGTTATTAAAATTTGGTTTATAAAAATAATTCTCATAGAACATAGTATTTCAGAATACTTTCAAGTGCCTCTGTACACAAACCAGTTCAAAATGTACTCTATTGTACATTGGAAAAATCCGATAGGGAACTGAATAATATATTAAAATTTCATTAAAGTTTCTATTCAGTAAAGGTATTAAAATATGGTGTATAGAAACTTCTCTCATAGAACACAATGCTTTCGAATACTTTTGGGTGGCCCTGTACACAAACCAGGAGATATATTCACACCATTTTCAATAGGGAACAACCAATAGCGAACTTGAATAAAATATATCGGTTTGAAGAAACTCCATAGATATTTATGGGAATTAGAGCGCAGAAAAATAGACAGAGAGACAGACAGACGGACAGAAGAACAGTCAGATAGATACACAAATTGAAATTATATCCACACTAAAAACTTGTTAAAAATTGTCATAAACGCTTAATGTAAACAGAAGTACAATTCTAGTAATTTTTTATTAAAAGCTCTTAATATAACTGAATGTTTTTGTGTCACCCTGTAAATCTATTGATAATCATGCAATTTCCTAAAATTGTGTGGAAAGCAAAGTTATTAAAATTTGATTTATAGAAATATCTCACATAGAACGCAATGCTCTGGAATACTTTTGAGTGTCCCTATACATAAACCTGTCGTGGTATTTAATCTATTTTATATAGGAAACATCCAATAGTGAACTTGAATAACAAATTTCAATTCATAAAGATATGTGTACAGTAAAAGAATGAAAATAAGGTTTATAGAAATACCTCTCATAGAACACAATCCTTTGAAGTATTTTCTGGTGTCCCTGTACACAAAGCAGTAGAAGTATAAACTCCATTTTCAATAGGAAACATCCGATCCTGAACTTTAATAATATATATCAGTTTCAAAAAATTCCATTAATATTTACGGGAGTTGGAGTGCGGGCAGACAGACAGACGGACAGAGGAACAAATACACAAATTGACATCATATTCACACTTAAAAAATGTTAGAAAGTGTTAAAAACAGTTAATGTAAACGAAAGAACAATTCTAGCAAAATTTTATTAATAGCTCTTAATGTAACAGAATATTTTTGTGTCACCCTGTAAATCTAATGCTAATCATGCTATATTCTATAAAAGCATTCTTTTGTGCATATAAATAACATATTTCAATTTCCTAAAATTTCGTGGATAGTAAAGTTATTAAAATTTTATTTATATAAATATCTCTTATAGAACGCAATGCTTTATAATACTTTTGAGTATCCCTGCATATAAACCAAAAGTGGTATTTAATCCATTTTATACAGGAAGCATCAAATAGTGAACTTGAATAACATATTTCAATTTCATTAACATATGTGTACAGTAAAGGTATGAAAATTTGATTTATAGAAATACCACCTCTCATAGAACACAATGCTTTGAAATACTTTCAGGTGTCTCTGTATATAAACCAGTGGTGGTATTTAATCCATTTTATACAGGAAACATCCAATAGGGAACCTGAATAACATATTTCAATTTCATTAAGATATGTGTACAGTAAAGTCATAAAAAGTGATTTATAGAAATACCTCTCGTAGAACACAATGCTTTGAAATGCTTTCGGATGTCCTTCTACATAAACCAGTAAAGGTATAAACTCCATTTTCAATAGGGAACATCCGATAGTGAACTTCAATAAAATATATCGGTTTGAAGAAATTCCACAAATATTTACGGGAGTTAGAGTGCGGACAGACAGACAGACAAATCGAAGTAATTAACACTTTTCAACCTTGTTGGAAAGTGTTAAAAATGTGCGAAAGTGTTAAAAACGCTTAATGTAAACGTAAGTACATTTTTAGCGAATATTTATTAATAGCTCATTATATAACTGAATATTTCTGTGTCACCCAGTAAATCTAATGCTAATCATGCTATATTCTAGGCAAAGCATTCTTTTGTGTATATAAATAACATATTTCAATTTCATAAATCTTCGTGCAAAGTAACGTTATTAAAATTTAGTTTATAGAAATAGCTCTCATAGAACGCAATGCTTTGGAATCATTTTGTGTGTCCCTGTACACAAATCAGTGGTGGTATTTACTACATGTTATACAGAAAACATTCGACAGTGAACTTGAATAACATATTTCAATTTCATTAAAATTTGTGTACAATAAGGGTATAAAAATATGGTTTATAGAAATGCCTCTCGTAGAACACAATGCTTTGAAATATTTTCGGGGGTCCCAGTACACAAACCAGTAAAGGTATAAACTACATTTTCAATAGGAAACTTCCGATAGTGATCTTGAATAACATATTTCAATTTGATGAAGGTTTGTGTATACTAAAGGTATGGAAATACGGTTTCTAGAAATTCCTCTAATGGAACAGAATGCTTTGAAATATTTTTGGGGGTCCCTGTACATAAACCAGTAGAGGTATAAACTCCATTTTCAAAAGGGAACATCCGATAGTGAACTTAAATAACATATTTCAATTTCATTAAGATTTGTGTACAGTAAATGTGTGAAAATATGGTTTATAGAAATGCCTCTCATAGAACACAATGCTTCAAAATATTTTCGGGGGTCCTTGTACACAAACCAGTAGAGGTCCAAACTCCATTTTCAATAGGGAACATCCGATAGTGAACTTGAATAACATATATCAGTTTTAAGAAATTCCATAAATATTTACGGGAGATAGAGGGTGGAAAGACAGACAGACAGACAAAGAAACCGAAGTCATTAACCCTTTTCAACTTTGCTGGAAAGTTTTAAAAACTGATGCAATAAACTGAATAGCTTCCATAGAAACAATTTCCAATGAAGTACTATTTGGTTAACATATTTCATTTTTTATCCATGAAGTATATCTTCTTATGATATTTATTTACTAAATATATTTAAGAATAAAAATCTGGTGTGACTCCACTCGACTTTCCGAACATTGAGTAACTAACAGTTTTGTAGATAAAATAAAGAAAGAGGAGTTGCTAAACAAACAAAAGAGAGAAAACCATAATAGAGTGTTTGAGTATTTTTCTCCATATATCACACGAGGTTTCATTTAACGCTACTGAACTTTGAGCCCTTTGATCATAATGATAAAGAATTTTTCGTTGTGTCTCTGTAAAAATCTATAAATGCTAGATTTACCAAAATGCTTATAGTTAGTGCAACAGTGATTTATAATATTCATGGAAATTTTCAGCTCAATTGAATAAGGCGTTTAGATGCTATCGCACTTTTAAAAATTTGGTCTCATAGGCCATAATGATAAAGAATTTTTCTTTGTGTCCCTGTAAAAAAACTGTAAACCAAAATCTATACAGTTGGTGCAAATGTGACCTATAACATGTGTACAAATTTTTTGCTCAGATTAATAAGGCGTTTAGACGCTATCACACTTTTAAGATTTTTGCCCATAGGCCATAATGATAAAGAATTTTTCTTTGTGTCCCTGTAAAAATACTATAAGTGCTAGATTCACCAAAATCTATACAGATTGAGTATCTGTGACCTATAATATGTGTATAAAGGTTTTGCTCAATTGAATAAGGCGTTTAGATGCTATCGCACTTTTAAGATTTTGCTCCCATAGGCCATAATGATAAAGAATTTTTCTTTGTGTCCCTGTAAAAAAACTATAAGTGCTAGATTCACCAAAATCTATAGGGTTCGTACTATGGTGACTTACAATATACGTACCAACTTTCAGCTTATTCGAACAAAGCGTTTAGACGCTAGCGTGTTCACTCACAGACATATACACATACATACACACATACACACATACACACACACATACATACATCATCTCAAAAATAGTGGAAACGGACTCAGGGGACCTCGAAACGTATAGAAACATCAAAATCTCCAATTCGGATTTTTGACATGATTACAATACTTTCCTCACTATAGTGTTCGGAAAGTAAAAATGACAAAAAGTAATATTAATTGATGCTAGTTGGAACCCGTGAAAACTTGACCGTTAACGGTACTTAAAATTGCAACTACTGTTAACAAGTTTAGGGATTTTATTTCATTCAATAGTCACCAATAATTTTGAGAAGTGATGAAGTGATGTTTTATATTCATAACAGATGATCAATCTTCGATTTGATTAGAAAAACTTTACAAATAAAAATTAGGGATGATATTGATTAAAAATTTGCGAAAATTGGCAACACTGAGTTCAACTAAAATCTTTATATGGCAACACTCTTTAAAACCACTTTTTTATTCTAATAGAGTAGGAATAGGGGAAAACATGGGGAGGGGGGGGGGGACACGGTAAATTTACACAAATTTAATGTGCAAAATGTATGCGTACTCCACAGCAGGAAAAAGAGAAACTCAAGCTTGTTTTAAATGTAATTGTAAATACTGCCGACAAGGGTCTAAATTTAAAGTTCCAAAATAATTAGGAAATAGTTAAGAGAGATGTTTGTCATATAAACATAAACAAACGATTCGATGCTCCAAACACATATGCATTGCATTAATATTACGAAGCGCAAAATGCGAATGCTGTTTCTGAGTGCAAATATGAAAAAATCGTTAAAAATCACTTTTTAATTATTTATTTATTTTTTAAGGATTTGCCAAACAATCTTCAAAATAAATCAAATTTATATATTATGGGTTTATCGTTTGGTAGTCTATACTATGTCTGGGAAAGGTAATAAGATTTATTCGTTTTATAATTAGCTGGGTGCTTTACGACTTATTATAAAATGCCTTGGTAAAAAATACCATCTTTTACAAATTGCGCGGTAATTTATATAAGAAAACGTATTTTCTTTTCTTTTATGTGCACAAAAATGTTAAAATTTTTATAGCGATATATGTTTTATTTTTATTTCTAGGTGATTAGCACTGTTTTGTCCCAAACACAATGCGGAAGATTTATTCGAAGAACTTGTAATGATAACACTCAATGTTGTATGAGGATGAGGGGTTTGGAAATGTGTATGAATATACCTGGAAGTATGTTATTTTAATATATTAAATGTGAATTGTGCATTGGAAATAAAAATTAAAAATATGTTAATATTTAAAAGTTGTTGAGTAATGAATACGTTTTGCTAATATTTTTTCTTTTTCGTTTTAACGTTTTTAAAGTTTTTAATTATAAAAATTATAACATTTATTTTTTTGTTACCATGAAGTCAACTCATAAGTGATCAATGAGTATATTTCTCCCTATCTCCCTTCAAAGGAATTTGTTAGAGTAAATTTTTCAGAACACAGTTTTATTAATAAACTTTGGTAAGCAAAGAAAATAAAGGACTATCTTTAGTTATTTAAGGTACATATTTAAGTAATAAAAGTGAGAAAAATATAAATATATGTTTTGAAAATATCATGTATGCATTTATGTACTTCTTGCTTTTATAAAAACATTTTTCCTTATACCTTTAAAACTGCTTATAAAGAACTATTAAACTATTGTTTTATTTCTTAGTAAGACTGTAGTTTATTATATAGAGAGGTTTACTATATATTTGGCGAAATGACATGGGAAAAATCGCGAATGTTTGCAAAACTACAATTTTTATTATTCTCGTGATGGTTCATATTAATGGCTTAAAAGATTATTTAATTGGCTTAGTCGGGTAATATCTTTCCATATTTGGATATATGAAATGGATAAAGAAATAGGGTACAGAAAGATGAACTGTGGGTTCACTCAGAGCGTAATTTGACAAATTTGGTGGTCGCGATTACATTGCGAGCAATCGCGTGCATTGTAAATGCGTTACTGCGATTACATCGAACACACGCATTTTTTTTTTTTTTTTTTACTTTCTCTAACCCATATGTATAGCAGAGAAAGTATTGTTATGGGTCTGAATTTCTGAAATTGAATTTTGTTATATTCACACGTTTCGAGATTCCCTGAATCCGTAAAATAAGTTTTTAGCGGTTTCTCTCTGTATGTGTCTGTTATCAGCTGATCTCAAGAACAAATATAAGCAGGACAATCAAACTCGGAATTCTAAATCTGTATCTTATTGAGATTCTACAATAAACTTTTTACTGAGACGAAACAAACCATTCGTGTAGAGGGACATCCAAGAGAATTCAAATACATTACGCCTTTGGTTGAAATTACAGGTAAGTGCAATTTGATGTGTATAGGCTGTACTTAACCAAATGAAATAAACACATATTTTTAATATGCGTAAAAAAATATTTCGTGTATAATATGGTATACAAGCCATATACCATTCGTATACAGGGCTGCCCAAAATAACTAAAATATATTAGAATTATACTTTGAAATTATTAAAAGTGTATTTCAGGTTATTGAGTGTGTTATTAATAATTAATATAGGTTTATATTTAAGTACATAAAAGTGGCGTGTGCATAATTTTCGAAAGGTATACAAAACTACTAATAATTAAGCGAAAACGTTCTTTTTCATTGAACATAATTGATGGAAGAACTTTATTTTAATACTTTACTATGTCCAGGAAAAACTATTTAGGAATTAGAATTAATTTCTCATAACCACACGGTAATTAAAGTATTTTTTATTAATTAAATATTCAGCTCTTTCCTTTTTTTATAATTGTGAGTTTTAAGATTCTCTGAATACTAAAGTAAAGTTTTCAACGCGTGCATTTTGCGAATGTCTCTTATCAGTATAACTTAAAAACAAATAATAACTGCTAATTCAAATGTTGTATTTTTAAGTTCATATCAGGTTACTACTTGAAATATTTAAACAAAAATTATACACTAAGCGACAAAAAAAAAAAAAAAAAAAAAAAAAAAAAAAAAAAAAGAAAAAAAAAAAAAATGCCGCACTTGGATATTTTCCTTTTCGCCTTCTACAACCGCCAATTTTACCGTTTAAAAAGCAAATTTTCGAACAGATTTTAATATGTTGTCCTCCGCATACACTTTAGCTTTGAGTCCAGTGTTAAAAACAAAATGCAATTTTCAGTAAAATTGTAATTAAAAAAATTATTTCAAAAATGGTAAGAATAAGACAGTTAATGTTGCCAAAAAAAAGTATAAATTTTTGAAAGAAAATCAAAAAATATTTTATACGTGAGATGGCAAAATAATTAAATGTTAATGAAATATTGGTGAAAGGGTTTTTAACAAGATATAAAATTTTTTGGCCGTTTAAAATGGAAATTTGATTTTCGGCGGCCGTGTTGCTCATCCAAGCGAGATGACCGTAAGTTAAAAAGCCATTGCTTATAAAATCGGTTTGTATTACATTTAGAACATAAAACAGATTCAGAAAATGTGTAGCAGCATAATTTTTTAACTACAGTATAGCAACTATTAAACAAAGCAGATTTCAATGACAGAAAATTTGAAAAAATTCCATTCTTAGTAAAGAGAAATAGGAAAGCTAGACCTCAGTAGGCTAAGAAAAATAAAAAATGATTAATTTATTATTGGATTGAACTGGTTCTCTTTGATGAGTGGAATTTAACTTAGTTCGAGCTAAAGAAAACAAGCAGATCTGAGAACGAAAATATGACCGACTTAATGAAAATCGCACTTTTAAAACAGTGACACATTCTCCGTATATTATGGTACAGAGGTGCATATCTTTTCAAACAGTCGGACAAATTTGTATGCTCAAGGGTTCAATTAACTCGAAATAAAACACAATCTTCATAAAAGGGGTGCCTGACCGACTATTTTGGAGGTATCTTGGACATTTTCTCAAACAGCATTTCAAGATGATAATGCATCTTACTACACGGCATCTGTGGTAAGTTTATTCACTTCGAATTGTCAAAATTTCCTATCCATTCCCATGAGAACCTATAATTCTGTAAATATTCATAACTTTTTCACTTTAAGTTAAATCCCACAGAGGATATAGTAGAATTTCATATTTACCATACATGGAAACATTCCTGAAAGCGATCCACTCGAAAATGTATCGTCTATAAAAAGGCGTGGGAGAGAGGAGATGATTCGAAATTTGTAGCCTATAACTCTGCCAGAACTAAAAAAAATTATTTGTGATATTTGGCACATTGAAATTTCTGAGATTTATATTAAAACACTGTGTAAAACTATGCCATTGCGCATTAAAACAGTATTTGTATATAAAAATGGAATTAACCCAATGCAGAATACATATTTTTAATAAAAAATAGCTTCGATCTAAAAAATAAATTGTTTTATTTCATATATTAAAATATAACCTGTTTATTTCAAAATAAATCATAGCAGAATATAAAGTGTATGGTTATTGCATTATGTTCAAAAAGAAAGTTTTATGCAGATTTTTAAAAAGTACTTCGTAGAGGGCAATAAAGCGAATTATTAAATCGAAAATGTACATAGGTATCATTTCATCCCTTTGGTATTATGCAAACATGGCAGTTTTATTTGTTTCAAACATCAAACATTAATTTTAAAGTTATTACAAATAAAAAAGGTATAAGTCATTTTTTCTGCAGTGCGGCTTTTTTTTTTTTTTTTTTTTTTTTTTTTTGTCGCATAGTGTATGTTTTAAGGAGTATGGTGTGGGTGAAATTTGTCTCGATAATTTAGAATGAACTTTTAAATTTTAGAACAACTTTAAATTCTATATAAATGCAAGTACAATATTCAAAAGCCAGTTCAGGGGGGAGGTCGCTTCCTTTACATAGAATTATATGTTAAATGAAGCTATTCTTAGAGCTAGATTCAATAGTTTTTACCGCAAGTTTCTTTACAGAGCGTGTTATTTTACACCATGATCTGCAATCTATCTGTATATAATTGAACAGCAGCATGGTAGTGAAAGTCATGTGAGTCTAACACCAAAAAGTTTTATATGCATAAAAGCATGTTTCACACAGACTACTGGATGTAAATCATTCACCATTTACTAACAGAGAGGCTACCCAAAAGAATTAGAATAATGGGACTATATTAGGAAAATGTCATTTCAAGTTGTGCTGTGTGTTATTAATATAGGACTGTAATACCCAGTTCAACATCTCCTTGCTCAATTAACCCCTTTAGGTTGTTTTCATATGAGCAAATGCGAATGACGAAATGCTTACGTAAAAGCGTACGTCATCTAAAACCACGTGACACGCTCACCCAATGAAACTTAGAAAAAACTTCGTCAGACCATAGCAGGTACTCCTTCCGACGTTTTTGCAGAACTCCGTCTGCGTCTGTGTCTGGTCCTGGTGGCGTAGAAGAGGAAGCGACGTTCTGTGAGCGCAGATTACGTTATTATTTAAAATATGATTATATGTAATTATATGTATCCGTGTATACGATGTGTGTTTTTGTCATGATTAAACGTGTTGGTGTCCAAAGAAGCTTCTGGAAAATTATTTCGTACCAGTCTCAGGTGTTATTGCTTAGATTAAGATTTATACGATGGAAAACAAAAGTAAATCTATTGTTGTCTTACGTTCAACTACCGAACTGAGCTAATTTTAAGTAACATTGGACTATATTTAGGTGCACAATGTAGTGCGTACATAGTTTATAGAAGATATAACAGAACTATCAATAATTAAGCGAAAACATTTTTTCATATTGAATGTAACTGTTGGATGTACTTTACTATATTTTACCATGTCCAGGAAAACTACTCAAGAAAAAAAAATTAATTCCATATATCCACATGACAAATAAAATATTTTTTTTTTTTTTTAAATAAAATTTTCAAATGCTTGCTTTTTGAATAATTACGCATTTTGAGGTTCCATGAATTCTGAAGTCAAATTTTTAACTAAAAACAAATAATTGCAGGCAACTGAAATGTTGTATATTGAAGTTTATATCAGGTTGATACTTAAATATTTTTATCAAGATTAACAAGTTTCAAGAACTTGTGCAGGTGAATGTTATCTGAATGATTTTGAATGAACTTTAAAAATTAATAACAGATTTGAATTTTATATAGATGTGGGTAATATATTTAAACGGGGTAAAAGTCACACAGAATTATTGTCAAATAGAAATGTTCCTAAACCTAGTTTGAATTATTTTTAATATAAGTTTGTATACTGTACTTGTTATCTTACCCCATAATCTGCAATCTGTCTATATAGAACTGAAAAGCATGTTAAGAGAAAGTCGTGTGGGTCCCATACAAGATTCATTTTCTTTCTTCTATTTACATAAAAAGAAAATACTGGATTCATGAAACTTTTTGAATGCCAGGTTTTGATGGATTTACATGTTTAGAAATTCTCAAATACGATTGTAAAATGTCTATCTGTTTGTCCAAACTTTTGTAGACGCTGTATCTCTGGAAACACTAGAAGAAATTAAACAAAAAAATATATTTCTTTAGATTTTTACTTTAATTTGAGCTAATTTAATTTTGATTTATGTAACCCAACAATTGGCACTCTTATAATAAATTTCTTCCATTTATAGGAAAGTAATATTGCATCTTCTATAATTATATGAAAAAATGCACAAATTGTAAAATGTTATAGGGCCATTACAAAAACCTGATTCAATTTGGGTGAATACTAATAAGTACACAGTTATGTGACAATTTTTTCTACTTCACGAAATTCTGGATCTCAGCTTCTTTGATTTAAAAAATCACCAAAACTAATATGAGGTAAGTAAATTTATATGAATTCAATTTGATCGTATATCGATCGACACGTGACTGTGGTTTACTGCTTTTCCGCAGTTTTCCAGATTGCTATGTGTCAGCTATTTTAGGTTAAGTTTTGCATTAAACTATACATATAAAAGCTTTTAAGGGAAAAGTTATTTTGATTAAATGTTTGCTCATGTTAGCCATTGTATGGCGTTGTTATGGAAAATGATATAGATAAAATTATTGAAAAGGCTACATTTTTTTTTTTTTTTTTTTTTTTTTTTTTTTTTTTTGTAGGGCACTTTACTTTACAAATTTGCGTTAAACTGTTCTCTTAAATCAGCACAATACAGACCAGTTATTGTTTTGGGCTTGTCTAGATAGCCGACGAAAATTATTTCCTTTCATTAAAGGTTAATTTTTAATTTGAGAATATTTTAGAAATTTCGAATTTAAGGAAAAGAAAGGAATCATTAAATAAAAAGAGAAAATACAATGAGAGAAAATTTCTCAAAATTATTTTGGAGACTGATTTATGCGTAGCAACTAAATAAATCATCTTAAACTAACCAAATGACTATGCAGTACTTCTATTAACAGTCATATTTATGTTTATATTAAAATATGTATGTACAATTGTCATAGAATGTATATAAATTTGTGCTTAGTGGTCTTGTTGTGTAATGTTGGTCTTGTTGACCGTAGAGGTTTTTGTGATAAGCGGACTTAGATACAATATCAGTAATTTTTCATTTTTACTTCTGCTGACATGTTATTCATAATATAAAGGGAAACTTTACGGTAGCGATGAAATTTTATCCGATTAAAAAAAAGAAAAAAATGTTTTATGAATAGGTTTTTAAAAATACATTTCATGCATGTTATTCTTAATGACATTCAATATTGATATTTAACATGAGTTTTGAAAAAAAAAAAAAAAGGTGACTTGAATTCTTATTTATTATTATTATTATTATTTTTCATCTTTAATATTTAACAATGAACAGAGAAAAGTATTTTTTTTTCTCCAAAGAAATAAAATGTCTGTTGGAAATATGCAATATTACAAGCAACATAAATAGAAGAAAGGAGTTTTGTTATTTTTACATTAGAGAAATTATTAATATTATTTTTTTAATTCTTTCCTTATAAAACATCTACGTGTAAGATATTTTGAACTCGATAAAAAGCGGCTGCCAATATTTTATTTATAAATAAATAATAATAATTCACTATTTTATTTATAAATATATAAATATATTTTCAGCATCAATATTTATTTTTTAAAGGGAATAAGTTTATATTTAATTAAGCATGATATATTCCTTTAAGCATTTTTCACTCCTTATTTACAAATAAATAAATATGCTTCATTATATTAAAGGAAATATGCCTTGCAGTGAAGAGTGCAGATGCCAGGGAGATTTGACATGTCAGGTATGATATTATTAAAACTCATCATCCTATTTAAAATACAGATATTAAGAAAACAATATGCAAATTTCATATGATAAAGTGAAATATATATAAAAAGACTTTAAGTTTTTTCTTCTTTTTTTATAGCTATCCATATGTACTCTTTCTTAAGCTATAAATAGACATTTTTTAATGATAAAACAAATTTTATTTAAACATTTTTCAATTATTAATCTTTATACGATGGCATTTTCAGAAATATAAGTATCCATTAAAATGTATTCATTACAAAATTATTCTCGAAACTTATATTACTTTTCCTCTTGATGATTTCAATCCAAGATGTGATTTATTGATTTAGGACTGACCTAGTTTTGTAAATATTTTGTTACTAGATCATTAAGTAATGTTTTACTTCTCAATCATACCTATAGGTATGGGGAAATTAGGTAAACATGAAAATTATCGACCTCAGTTTTTGACTTTTTTACACGATTTGAGGTGTAAATAATAATAATAACAATAATAACAAAATCGGTATGGAGCCTGTCTGTTGGTTGTCAGTATGTTAATGTGTTATCGTGTTAGTGTGTTAGTGTGTTAGAATGTTAGACTGTGCACACGATATCTCAAGAACAAGTAATCTCAGAGAGGTGGACAATTTTTAAAATATCACTACAGAATAGGGCAAAATTTCGTTTAAACGTGACAAAAAAAAAAAAAAAAAAAAAAAAAAAAAAATACTTTTACCGAAGGATATGTGACCAGCTTTAAAATATCAGTTATAATGCTGGCTTTGACATAACTGAATATGAAAATTTAACTTTCGAAACTTCGTAAATTATATGAAATCTACGAATTGCTTAACATGGCAGAAATTGGGAAAATTTTGCATTAACGGCCGTTTATAAAGATATTTTCATTGGAATGGTGTCAGACCACTTTTAAAATATTATTTATGATACTGACTTGAAGATAACCAACAACGAATATTCTAATTTCAAAACTATGTAAGTTATTTGAAATTTATCATTTCCTTAACACAGCAGAATAAAACATTATTTCGTATAAACTTGCTTTATGAGGATGATTATATTGAACATAACATAGAATTGCATGAAAATTAAAATATTAAATTATTGCAATAAAATTAAATAACAAATTAGGGTAAGGTAAATGTATCAAACTAAACGACGATTAGCCTGTTAGGTGGTGCATTTTGGTCCTACACAATGTGAGGCGATTGATCAAATTCATTTCTAGTAACATGAATATTGTATGTTCTGCAGTAGAAATTTATAAGAATAAATATAAGATGGGGAACTTAGCAGATTTCACTTGTGCGAACTAGTTTAAACTAGTGGATCTGCAGATCAGGAGCTTCAACGTCCTATTTGCATCACACATTATTCAGAAGTTCATTTTTATTTATCTCTTATTATATAATATATATACCGATTCGATTGACTTGCTACAGAAACACATACTTTCCTGAAGAGGGCTGTTGCCCCCTTCAACTCCCCGCTGTATCTCTCTTTCAAAACCTATCTATGTATCATATATATGTATTCCTAAAATCTGATAGTCTTGTATTATTTCCCTGAAATTCATAAATATTTGTACAAAATTTCATGCAAAAAGATTATAGAGCATATCGGAATTATTTTGTGTAACTCTGTAAGCTAATTACCAATTCTATGTCCTCTCTTTTCAACAGAAAAACATGCTTTTAAAATTCTAATAAAATTCCATTATATTTAATGGGGTGTAACCATGTTAAAATACACTTTTAAGAAATAGCTACTATAGACCCTAATATTAGGAAATTCTTTTATGTATCCCAGGAAAGAAGCCACAGTTATTATATACGCCAATAATAAGAATACACCTAATTACTAATAACTAATTAATTTTTCAAACTAATTTGACATCATTTGGATAATTTCAGTACATCATCGGAATTATTTTGTGTGGTCCCATACAAAAATTACTTAGTCTACACATACACTTTTTTAAGAGTAAACATGCTTTTATGCATCTTTATAATGTATGTTAATTCCATAATGTACGATGCAGCATAAATGCATTAAAGTGTGTTTAAATAAAAAATTGTCCATAGACTCTAAAGTCATGAAATTCGTTTGTGTGTCTCTGTTAAGGAACCAAAAACATTATATACACCAGAAAAAACTATTCAGCTTATTCTATGTTTTTCATGAAAAACTGTTCGAAATTTGACATTATTTGGATGATTACGTGATATTGTCACACACTTTTGTAAGGTCCCTTACATTAATTAGGAAGCTTAAGAGCATATATTTCCTGCAGAAAACATAATTTTAAGCATATGACTAATGTACGCTAATTTTATTCTGTTGATTGCAAATTAATAATGTTAAAATGTGTTTAAACGAAATTCACCTCATATGCCATAATGATAAGAATTTCGGCATGAACCTGTACACAATTCATAAACAATATAGACATAGAAAAAT